>VZSF01004565.1:34920-168060 GCA_013398295.1 Chionis minor
CCCCCCGACACACTCCTGGCATGTTTTGGGGAGTTTTCGCAGGCGTGTTCCCTTCTGGAGAGACAGCAAAGGAAAAACAGGGAGCGGGATGCGGAGGGTTTACAAGAGGACACGGGATCCCCCCTTTCTTCAAAGGCAGCGGGGCACTCACTGCCTGCTCATAACACCCCCCCACCTCCGCCCCGCACGCTGTGCTGGAGATTCCCAGAAATGTTCCGGGGGGACGAGACTAAAGGGATGAATCAAAGGCGCAGGCAGGAGGGGAGCAGCAGGGCTCTTTCTTCCTGCACATGCCTGCCAGATCCCAGCACCTGGGATGGAGCTGTGGGCAACCGGAGCAGAGCAGCGGCGTGCGAGGGATTCGCGGGGACCGGGGGAGACAGAGAGCTCCTTGTGCTGGGAATGTGTGCGTGTGTAATTGGGTTTTTATATACATGCGCTTCGCTGGTGTGCCATAAAATAATGACAGAGCAAATGCCCGGTAGCAGCCCAAGGGGATTAGTTCAGGTTCTGTCGATGGTTTTATTATCAGCTCTGTCATCTGAGTACTTTCTAACTTGGCTGCTAAATATGCTGTGGGCTGGGACTTGGCACGGGGCAGCCCTGGCCCCCAAAGTGCTTGTATTATTTCAAACAAAACGTCCCTGCGCTCGGCTCCGCTCTGCCTCTGAGGAAGGTGACGCCAAGCGCTCGGGCGGTGGCACTCTGCTCCCCCGTTAGGACACCGCTCCGCAGATTTCATCTGCATCCCAGCGCAGCGAGTGGTGAGCTGGGGGGGACCTGCCTCAAGCTGGAGCCCGATGGTTCCTGCGGGGCCGTTGGCTGGGCCGGCGGGTGCCTCACGCTGACTGTGTGCAAGCTGAGAAGCTGCTGCTCCGGGAGGGACCCGCACAGCCGCTGGTCCCGGTCTTGCTGCCAAGCAAGGACCTGTGTAGGATCCTCGGGGAAGGGAGAGCCCGCCTGGGTTTCACACTGTCTGAATCAGGTCCGGTGCAGCTGCGATGTGCACTGTTCACCTCCTTTTGCCCAGGCTCACAGCTGTGAACTGACCACAGAGGTTGCTGGGGCTGCTCTGCCTCGGCCAGTACCCCTTGGACAGGGGGAATACACCAAACTGCCAGACGAGCACAGAGTTAATGCAGGTGTCCAGGTCTGCTCAGGCTCCTGGTCCATCTAATCCACAACCACACTCCTGAAGAAGGTCGCCCCAGTTGGCAGTCTGCTGCCCAGAGACGGATTCTTCCTCATCCCAGGGTAATGCTCTGCATCACGAGTGCTCATACTTTCCTTTTGGCTGGAGCAACTCCAGGTGATGCTCCTACACGTACGTTTTGTTCAGGAATACCTTGTGCTTGTGTGTTTGACCAGCTGTGTGGAGCTTGGGGTTTCAGATCAATGTACTTCACTCAGTCTTCGCAGAGATGGTGGCTGCCTTGGTTTGGGCTTGGAAATGGACAGGTGATTTCCCATCCTTTGAAACAGCAGTTCTCTCATCCCAAATAGCTGCCCTTTTGAGTTTCTTGTCTGGTGTCAAGGTTATTCTACTGCCTGTCAGGTAAAGCCAGCGTCACGGTGGTTGTTGTCACATACAACGTAAGTTGACAGCAGTGCGCCCCGTTCCTCTCCTGGCATGTCAGTGCAGAAGGACTGAAGTGGGATTGCTGGGATGGCAGTGCAGCCATTTCCGACCTCAGCCCTTCTCTGCCCTCTGTTACGAGAGAGCTCTGCCCTGCCGTCATCGCACGTTCACTTCTCTGGTGCTTGGAGTCTCTCTGCACAAAGAGATGTTTCCCTGCGTCTGACAGCAGCCAGCTTCCTGTCTGGGCACCTTTTGCTGTCGGGTGATGAATAAGGAGAGAAACTCACAGTCCTACAAGACAGAGGACGGTGACTTCCTCCAGCTGTGCTGGTAGATGGAGTGGGCAAGGACCGTGCTAGGCACTGCAGGATGCTGCACCGTGACTATTCGGTGCTCCAGAAACAAGTTACAACAGCAGTAACTGAGGGGGGAGGGAATCAAGGGCTTAGATTCAACCTAAAGCCAGGCTACACAGGGCATGTTGGAGAAGGAGCTGTGTTCTTTTTAGCAAACCTTGTAGATCTCCTTCACTTTAATGTTAGCACCTAAAGAAAGAAAGAAAACTGAGAGCAAAACACAGGCTGTGTCTGGTGTCCACTGTAAAACTTGAGAACAAAAGATCTGCAGTCCTCGGGGCAGCGCACACGCAGACACCAAATTCCTGCATTGCTTTCGGCTCCCCTGGGAAATCAAAGTCAGTCCATTTGCTGGGAAACTATGTCTCCGTGGAGAAGTGGTGGGCACCCTCCCAGCTGCCAGCGTAAACCCTCAGGAGCCATATCCTGCAGCTCTCACCCCAAAAGCAGCAGGTTCCCCCCGGAAGTACAGTGCTGCCTTCCCTGCAGCCCAGCAGCCGGGGAGGCTGCCTGCCCCGCTCAGGGCTCAGGCGGCTCCCACAGGAAGGGTTTGATTTGCACTGTTTGGTTTGGCTATTTAAATACCACAGTGAGCGTCAGGGTAATTTTAGGTATGTTTATCCTCTGCTCTGAGAGAGACTCAAGACACATGCAAGCAGTTATTCTCCAGCGTGTTTGTTGTGTTTGCGCTTTCACATGCAACACACATGCACGCTCTGTGGTGTGGCAAGACTTGGGGTGCGCAGCTGGCAGAGCAGAGAGGGGAGGGAGAAGAGAGCAGGGAGGAGAGAAGCACTTCAGGTAGGATCCCCCACTCCAGCTCACGCTGCACTTTGCTTGCTTCCCCCACACATATCCTGCCCAGACACCAACTCAGGGGGCTCGGCAGAGGCAGGGTGCACTGTGTAGGTCTTGTTTAAACAAGGATCTTCTGCAGAAAAGATGGTCCTGCAGAGACTTTTCACACCAGAGATGCTGTCAGCTCTTTCCTACTAATCCCAAATATGCAGACAGGTAAATGAAGGATTCCTGGATATTCTTACGTGGGGGTTGGCTCAGCCTGTAATATGAATGGAAGCACTGCTGAGTCTGCGCATAGCTGTCCAGCAAAATGAAAAGTGGAGCACTTCAAGGGTTCGCTGAGGGCCACAGATGTGTTTTTAGAGGCTCGCTGAGATCCTGGTGCAGATGAGACCCACAAGAAGAGACAGGTGACCAGACATCTTCCTCTTAGTGAGATTTGGGCAGGAGAGAGGCATTACTATCTCACAAAAGTGGCTTTGTGAAAATTAGTGGAGGAGGAAGACACACTACAACCACCCCCCACCCCCGACATCTCCAGAGGATTGGGCAGAGGGACAGTGGTTGTCTCGGGGGTTTGGAGATCCCAGCTTGCACATGTGAGCAGCGTACACTCCCTGAGGGCAGAACGTCCCCCCGTAGCTCTGAAGAGGGCTGCACTGTGCCAGGTGGCCATGTCCAGCCGGAGATGTCCTGGCTGTTGTCCTCGGGCTTGGCACAGATAACTCATTGCTCACCTTAACTTGGATGTAATTGCACAATGAACAAAACATCTCAACCCCCTTCGTCCTCTTCCTGGAGTGTGCCACATCCTAGAGCGGTTTCTTGGTTTCAGAGGGATTTCTAGGTCATCAGATTAAGGGCTCTTGAAACCCTTTGCTGTCCTGGCATCCTGGGGCTTGTTTGCTTTGTGAGTACTCCTGCTTCTGGCAAACTGTGGCTTGGGTGACACCAGCAGCTTGGTTGCAGTGTTGTTGATGGACTAGACTCACAAACTGTCACATAATTAAAGTGTCTGATAATAAAAATAGTCCTGCAGTGTTTATTCATTTGCTTTCTCTCGTTACATCAGAGCCTGGGTCTCCTCATTCTGTCTGTGGGCATAAACATTTGCAGTCCATAATGTTTCATGTTCCACGTTGCTTAGGAAAAATAAACATTTTCCTTTTTTTGTTGCCAACAACAACTACCACTAAATAATCCAGAAACAAACTGTCAGGCCCCAGGAGGTAGTGCTTGATGGTGCCACAGAGCATGGGAAGTGAGCGGAGAGGAATCTCCAACTGTGTATGCGCAGCCAGGCACTGCGGCACCTCCCGTTTGGCCGAAGTTTGGCCTCAGACCTTGTGTTACCCCTGGCTCTGTCTGCAGCGGGACCGGCTTGCAGCCCAGCGAGGAGGAGCCAGTCCTGGTAGCATAGGTATTTTGTTTAAGCAAAGAATTGGTAGTTAGAGGGGCTGGGAGACTTGCTCTGGGGGAGGTAGGATCAATAAACGTGGTGGCTCTGCCTAGGCATTGTTTCCATCAAGTTTCTATTGTTTCCACTAACACTGCCTTGACGGAGAGCAGGCTCAGCTCAGGGGCTGAGTAGACCACAAACATAATCTGTTTCTGCCACGAAATTCTGACTCCAGCATTAGCACCTTCCGAGGCCGGTCAGCTTCCAGGACACAACCTGACCGCAGTGGAGCTGGCTCCAGTTTTACCACTAACCATCAACTGTAGCTGCACTTTCAAACCCGACCACTGCAAATCCATGCTGGGCTGAGGTGCAGGCTGGCCAAAAAGCAGTCTGTAGCACTCTATGTGTCAGGACAACAGTGCTGATCTCAGGAAGGAACGTTCCTGCAGCCTGTTAAGGGGGTGCAGAGCCCCTGGGGGCCACAGCCACCCAACAGTGGACAGAAATGGGGTGAGAGAACTGTCTTACGTGAGAACTGCAGGAGAAAGCACCTCTGCTCTGCTTCCCCATGTGCTGAACTAAAGGCAGGGGTGCTCTGAGTTGCAGGCTTGTAGGTGGAAGGAGGATAATGCTGCTAGCAAAAGAGGCAGCAAACACCAGGGCCTCACCAAACACTCTAACAGAAGGAGAAAACAGGGAGAAATGGAAAAGCAGCAGCAGAAGGGACAGGGAGGTGGGGAGATAGCTCATGAGCTTATCCCCTAGCAGAAGTGGAAACAGTCCCCAGTGACAGGGGAAGTATCCAAGATTGATGGGATTCACGTTGTAACTTGTCCAGTCACTCCTGTCTGACAGGGAGGGGGGTCTCTTTTCATGTCCGTGCTGCAGGAGCAGGCAGGAGCCCCGGTAATGAGGGACATGACAGAGGAGACAAGTTTGAGTTCAGGGCGGGCAGCAGAGGATGACCCAGGCAGAGCAGAGCAGTGGGTTTGTCATTGCCAGGCACTGGCCTCACTCTTGAGGGTTTTTACGCACAGCATCGCTGATACTCCGCTGTAGCTGTGCTGCTCTGGCTGCTTTTCCTCCTAGGAGGCTCTGGAGGGCGAGTGCTGCCCAACACATGAAGTTAAAGATGCTCGTGGCTCCTTAGGATGGCTGGGAAACTTCCTGGGAAGCTTGGCTGGTGTTCATCTGGCCCCAGCAGACCCAGAAGTGATGACTGTTGTATCCCAGCACTTGAAGGCTGATAAAGCTGCGAGGAGCCGAGTGGGCAGTCTGTACCTCCGCTGTGGTTTCTGCTCTCCCGTGGGATCTGTCCTTTCCCTCCTGTTCCCTCTCAGCCTTTCGGTCACAAGGCTGGTAGGAAGAGGCTTTTTCTTTGCGAGGAGCTGTGGCCAACCTGCAGCACAGCCCGCTGTGTATAGCTTTGCTCCTCTGCTGTCCTCACTGCCCTCAGCCCTTGGTTTCAAGCCTGGCAGCCTCTCTGCGCTTGTGTTGTGCAGACATTTTGCTGCTCAGTCTCTATTGCAAAGCTTCTTCCTGTGGCTAAAAGCTGCCTGTCCCCATGCACAGCAGCCACCCCGACTGCGGGTTCTACTGGGGAGGGCAGCGCCAGTGGCTGCACACAGCCTTCGCCAAGGCTCAGATCTGCTCTCAGCTGGTCTGAACACCTGCCCTGGGTTGCAGGGACTTTCCTTTGCTTTTGGTCTTTGGTAATCCTGCCCCTCTGGTGGTGGGATGGGAGGAGTGGGGATGCCTTGATAGTTACGCAGCAGCCAGTGCCCCCCCATCCTCTCTTCACGGGTTCGCACTAGCTGCAGCAGCAGCACAGCTCTAAGCAAAGCCCTAAGCTTACACTTTGGGGCGTTATAGCACTACTCAGGAGAACAAAGCAGGACCTCCCCAAAAGAGGGTGGCTTCAGTGCTAGGTGGGAAGGATGCAACCTTAAGCGAGTGGACATGTTATTTAAGACTTGGGAAGTGCCTGCAGCGAGGTGTGTCCAGCCAAGGAGACTGAAATCTCCAGCCTGACGTGTCTCCTGAGCATTGTTTGGCAAGTGGTTTCTGCCCGTCACATTTCCTCTTGCCGGTTGCGCCTGCAGTGGCATTTTCCAGCCCTTTCCTGCCATGGTGCTAATGGTGCAGTGACGACAGGGAGAGACTCGCTGTTTGTCTAGGGGCACAGTGAGCATATGGGGCAGCAGAGCAGGTCTCGCCTCCTGCCTCCACCCAGAGCCATTTGTGGGGCCATGCTGTGTCCCCTCCCAGGGCCCGGTCGCAGCAGAGGGCAGGCAGGAGCAGGGAAGGTCCTGCCTAAGGCAAGGTGGGGTTTGGATGGCTGGAAGCTGGGATTCATGCCAGTGGCCTTGAGCTAACAAAAGAGGAGAGAGAAAACCTACCTCTGGTCTGTCTCTGAACAAGGGATCCCTCAGGGCAAGAAGGAAAAGTGCCTCCTCTCTCTGCTCCTGCTCAGAGGAGAGAGATAATCTTCAGGTTATGTCAGTGCCCCCAGCCAGGAAAGGAACAACCAGCCTTCCTGGGAGACTGGGGGAAATGTGCTTAGCATAGCCAAGACAAAAAACCAGGAGTAAGCGCAGCGAGCTCGCTTACCTGGGCAACTCCCGAGGGTTTCCCAGTGCTCCCAGTTCCACAGTGAGGGCTCTACCCAGGGTCCATCTCCACTTTCCCCACGTGCCTTGGAGAAGCTGTCCTGCACCTCCTGGTCCTAGGAAACAAGACACATTCATCACCTCATGTCCTAAGGCAGGGGTTGTCCTCAGGACCTGCCTCTGGTGGCAGTGGGTGCTGGTGGGCGCACTCAGGAGCAAGGAGACGAGCGGCTCTCCAGGCTGGGCTTTGGTGACACAGCTGCCATTATGTGCTTGGCAGAGGGTCACATCGCGGCTGGGAGCAAGTTGTTGGCCAGGACATGAACCTTACCAGCTCCTGCCAGCTGTCCTTTGCAGGCGCTCGCTGCCAGCCCAGGCAGGGTGCCAGGCAGCTCCTAGAGAGCTCCTCTTAGAAAGACAGGTACCTCCGACCTGGCAGGGCTCCAGTGTTTCGCAGGAGCAGCCTGGTGCAGACTCCTCTGGGACAGGCCAGCCCGTACACCTGCCTCCCACCAAAGCACTAGCTGGATTCTCAGTGCCATGGCTAGTGGCTTGGGTAGGCTTTGCTGTTCAGGACGTAAAATGGCTCTCCCCCTTTGCATGTTTTGATGGTGCGGTTCCCATGCTGTGTGAAAGCGCACTGGCACACCAGGATTGGGTCGATGGTTTCTAAGGCAGAGGTAAGCAGGTGCCAAGCCACCAAATGTGTCTTGCCTGGCTGGGGAGGACAAGCCAGCTAACTGGAGTGGTAACAGACACGCAAAGAGCTGTACACCTAAACTGCACCTTGTGTGACCTCCCTGGCTCCTGTGTCCATCCATGCATGGCTCAGAGACACGGGGCCACTACGGAGTTGGGAGCTCGGTAGCGGAATTAATGCCAAGGGCTTCACACTTCATTCCAGCCCGCATGAATGGGCTCATTGTAGGGAACAGAGCGGCGGCAGCACGTGGATTACATGGCATCATGGAGCCCTGGCATCGTGCCCGCCTGACCTTTGTGTCCCCGTCAGGGCAGCCAGGAGAGCTGGCCCGGAGGAAGGCAGCTCTTTGCAGGGGAAGGAAGGGGACCTCTAAACGCCAGGTCCTCGCTCTGGAGCCCGGTGGGACAGAGCCTGCCTGTCCGAGTAGAGATGCGTCACTGCTGCATTTCAGCTCCTCCTGCTGCTCAAGCACTTTTAAATTTGCCTGCACAGAATCTGGCAAAAAATTCTGGACCTCTGGCTTGAGCAACACGTTGCAGCAGGGACCGAGTGCGTTTCACCCCACATGCCTCACAGCAGGCTGGGGATTACACTTGGGTCATGTTTCATGGTGCCCCCATAGTCCTGCTGTCAGGTTGGAAACCAGTGGAAGTCAACTAATTAGCACTAACTAATGTTGCCAAGAGGAACCGTGCTTTTCCAACTAAGTGTGGGAGAGTCCAGGTCACCTTGTCCCCAAGCAGAGTCACAGGCGCAGGGGGGTGTCAGTCCTGTCTGTCCCTCAGGCAGTGATAGGGACTGCAGGGACGGTCACTCCGGCTCTCTGCTCCATGGGATGGGCTAAGTCACCCTCCAAATCTGTGTGTCCTGCTCTCCAGCTTGTGTTGTCCCCCAGCCATGCTGAGAGCCTGCTCACCACGCCAGGACAGCAAGGGGACACCATGGGAGTGACAACATGGAGCACAAGTGTGTGCTGGGGACTAATGGCTTCATCCCATTAATAGCACCTCTATCCGGGGCCAGAAGGGAATAAAGGATGTGGGGCAAAGGGGGAGAATTTAATCCCTAGAGATTTGTTTCGTTTTTGAAGGGTCTGGTTCTCATCCACAGCTTGCAAAAGCATTTCCTGCTGGCCTGCTGACAAGGAAAAGAGGACCAAAAATAGCCCAGTGCTTCAGGGGTGCCATGGCATGACACAGTGCCTCCCAGGTGTGACCTTGCCTGCCAGCAGCACAGCCCAGGGAACGGAGGGTGTTTGTGGGGAGCAGCTTGTGCTCTAGCAGCAGGGGAACAGCCCCAGGCAAAGGTGGAACTCACCATGGCAGGGCTGCTGTGGGGAGTCATCCGCCACTCTGCACCAGGACCTCTCTTCCCAGACACTGAAGTTACGGCTTTGCTTTTCTCTTTTAGGACGTGTCTCGAAAGCATCACACCTGGAAGGAGCAGAGTCCTTGGCTGTCTTCCCTGGTGAACGCAGTGGGGACCAGCGTGCCCGCCAAGGGCTTCCCCGTGGGTGCGGATGAGCAGGCAGCACGTTGGAACCCTCCCCGGTGCGGCGTGCCGGACCTCCCGACGTTGCCGGATGGCCAGAATGGGCGGAACCGGCAGAAGCGGTTCGTTCTCTCTGGTGGACGCTGGGACAAGACTGATCTCACCTACAAGTAAGAGAGGCCCGAAACAGGAGTCAGCCTGGTTTGCTTCTCCCTCCCCAAACCTCTCAGTCTGATGTTCCCTGGAGCGTGGCACGCTGTGACGTGACCACAAGAGCTGGAGGGCAGCCCTGGAAGTGGGTACGGCCAGCTGGGGGGCAGGGGAGCCACGTGCTGAACCACCAGCAGCGTCGCACCCAGCACCTCCACATCCCTTCACACACACGCTCCCATAAACACAGCTGCCCACCCACCCCTGCCCAAACATACTCTGCACAGCGCTGCATCCCCCCTTGGTCAGCCCCACATCAACAGCCCCGTGCGCATATGTTCTCTTCCCTGCATCGCATCCCTGACACGTGCCGAGCCGAGCCTCCACCTTCGGTCTTCTCCTGCTGTGCCTTTGCCCCCCTCCCCAACCACCCCGCTGTGGGCTCACTTCACAGTTTATTTTAAAAAGACCTTTCTATTCAGCTGTTATTGATGTTCCCATAAACATACCTTCAGTGTAAAGTTTTCCCCAAATCACTCCACACATTCTCAGTTGCAAATCTGCTCAACAGGCTTGTGGGAGGGTCGTGCTGCCTCCCCAGTTGCCCACAGGGGCATGAGTGGAGAGGTGAGCACACTCATATGGACTTTGACAGCACATAAATGATCTTTTGTTTAATTAAGTGCAGGAGACAGTTCCTCGTAGCATTAGAAGGCTACAGATAACAAAAAGGCTTCTTCCTTTTATTTTGACCAACAGTGTTAAAGAAAGAAACACAGCAGAGACAAATACACACCAACACTGTTAATGGAAGGGAAAGAAAGTTCCCGCTGTGGCAGACCTTACAGTCTGCTTGTGTTCTAGGAGGGCAGAAGAGGCAGCAGCCCCTCTGAGCGAGCCCAGGGTTCCAGGGGTGAAAAATGCAGAGACTGAGGAGAGGAAATCACATCACACCACTCCCAGGCACTTCTGCGGGGCTGGACTCGTGGGGGACAGACCTGGGAAACACTGTGTCACTTCACTCCAGAAAAACACGGATCTGCAAAACTCTCCAGAGAGCTCAAGTCTGGGCGCACCAGCCAGAGGGCTTCAACACTGAAGGGATTTATCTGCTGCACATGTTGCAGCAGGAAGAGGGTGCTGGAGCAGTGCTTCTATGGATTGGAGATGTTCTGGTGCAGAGAAAGGGTGACAGCCCGAGTGACATTGATCCTACAGCTGGTATCTTCATGACAGTGGCGTCCGTGGGACAGCGGCTGATGCTCTCCTCATCCAGTCTCTGTTGCCTTTCAGAATTATCAGGTTCCCATGGCAACTTGTAAAAGCTAAAGTGAGACGGACCATCGAGGAAGCTTTGAAAGTCTGGAGTGACGTGACCCCACTGACCTTTACCGAAGTGCAGGAGGGCCGGGCTGACATCGTCATCGATTTCACAAGGTGAGCAGGGTGGGCAGCTGCATCCTCCCCCCCAACAGAGCAGCAGCCTCGCAGGCAGGACGCCAAGCCTCTACCCAGGCAGAGAGCTGCCAGCACACAGCTTAGGCACTGAAGTGGAGGCTCATACTTCTGCTTTCAGACATTGGGATTTTTTTGGGTTTGGTGTTGTGTTGTGTTTTTTTTTGTCAAGTTGTGGGCTGCTCGGTGTAAGTGCAGCTGTTCCATGCTGGCTGTGCACAGTACTGTTACTGATCGTTCATTAATTTTCCTGGTGCATTTACATTTCTCTGCCCACAGGCTGTTTTGCTAAGCGTTTGTTTTGACTTTCAATCTTCAGGTCCTCCATCCTGTCCCTTGACGGAACGACGCAACTGTCTGCCCGAAGACAAATATAGTTTCTTGGTTAAATGTATCTTGGCTCCTGGCCTAAAATTCACTTTTGGCAAAATACGCACAGGGGCAAAGACTTCCCTCTGCTGCATGTTTGCACAAAACTAACAAAGGCAGTGGAGACTGTCCAAGCAGTGATGCGATTTGCATGCTGTGTATTTGCCTGTGCCTCCCTCAGCTCTCTGAAGTGGCCATGTCTCACGGGTTTCCTTCACTAGTTAACAGAGGGCTGAGCTTGGGTGAGGACCTGAGGGTTTGGCTGGGTCCACTGCTGGCTGCCCCTCTGCATCCCCCTGCCAGTCAGCTATGTTGACTTAATCGTGGCTCAAGCTCTTAATTCTTTAGGCTCCATGGTCAGCTTTGGGCTGGAAGCTGAATGGGGGGAGGAGAGAAACCTCCCTGAGAAAACATACGAACTCCCCAGGGGGAGTGTGTGACCGAGCTCTGCTTCCTCAGTGCCCCGATGCAGGACTGAGTTCGTAGCAATCCCAAAGGCTCAAAACAGTCTATCTGGACTGGTGGGATGAACTTGGGATGGGAGTGAGAGCTGCTGTCCCCTCGCTGTGGCTCCCTACCTTTGGCCATAGGATGCTGTTCACTGGAGGTACACGGCTGTTTGTCTGAGGTGCAGTGTGTCTTCCCTCCAGGTACTGGCATGGAGATAATTTGCCTTTTGACGGGCCTGGAGGGATCCTGGCACATGCGTTCTTCCCCAAGACACACCGGGAGGGAGACGTCCATTTTGACTATGATGAGACCTGGACGATTGGGAACAACCTGGGTACGGTACTGTTTCAGGCGGAGCTGTGGACGCTCCAGGATGCTTATCGGGGCACCTGGAAATGATTCAGTTGTGGTGTGAACAGGGACCCTGTAAAACTGAGAGACAGCAATCATTTTTGTGGTGCGCATTGTCATCTCCTACCACTTAGGACCCTACTGGTAGTATGCAGGTCTTTTTGTCACCCTTCAGCCACAGCAAAGTCTGTGTCCAGCACCAGGACCCTGGTTTCCCAGTGGGCTCCCCCAGGGAAGCAAGAGAGACACATCTGAGAGGGCTCCTCTGCCTGGCCACGCGCCCTGCCACTTGGGAATTGCACCCAGCATTGGCAGCAGCTATTAGAAATAAAGCAGGGAAGGAGTGAAGGAAAACTGAGGTTCAAGCACAAGCTGGCACAGTTGTTTTCAAAGGACAGCCCCAGCCTCAGTCCCTGCACGCACTGTTCACTGCCTGCCCACAAAGTATTTTCTCTTTGAACAAGTCCATAAAGGGAAACCACCAGGCTTCAGCTCTGCCTCTGTGGCCTGGGAATGCTCTGACCATAAACAACACCACATTGAGTCAAGACTCTTTTTTTTTTTTTTTCCTAATAATAGATCCAAGCTGGTAGCTCTTTGCTT
Source organism: Chionis minor (assembly GCA_013398295.1). NCBI lineage: Eukaryota > Metazoa > Chordata > Aves > Charadriiformes > Chionidae > Chionis > Chionis minor. Next base: position 47,240 of record VZSF01004565.1, read on the forward strand.
GGGCACTCAGGGTCTGGTGTCACAGTATCTCGTGAGATACTGCAGTACTGCCTGGGACCATCTGGATCGGTGCCCAAAGCATCAGTTTCTGCAAGACCCACCAAAATTAACCCAGGCCAGCCCCTCCTCCTTCCCAGTTTATCTACAGAGACAAAGACACAATCACAAAGCCCAAGTTAAACCCCTGCCTCTCCAAGGTTTCACAAACATTTTGTCTGCTTCAATGCACAGGGCTCAGATGGGCTCCCCCAAAGTCCACGCCAATGCCAGTTGTATGCCAGCTTCAGCATCTGCGTGGGGCACAGGACCACTATGTCTCCGACCCTGTTTGTGCTGACCCAAAACAAAAACCACAGAGCACCAGATCTTTCTGCAGAAGTGTTTCTGCTCCTTAGGGAAGGATGGGCTCTGCCGTTTTTCACCCTTTGTTGGGGCTCCCTGTGTTGTTGAAGAATTTCGTACATCCTCCCACAAAGGCAGTGTTGGAGGCAAACCAGGAACTGAAAATGGATGCCAGTTCCCATATCAGAATCCAGCACTATTCCATGGCCTTCCCCCCCCCAAACATCTTCCATAAAGAAATGTTGTAAAAGCTCTTTGCAGCTAATTGCCATTTAATATGCTGACAAGAGCTTTACGATATAAACACGGATAAATCCTTGTCTCAGCTCTGAGACAGGGAAATCCTTAGCCTTATTTTACAGATGGGAGAGCAGAAGTACAAGGAGGGTTAAGGTGTGCCCTGGGGTCATCCCAGAGCCAGGCATGAAGCAGGACTCCATGTGGAGGACCTTCTGCGAGGGACAGAGTGATGCCCCCCAGCACAGCCCCTTCAGGCTGTTGTTCACCTCCCCCAGCAAATCTGACCATAGCATCACTGATGTGCCAACACTGGAAAGCATCAAGCAAAGAGCCTGCCAAACTAAACAGAAGTGTCTGAAAGTTTGTAATAAATCACCAACACAGAAATCCCACTTTCTCAGCTGACCTAGATTTAATTGGGTCAGTGCTGTGCAAATTCACCACTTCAATGTAAAGCTGACCAGCGGAGGAAAACAGGGGCTCACCTTCCCCTCCACCCTTCCCAGGCGTTCCTTCCAGCTGCATCCCCTCTGTCCCATCCCGGTGCCGAGAAGTGACCTGCTCCTCTGGAGCCAGTAGGGAAATCCTGCTTGGAACAGTGAGGCTGGCTGACTCACATCCCTACCTTTCTCATCACTTGGGCTGCAGCTCGGAGGATTTCTGGCTGAAGGCAAGTGGATGAATAAGCTGGGACTTGTCAACAAACAGCTTTGCTCACAAGCTTTGCTGCTTAATATGCCTCTCTTGCAGCTTTCCCTGAAATTTATCAACTTCAGAAAGGATCCATTGGAAGCTAAACAACACCTGCCAAATGACACATTTTTGCATACTGAAACCTGCTTTCCCCCCCTCTCCTTTTCTAGATACTCCAAGGTCATGTATTCCTAAAAGATGATCTCCCATAAAACTACTTGAGTCTGTGAAGAAGGCCCAGGCCTTAACAATGGATATTTTTTTATGGATTTATTTCTAAATGTCATCTTCTAGCTACAGTCCACACACAAGCAATAAATGAGCTCCCTCTGCTGTCTGTGTGACAACTGCCATTAGCAAGTTTTAATCTTCACTGATGCAGGTATCTTCCAGAGAGGACATGATCTAAATGGGACCCGATACGCTGCAGCTGCAGCCAACAACTGCTGCCCGGCTGGGTGGAAAAAAACCTCAACCTTACCACCCCAACACCTATTTCTATGGGCCAGACTTCTTTCTCGTGCAAATTTTTTCTATCCAAAAGCACGCGGAACCCCCTTTTCTTCCTGACAGCTAATTGGGTACAGAAGCCCCTGGCGACAGAATTACAAATTACTGACGTGCCCAGGCGAGTACCTGAGTGTATCAATTCACTCACAGTGCTCCAGGAAAACCCTGGGAACAACAACATGCCAGCAGCTGTAGCCGAGGCAGATTTCTCTTTCCTCACGTTCGGCTCCTACAACATAGCTCAGTGCGTTGTCAGTGACTGGTAATCAGTAGAAGTGAGCCTCGGTGGCAGACATGTCCCACACAAGCAAGCAAAAACATCTCGCATCTTTTCCCTTTGCAGGCACTGACCTCCTCCAAGTGGCTGCTCATGAATTTGGCCATGTCCTGGGCCTGCAGCACACGGCTGTCTCCAAGTCCCTGATGTCTCCTTTCTACATCTTCCGCTACCCATTAAGTCTGAGTGAGGATGACAAGCAAGGTATCCAGTACCTCTACGGGAAACCCAAACTGGATCCTGACCCAACCCCAACTCAGCCAGCAGAGGTGCACCAGCCAGACCTTGAAACAAATGAGATCACCAACGTGGAGGTGAGTCAACAGCCTGTTCCTGTCCTCTGGCACCACAGCTTGTTCCCAGCTGTGGGGACCGTCCTCACCGTGAGGCCAGCAGCAGACTTACACGGGGCTTGGCGACTGTGTCTCCCCCCCATGCTGCTGAGCCCAGGTCTGGACCCCACGGCTGGCACTGCCAGCCAGCCTGGGATGTGCGGGGAGGGGATCTTTGCACAGCACTTGCCCACTCAAAACTGGCTGAGAGCAGGGCAGTTGCCTGGACGCAGGGACTTCCCATCCATTGAACCCAGCCTGGGCAAGGGGGGCTCCCTCGAGTCCAAGCACCTGATCGGCCGTGCTTTGGCAGTCCGTGGAGCCCGACGCCTGCGACACAGCCTTCGACGCTGCTTCCACCATCCGAGGGGAGCTGTTCTTCTTCAAGTCCCGCTACGTGTGGCGGCTCCGAGCTGGAAAGCTGCAGGACGGCTACCCAGCTCTGGCCTCCCGCCACTGGCAGGGGATCCCCAGCTCTGTTGATGCCACCTTCGAGGACCCTCTGGGCAATATCTGGTTTTTCCAAGGTAAGAGCTGGACTGGGATCAGACAGCTTGGAAATGCATCTTCTTTACTGAGGGGTATTCAGGACCCAACAAGTTCCTGGGAGAAAAAACCTGGGCATTCTCGGCAATCCAGTGATCCTTGTTATTTGTTTCCTTCTCTATTTAGTTTAAACTTTTTAGCAGATATTGAGGGGGGAAGAGAGAAGGAAGGGTCACTTAATTTAGACTTAATTTAGACACAGCCATGATATCCCATTCTCCTCCTCTGGAACACAAACATTTGTTGTGAGCCTCTGCCCTTGGCAATGCTACTGGCAGAGGAGGAGGAAGGAAACACTTGCTCCATCTCCCCAGCTGTCCTTGGAAGCTCGGTGCTAGAAGAGAGGTCCGGACACTGTCACAGGTTGTGAAACTCCTGTGCCCCCAAGGCCCTGCTTAGAGGATGGACAGCATCTTCTCTGCTCCTCAGAGACCTGGATGCAGAGCTTTTGTAGTGAGACTCATGCAGACTGAGTGAGCCTACAGGGAGCCTGCACGCAGAGCCAGGCAACCTCCTGCCACCACAGGGATGAAAAAACCATCATCCACAGGGGGCCAAACCTGCTCCTGGCCATCCGGAGTTCAAGACCAGTATCAATCCCTGGTTTCAGCTCCACTGTTTTCCTTAACGCTCTTTCCAAGTGTAAATTTAATAGCAGGGATGCAGAATGACGTAGGTACCCAGCTGCCCTGGGTGTGCATGCCCTGTCTGCGCACCGTGAAACCGAGAAGGAGAGAGCCCACCACGCGGCTCTGCAGGCAGTGCTCCTGCATAAACAGATTACTTAGCACCTGACCTGCACACAAGGACTTACAGTGCTAAAATTGGCAGGCTCCTGCCATGAGTTAAAATGAGATAAGGGAAAAGTATTACATGCCCTAGGCTAATTACAGAGGTTCCCGTTTTTATCTAATCTGGAAATATGCTTCCAGTCTCTATTTCAGCTTGGTAACTTCTTCCTGGTTTCTGTAGCCTGCTCCTTTACAGCCGCATGCCCCCTTTATGCCTGTGCATGCCCAGATATGTTCTCCTCTAAGCGCTCAGTTTGCAGGGTAGAGACTGGTCCCTCCAACCAAGTCTTTTATTGTAACTTCCACAAATAGACAAAAGCCAGCTGCTAAAATGGTCCTCCTCGTCCCACCACTGACACCCTTCAGGCTGGACTGAGGTGGGAAGTCAACTCCATGCACTGACGGCACTTTGGGCACCCGTCAGTGACAGTGTCCACGACACTGGTAGGGTTTTTGCCTCTCACACCCAGCTTTCCCTGGGAGCTCTGCCAAGGCACCAGCTCCAGTTGCACAGTTGACTGCCAGATTATCAGACACCGAAGAGCTTCTGAACCCTTGTCTCCGTTTTCTGTCTCCTCGCCAGATTCTCAGTACTGGATTTACGATGGCGAGAGACGGGTATCTGGCCCCACCCCAATTGTGGAGCTGGGCCTCCCTGCATCCCCTGTGCAGGCAGCTCTGGTGTGGGGGGCTGAGAAGAACAAGATCTACATCTTCAGTGGAGGCAACTACTGGCGCTTCCACCCTCACACCCGCCAGGTGGACAACATCTACCCTCGGACCATGGCCGACTGGCGTGGCATCCCTCAGGAGATCGACGCGGCTTTTCAGGATGAGTTTGGTCAGTGCAGCAGGGACGTGGCCTGCTCTGGGGTGGGTGCTCACGCTGACGCCACTGCCCAGCTGGAAGAACCGGGCAGATTTAGACATCTGGTAGTAGCAGATGCTTCCCAGCCATAGCACATACCATACAGTGGAGAGAGAGAGGGGCAGCTCCCTCCAGTGGGTAGGGAACTGAGGCTTCTCCCACAACAGTGAGAAGTTTTGTCATTATTTATTGCAACAATCAACAGTTAAGTGTTCGAGAGACAGAATTCAAACTTCTGATAAAGAAGTGGTCACAGAGTCCTACCCAGCTGTTACAACTCACGACAAAAAAAGTGATGAGAGAACTGCAGAAACACGGCCCACACTTCAGCCCAGGCAGCTGTCCCAAACGAACAGGCTGCTTTCCATGTTGCCTGGCCCTCCCAGATGTGCCCCATGCCAAAGACAGCACGGCAGTGCCACAGAAACACTGAGGACAGCCAGGGAGGGTGCTTGGGATGACAGGTAACTGCCTCTCTCCTCCCAAAGGATGTGGTGGAATGACTCCCTACTGCTTCCAGAGCCTAAATCCCAGAGCAGCTTCCCCACAGCAGCAAACGCTCTGCAGTGGGTCTTCACAAGCTCCCTGTCATAGGCCCTCTTCAGGTCCTAGACATCCTCTGCCATGTCAGGGCCAGGCCACTGCCTGGGTACAGCATATTTTAAACCACAAGGAATAAAAAATAAAATCCTGCTTACTCTCCCATCAAAACTAAAACACTGTAAGCTGCAAACCTGGGTTCAAGTGAAATGAATCTAGCAGCATTTCCTGCTTCTCCAGGCTTGCTCTTGGTACGGCACATGCTGCAGAGTGCTGACAAGACAAAATGCCAGGAAAGAGCTCAGAGCTGTGCCAGCCCTGTCTCTCCTAACCCTTCCTCTCTCACCCACAGGTTTTGCCTATTTCCTGAGAGGCCGAGATTACTGGAAGTTCGATCCAGTCCAGGTGAAAGTGCTGGAGGGCTACCCACGCCAGATCAGCCAGGACTTCTTCAGCTGTACACCTTCCTCCAACTCCTTCAGATGAGGGGGGCGCTTGTGCCCTCCACGCTCCCCTTTCATCACCCTTACCTCCAGCAGCCACACAAAGGGTTCCCTCTGCCATTCCTGGCTCCTTTCAGTCTCAGCATCTGACACACCATGTGTCTGTCACAACAAGTGACAAAGTTTGCTCCTCTCAAGTTCCAGCAGCCCCAGCTTCAGCTGCTATCAATCTAAAAGCATCTGCCATGCTCCTTGCAGGCAAGAGCAGCCACTAAACCCTTAATGTGGCCCTGCTCTTCCAGCAATAGCATCCCAAAAGCCATCAAGCCAGCCTGGAACAGGATCACGCTCTAATTAACCTGGACCCCATCACGTAGAACTGCTCTGATGGCATTTCCTACGTTGACATAGCTCACAGCAGTGGCCCTTTGCTGCTGCAGCCTCCCTTTGCTGCCAGGGAGGAGGAGGGCTTCCACCGAGACACCTCCCTCAGCCTTAGCCAGGGGCTTTGGACACCGATGCCTGCCGAGGGACGTGGATGTGCGGCTGCTGCCAGGGTCGCTCCACCAGGGCTGCGGTGGCGGCTGCCAGGGCCCTGCTGCAGCCCTACTCCCAGCTCTATATTGTATCGCTAGTTCACCTTAGGATTTTATACCTATCTGTGTACAGACAAGGGGCCTCCTTCCTTCCACGGTGCTGGGTGCCAGTGCTGGACACTGCCCCGTCGCTCCCTGTGCTCCTGCCCAGTCCGGTCCCCTGTCCCAGGCTGCTGATGGCACTGACGGGCCTGGTACCACTGTTCCCAGTCCGGCTGGGCGCCGACACCCCACAGCCCCGCTCCCGCTCTTTCCACACCCGTCGTTGCTACATAAAATTATGCCAAAAAACCCCCCATCTAAAACCAAACCAAAAGCCCGAAGAGGCTGCGGCCGGTTTCTGCCCTTTTCACCATCCAACCCCCGGATGCCCCTCACCGTTCCCTGCCCCGGTGCCGCTCCCCCCCATAAGCGCAGCTGTAAATGTCTGTACAGCCCCGTTGCTGCCCGTGAGCGCTGTCTGTGTATTTATGTACCGCCCCGCACCAATAAACCGCCTCTTTTCTAAGCGCCGTCTGCCCGCGCCGTCCCTCCCAGCCCCCCCGGGTCCCGCCTTCCGCCAGCGACCGGGCAGCACCGGGGAGGGCGGGGCGCGCCGGCGCATGCGCAGAGCGGCGGCTGGACTAGGCCGCGCCGCCCGTTGTCGGTCCCCTCGCCGCCGCCGCAGCCGCTTCCCGGGCCCCCCCCTCAGGACGCCGGGCGTCTCCGCCGTCCCCCTCCCGCCACGATGATGATGATGGCGCTGAGCAAGACCTTCGGGCAGAAGCCCGTCAAGTTCCAGCTGGAGGAGGACGGCGAGTTCTACATGATCGGCTCCGAGGTGCGGGCCCCGGGCGGGAACCGGGCCCGGGGGAGTCTGAGGGGGCCGCGGGGCGCCGGGCCGGGCCGGGGGAGCAGCCGGGGGCGCTGGGGAAGGGGCCGAGGGGAGCCCTGGCACCGGGGGCGGCGGCCTGTCGGCCGTTGGGGTCCCGCTGCCCGGCGGCGGGGGCCCGGGCGCGGCGGGGGGCTCTGCCCACCCCGGAGCCTCAGCCGCGCTGGCACCGGTCCTCCCCGTGCGGGCGGCTCTGGGAGACGGGCACGGACACACAGAGGCCGCATCCTGGCCCCATCGCGGCCCGAGGCCGCGCTCCCCCATACTCCTCCACTTGGGAATCCTCGCAGCGCACGCGGTCAGAATTCGGGATTATTTGACGTGCCGTGAGGGAGTCGAGTCCACACCGAGGCCTCTGCCGTCGGTACCAGCACCAAAACCGGGCGGCGCGGCGCCTGCAGCCGCCGGCAGACGGGTCTTGCCAACAGGCGCTGGGGTGTCGTGCCGCAGCACGGCATTCTCATGCCGAGGGGCTGCTCTGCCTTCCTGGAGAGGAGCCTTATGGAAGCAGGAAACCTTGATCGCAGTTGGAAACGCGAGGGGGGGGAGTTTTAGCCCTCCTGCCCCTCGATGCAAAAAAGGAAATATTGAATTTGGCTAAGTTAAATTGCCAGCAGTGTAGGTTGGGCAGGGGCTAAAGGCCCCGCACGCTCTCATGTGAAGTGTAAAGTTTGAAAGAAGAACTGTAGCTGCAGCCAGCTAACCTGTGAGATGGCCATGCCACACACACAGAGGGAGAAAAGGGTTGTCTTTTTTATCGCCATTCATTTCTGTCCATTTATGAGCACTATAGGGTAACAGGTACGATTAAAAGTTACCTGAAAATAGACGTTAAGATCAAAATGAGTCTTGTCAAACAAGGAATAAAAACGTTATTGTGTGGCAGCCTGCCAGTGTACTACCAGTCTAAAAATTTGATTTCAGAGTCTAGAAATAGTTCTGTTGTTCAGCAAGTCCTGCTGTAGCTTTCAGCACAGGTGAGGATCTTGTGCCAGGAAGAACAGAACCACTTTACAGATGGTGAGTAAATTTGAAAGAGGATTATTAGCAGCGATCACGTTTTGCGTGTTCAAAGGATTTAAAACAAAGTACAAGTCTCTGGGCATTTGCTGTATTCTAGCAATGTCTAGATGGCACAAAGGTTCAAAGTAAAAATGATAACTGTTAGAGAGCTGGGTATCTCTGGGTATCTGGTTTGATTTAGTTCCTACTGAGCATTGCGCATGGCAACAGAAATTGAAATAAAGGTTAGGTTGTTCAAAAGTACATGAAAATTAATGGGGTTCTTTCCTATTAAATGAATTATTGTCAACAGATAGGAACTTTTTCATATCGGACTAGTGAAATAAGCGCTGATGAAAATTCGGTTTTGTGTATTGCCGCAAAAATTGCGAGGCTATATGATGTCAAACTCGGTGCAGTCAGTCTCATCACAGAAAACAAAACAAAAAACAAAAAAAACCAAAACAAAATCCCACCAAACTTAAAGAGGTTACTTTTATTTTTACAGACCTGAATTTGTTTCAGCTTCTGCTAAAAGTTTTGTACATGGAATACCAGGCCTCATCTCCATTTCTCTTCTTGTAGGTGGGGAACTACTTGCGTATGTTTCGGGGTTCCCTGTACAAGAGATATCCCTCGCTCTGGAGGCGACTAGCTACGGTGGAAGAAAGGAAGAAGATAGTGGCCTCTTCACATGGTGAGAAGATGAGCAAACACTCCCAGCAATGTTTATCTGAAATCTGAAATTTTGCCTTGGAAAAATGGTCTCTGGTGCACCTTTAGGCTGTGCGAATCACTTCAGATTGCCCCAGTGATGGAGCCCTCCGCAGCGGTGGCGCCGGTAGCTCCTGGTTCAGCCTAGCAACAAACATCAACTCATCAAAACTGCTTTAAAATTGTAACATCTGTTACGGCTTTTCTGGGGTTGGGTGCATTCATCACACAGCAGAAGCCACATATCAAAATCAATACCGTATTCTAGAATAGACTTTCATAGACTAAGAGCTATGTTTTTGTCTCTTTTGTCAAAAAGGTAGGAACATTGCAAGGATGCCCCATTGAAAATGTGCGTCTTTGCTTAACTTTGCTTCTTGCAGGAACTGAATGTTTATGCCTCCCAGAATTTGTTGTTGTGTTGCTACTGATGTGACTGCCTCAGTATTATTTTTGGTGGGAGACTAATAAGCAGTTAAATTTCTCAGGAATATGACTTCTTGTACACTCTTTAGACTAAAGCATAATAAAAATAAATGGTTTATTCTGGACTTAAGTCTCCTTCTTCCAAGTATCCTGCTGACCTGTTGCTTTCTTTTCTTGTTTTTTTTCCAACAGAAAATCAGCGGTCTCACAGTCCCAGAAGATGTAAGTCTTATCTGTGTGTTTTTCTTAGCTGTGCTAGAGGAGGAATCTCCACTGTGACCTTTGGTGCTATTACAGTATATATTAATGTCTAATCCTCTTCCTCTGATCTCTCCCTGTGGTCGCCCTAATTGTGCATCCTGATCACGTGCTTAACTCTTCTTTCTCAGAACCTTAGTGGGACTCTCAAATGCAGATGGTCTCTGTAATTCAGCAAGAGCTGTCCTGAGGTTTCTCCCCCGTTCCCAGGTCTTATCAGCTTTCCTATGGAACATTGCCTTTCTATTTCCAACCTTTAAGTCCACTGAGGATTTATTGTTTTCTGGGCTTTTCCTCCCAAAAGGCTGTGAAAGACATTTTTATATAATTTTGGCAGATGTAGGTGTGCAGAGCTAAACCATGTGATTGCAAAGGGCAACTCAGGGGAGGAAAGAATTGCTTTTCTCTTCCTGTCCTTAAGTAAAAGCATTTTAGATTTAAAATTTAGCCAATAATTATGAGGATTTAAGCACTTTTTTTTTTCTGAAATGTTGTTTTTGTAGCATTCCTTTCCATCCTAAGTAAATTTCACAATAGAAATGACTGGAGTCTATAAAAGTTTGACCCTGGAAGAGCGAGGTTCATCCAGTGGTAGTAGCTGAGGGAAGCTTGTGTAATTCTAACCCTCTCTTGAGGGTGTCTTGACTCTTAGCCCAAATGAAGGACGTTTTTAGTAGAGTATGACCAGGGTGGCTGTGCAAGGTAAAGAGACGCCTTTTGCAAATCTTGGCTCTATCACCACGCAACCCTTCCAAGGTGCCATCCTGCTTTTGTCTTTCGAATTGTATGTTTTCTCCAGGCTTTGTGGTGGGAATTGCCATGTATTAACCAAGACATTCCAGCCTTTCCCAAGAAAGTCACATTTATTCCTGCTGTTTAGATGGATGTCGAAACCCTGTTGTGTTTAGCACCAGGCACTGTGGCTGGGCTTCTGGTTACTCCAGTGCAAGTAATCTACCCCAGCAGCAGAGCATCCTGGTGTGTGAGGGAGAGTCAGGGCTTCTGGCAGCTCAGAAATGACAGTGGGAAGTTTTGTCCTCTCCGTTTATCCCACGTGTACAAAATGCCATGTCAAAACCTTTCTCGAAAATTAAGTGTCTACGAGAAGATAAATGAAGCCCAAAGGACTTTCGGGGCACACACTTGTACCACTCGGTAACCTATTTTAGTGCCTCCTGCCAGCACCAGGGAGAGCTTTTCTCTATGCAGCCTATTAATGCTACGTTGCTATGTAGTACATTTCCATGTTAATTATTGGCATCTTTCCTGGTAATAGATCATGGCTATACAACATTGGCCACTAGCGTGACGCTGTTAAAGGCCTCTGAAGTGGAAGAGATCTTGGATGGAAACGATGAGAAGTATAAGGCAGTGTCTATCAGCACAGAACCTCCTACCTACCTCAGGTAACCGGCATTGGTGAGGGCCAGGATCAGAAACGGAGCTGCTTGGAAGATGTCAGCTTGCGTAGGAAGCATGAGAGATTCCATAAAGCCAGGCCATTGTGCAGGGGTTGCTTGCCAGTCTGGGCTAACAGTTGTTGGCAGTGTTGGGCAAATGAAGATCTCCAGACCATAAGGATTGGGTTACTGCCCACATACAACAGGAAGAAAAACATAAGTGTTCGATGATACAGCTCTTTTTGCAATTACTGCATTCCAGCTGTAACAGATGTTTTGCAGAACACATTCTCTGCACGTACCGCCGTCTGGAGACCTCACACTTCTTGGCAGTCCTCAGATACGAACCTAGTATTTATTGTAAGTGTACCTGGATTCCTATCTGATGAGTACTTGCAAGCTGGAGAATGGGTTTCCCAGAGGCTAGTGTGGAAGAATATTGTTGAGGGTTCCAGAATAAATAGCAGGAACTCATAATAGGACTCACAGCTTAAAATTATGCTATTCCTTAAGTAGTAGCAGTGATGCTCAGGGTCTGCAGTAACATACAGTCTCCTTCTTCAGAGAACAGAAGGCAAAGAGGAACAACCAGTGGGTGCCGACCCTGCCCAACAGCTCTCATCACCTGGACGCAGTGCCATGCTCTACAACAATTAACAGAAATCGCATGGGCAGGGATAAGAAGAGGACATTCCCTCTGTGGTAAGAGAGTTTCCTGCTTCTGAAAAGTGGAAACAGTTACCAAAATGACACACTGCCAGGGTAGTGCTGATGAGTTAATGTAATGTTGTGATTCACCTCTAACTGACGGAAGACCTACAGGTCACTAATTTGGCAGTTCTCAGTTCAACTGTATGTCTTGAGGCTCCTCCTTACAGCGCCCAGCCATGGGTCAGAGAGGAGGCTTTCCTTTTGTCAGGAAAATGGTTCATTCTTTTCCTGATGAGTTCCTTCTACTTTCTGCTGATTTGCTGAGCAGATGTAATTTGAGGAGCCTACAAACCCTCTCTGTGGAGGACAGGCTTCCTCTCACTGACGTATTCCAGTAACTTTGATGTAATTTACTCAATGGAAAATGCTGCTGTGGCTCATGGCTTTTATTTTTCATCATAAAAGTAGAGGAAACCAAGATAAAATGTAATCCTGGAAAACTTCCTTGATTTATTTGCAGGGATGTATTACAGTAGGTGTAACAAAAGGTGATAAACTGGCATTGATTGCCATAGCCCTGTAAGCTTGCATTGAGGAGTCGGTCTTAAAGACTGATCGGGAAGTTGGAGTGTGGAGATTGCTTCCACCAAACATCGCCTTCCCTCTCTGGATGCCAGATGTGTCATGTGCTAGTTGCATATACCATGTTGTTGCTCTTTTATTAGCTTTGATGACCATGACCCAGCAGTCATCCACGAGAATGCATCCCAGCCGGAGGTTCTGGTTCCAATCAGGCTTGATATGGAAATTGATGGGCAGAAACTCAGAGATGCGTTTACGTGGAACATGAATGGTACGTAGGAAGGAGAGTTTCCTGATGCTGGAGAAATACGGTTGTATCCATCACCGAATACAAAAAGAGAACAAGCATGACCGTGTGTGTCCTTGCCCTGTATACACAGAGCTTTAAAGCTTTCCCACTTTGGACTGTCTTGAGCTCTCACATCACAGCGAATGCTCTGCCGCTTCATGGCTTGCAGTCATTCCTGGACACACATAATCTGAAGAGTTTAACTAGCATGTTCTCCTCACCCGGTTCATCAGCTCAGTGGTCTGAGAGTATTCTGTTAGCTGAGGTACCTTGAATGCAAACCAGTTAATGTGTATGGCTTTTTTTGTGTTTGTGGATTATTAGACCATAATTATGTTGTCTCCGTGGAGCAAGTAAAGAGGGCTGTAAGTCCCTGTGTCAGTGCGCACGTCCTTACAAACCTGATAAAAACGACCCTTTTAGAAGAAAAGGTGATATATTTGGGATTCCCTTTGATGTGCTGTCGGATGAATTTTTTGTATTCCGTAAGTGGCAATCAAGACATTGATTTCTCAGAAAGTTAACAACGTCTCTTCATTCCTGTTCTGTATCAGAAAAGTTAATGACCCCAGAAATGTTCTCTGAGATTCTTTGCGATGACCTGGATTTGAATCCTCTGACCTTTGTCCCTGCTATTGCCTCTGCCATCCGACAACAAATTGAGTCCTACCCAACTGACAGCATCCTAGAAGATCAGTCAGACCAACGCGTTATTATTAAGGTAATACAGGAAGGCAGCAGAATGAGAGCTGAACCATTTGGGTTTCTCTGGTTATGTCATGGGGGAGTAAGAGTACAAAGGTTTCCCTCAGAGCAGAGGAGTTCTTAATTCCAGTCCTGTGTCCAGATTGTATTCTGTCATTTGTCTTGAGAACAGAACCAAGGTGACAGATTACTAAACATTCACGTGCCAGTCCCTGAGGTGATGAAATAGTTCAGTGAAAGCATGGTCAAGTCCTTTTGGAAGAACTGAAACCTGGTGAGCAAAGCTGAGTTGCCTTCATGCTACTGGAATTAAGAATTCGGTTAAGAAGCTCTGCAAATGCAATGAACTAGGAGTTACCGCTCTGCTTCTCTTCTCCAGCCTCTTCCTCCTCGGTTTAATTACCTTTGACAAACTATTGCGAGAATAGAAACAAATTACCTGTTTCTACCCTTTTCTCCAGCTAAACATCCACGTAGGGAACATTTCCCTTGTAGACCAGTTTGAATGGGACATGTCAGAGAAGGAGAATTCACCAGAGAAGTTTGCCTTGAAGCTGTGCTCGGAGCTCGGCCTGGGCGGGGAGTTTGTCACGACTATTGCCTACAGCATCCGGGGACAGCTGAGTTGGCATCAGAAGACGTACGCCTTCAGGTACAGAACTGCCGTCTTCCTCGTACGGGTCGGGGCGGTGTCTGTGCTTCACGGGTGTTTGTATCAATGAATCTTACAACTGCTGACCTGATACAGAAAGTTTCATTTGAATTGGTCCGTATGGCTCGCACCCATTCTATCCTCCTTAGGATTGCCTGTGCTTGTACTCCAGTATTTTTTTCTTTTGGGTGTAATACATTCCAGGACTAAATACTGATGAAATGTCAGCTTTTGCCACAGAATGAAAGGCTGTTGTAATTACCTGTGACTGAATACCTTGTGTCTCCCTGTTCTAATGGATGCTATTGATGAGCTCAGGATACCTTTCTGTTTCATCGTCTTTGCCTGACTCGGGCCGTACGCTGTCCTAAGCTTTGGTGTTTTGAACTCGGACTGATTGAAACTGTAGCTTCCTACCCTGGCTGATGTTAAAGTTGGCTAGATCCCTTTTCACAGCTGGAATGCAGCAGCGTCAGGTTTGATTAGTCAGCTTTGTAACTTGTCTCCTAATGATAATTGTTTCCAGTTGTGCTGCGCAGTGTTCTGCGGCGAGTTACTGTACTGATGTTATCCTCAGCATGTTGCTGAGTCTGCAGGCTGTAAGAATCCCTTAATGTGCGCTGGGAGGTTTTTTGACCTCAGGTCATGGTGACAGTTGAGGAAGTTTGAGAGTTCAGCAAACGATGTATTCGTGGAGGTGAGGGAATGGTACTGTTGACACCAGTCTTGTAGAGGTCACTTGAGGGAAGCAGGGTGACATGCCCAGCCCTCTACTGCCTCGGGGAGAGGGCAGCGAGTGGTTGTTGTGGGGGTAAGCAAGGAGGAGCTGGAGGCTGTGGGGCTGCTGCTGTGAGCTCTGCTCCTTTGTCTTCCTCCGTCTGAAGGTTTCCTGTCTGCTCAGCCCGCTATGGAAAATGGGCACTGATGTGCCCTGGACCATTGCTCTTCCACTGCTTCCTCTGGAGGTGTTAATCTTCCACAGCAACCACTTGGTTCTAAAATGATCCCCAGAGTGGTTCGTATTAGAAAATGGAAAGGGGCTCTTTACTTCATGGGAATTCAACTCTTCTACTGAAACTGTTGGATTGTGTGTCCAACCTGCTGATGTCTCTTCTCACGGAGGTGGGAAGGTGAATTCTACCTTTCTGTCCATGACAACTGGCTGGTAATTGCAGATCCAGCATGGGACTGTATCCAACTGTAACAACAGAACAGTGAGTGCGTGTTCCTGAGAAATGATGGGAACTTGGAGAGTGGTAGATGGGGATCTGATCCCTGTAGTACTGCCTGTCCTTCCCTGCTGCGGAGTGCTTTAGAACCATGATAGAAGTGACCTACCACTGTCTGTATTGTGGCCTGCAGTAGCAGAGAATGAAAGTGTCCCTGCTGGTTAGATGTAGTCCTTGGAGCCAGTGTCAAGTAGACTTTAGGCTGTGCCTTAAGCTGGCTATGGCAAGGAGCGAGTTCATTTCCAGAAGGTTTATTAGGACTTCTTGTTGCCTGAACATTCCCAGGAGTTTGAGCTTTCTTCTTCATATCTTTCTTGAAGTAGAGAAGTGGTCCTGCTCACACCATGCTGGCCAGGAAGCCCTCTTTTCTACTCACAGTTTATTTACCATCCCAGTTAATTTACTTTGACAAGCTTTTAGCATACTGCCTCTCAACTTACAGGGCATTTGTTCTTAATTCTTGTCACTCAGTGTCTCAGAGGCAGGCTTTGAATGTGCACACCAAATGTTCTCCCTCTTTCTGATGCGTCTCCATGTATTGCAGATATCTGAGTTAAGAAATCAACCTGTGTACATGTTAACTGTTGCCAGGGGGTTAATTTTTGCCCTTGCTTCCTCTCAGCCTTTGTAACTCAGAGAAAGTAAGGTTTCAGTCAGTGTTGCCCAGGCTCTCTCAGATATATCAGATTAATGCCAACTTTACACTGTTCTCTCTGAAACTGTCTATCTGGCCATAGTTACTAAAGAGTGCTTCCTTCTAGGGGTAGTTCGAACAGGTAGATTGCAGGCCTTCTTTAGACTGCTGCAGTATTGCAAGGAGGAGAATAAAAAACTAGGAAGGGAACCCCAACAGAACAAAGTAGGTAGATGTGATCTGTTCAGGGAGGGAAAACACATCTAATTTAAACCTTGTTTTTTGTCAGAGTACAAACATGCTCTCCTCTTCCTTTTTTTTCTTCCAGCAAAGGACTACTTTTGAAACCTTACAGTGATTAATGATATTTGGGTTCTGTGGTTGCTCAGTTCCTGAATTCCCAAACCACAGGAGGGGTGGTTACTCCAAAGTCATTCCACTGATGTAAGGAAAGGGTCTGCTTTTAGATGTATCAAAAGAACCTTAATATCTCAAGGGACTGGGGGTTTGAGAAGTCATGTGCCTCTTAATCATCTGAGGGAGAGGTGAAACTGTCTTCTAGTGATGAAAGCCAGGGCAGTTCTTTGAGCTGGGCTGCTCTGTGCAAAACAAGGAGAGCCTGAAAGCCCCGTGGAAGGGGCAGGACTGGAAGCAGACAGGTAACTGATGCTTGCGGGATTTTCAGGGGGACGGCGTGCTATGGTGTTTCGCATCTCAGTCCTGAGTGTGTCTGGTGGCTGCACACAGCACTTCATAGCCAGAGCTTTGCCCTCGAGACCTGAGTGATGGCACAGGTTCCCTCACACAGCAAACCCTCGTGCCTGATGAGTTACCATTTCCACAAGACGACATTTCCCTGCCCCATTGGCATGCCCAGGAAACTGGTGCCAGAGGCCTGGACCCGAGCAGAGGGAGTATCTTGCTCTACTGGGAATCTTGCAGCTCACAGTACATTTCAGTCGTTCTGCCAGGCACTGTCATCTTGATCAAAAAAATGACAGAGGAGGGGGAGTTGCCTTATTGTGGAGCTTGGGAGATGAGGGAGGATTTTTTTTGGTTTATCTTTGATTCTGTACTATAGGAGCGTGGTATCTGAGTTGGCTTGCAATTGAGTTATGCACATAAGGCTGGCTTTCCAGCCCCCATTTAATTCTAGTGGGGGCTCAGTGTTAAGCATAGTAAATGAGGTAGCATTTAGTCTGGAATGTGTAGCAGTCTGGGGCTAAGATAAAATTCCTGGGTTTGAGTGTTGCTTAGTGGATGTCAGCAGAAGTGGAAGTAGATTTGACTGAAGTTTCCTCCCAGGATCAGATACCAAAGGCTCTGTATTAATTTTTCATTGTAGCATTACTTTGAAGACTTGTTACTCTAGATAAATAGCTTTGATGCCGACGTTGTCTGTTCCCATGGCAATTACCACTTGAGTTCCTTCCTGGGGGAATGAGAGGGCTGCCCAGGAGTGCTGAAATCCTGTGCGGGGAGGCATGTCCCTGGGGAGGGGGCAGGATGTGTGCACACCTGCCAGAGGGATCCTCTCACACACACACTTTGTGTGGCTCAGGCTGAGCCGCTTTCTAGATTTTAAAGCAAACATTTACATTCTGAGGCTCCTCTGTATTTATGCTGGGCTTCCGGCTCCACTGTCAATATTTGGGAAGTTACTCCTGGTCAGTTCCTGTTGACTTTTACTGAAAAGTGGCTAGTGAAGCAGTAAATATTTTTGTGCATGTGATAATACAGCTGGTCAGGGCAGACGGATCTCCTGAGGAGCACATCTTGTAATCCAGGACAGAGCCTGGTGTTCCACTGCTTGTGGAGGGAGTAGTCACAGCCTCTGGTTGCAACAGCAGGTCCTAAAAGACTACTTTTTCCACGGCAATCGGGAGAACAATGCTTGTTTTGCTGTCAGGCTCCCATCCCACCAGGCTCCCACCAAGCCAGAATTTTGCTGTCAAGAGGCAAACTCCATGGTTAGGAAGTGAGAGCTGCAGAAGAGCAGAGCTAGACAAAGAGCCCTGTTAAGAGTCCTTGCTCAGCTGCTGTTCTGGGAATAGTGCTCCCAGCACTAATAAACTGGTATGAACTTTGCCTGTGCTTTTTGGGTTTAAACGCTGTCAGACAGTTACATCATAGCTTTTGTGGGAGAGAACTGCGTCAGCCACAGCTGCTTTGACAAATCTCTTTCAGGTGGTAAAAGGAGACGGTTGTAGCTGGTCTCCCAGAAACTTCAGGCTCCACAAGACTGTGACCATCAGTCCCTGGTGTACTTCTGGGAACGAGACTGTACTAAGCGGGGCTAAGAATGAATGCTTAAGCCTGAATGATTAAGCACTGTGAATGATGCTCTGTTGTCTTGTGTCTTGCATCTGGGCTGGTAACCCAGAGGAGTGCTCTGGGACCACTGACAGATGTTGCTTTGTTGCCTTCTGCCCCACCATGCAGTGAGAACCCTTTACCGACCGTGGAAATTGCTATTCGCAACACGGGGGATGCTGACCAGTGGTGCCCTCTTCTGGAAACCCTCACAGATGCTGAGATGGAGAAGAAGATCAGAGACCAGGACAGAAATACAAGGTGCTGCCGCTCGTTCAGACAGTTCTCCTTCTGGCCTGTCTCTAAGACAGAAGTTAAAAGCTTTGATGTTTGTCTTTCTCTACTGAGAGCCAACTGGCAGGATTTCAAACTTGCACACCACAACAGAAACTCATTTTGCTTCAGGATATTAAACTGTTATCACCTTGCTCCACAAACATTTAAATCTGTACTTTAACCATCTCCTGCTTGAAGCAAAGTTTCCTTTTTTTTCCCCCCTTCCTTTTTTCTTTTCCCTGGTGTCTCTGCTTGTGCAGGGGGATTTGTTTCTGTAGGAAGGTATTCATCAAAAATATTGGAGTTCCATGCACTATCATGCTACCTAGAATCCTGCCACAAGGCTTCCTTTTACGTTGGGTAAAGTGCTGTTTGATGTAGGAATGGGCAAGCTCCCAGCTCTGGCCTGACTGATGCCGACCTGTTTGCCAGCATGGGAGCACTGTCGTGATTCCCGGAGGAGCTCCGCCTGCCAGTGAGACCCACTGAGCAGTGTTCGGCAAGCAGTTGAGAGCACTTGCTTCTGTTCGATGAAATTGCTCCTGGCAGATGTAAATGAACTGCTAAAATATCTCCAAAAGATACATTGTGGGAACAGTAAATATACTGGCTCAGCTCTTTCCCAGGATTTCTTTTTTTACTGCCGATTTAACAGTTTCATAATTATTTTGCTTCTCAGCTATGGCCAGCTGAATAGTTGTCAGTAGTGATAGGTTCAATCCAAGTTAATGAGCAAAAGTGCCCTAAAAGCTGTTACTAAGAATAGCGTATGCCTTATCAAAGGGGCGTTCTCAGGTGACCAAGGAAGTCTGTCCAGGCAATAAATCTGAGTTCACAAAGCTGTGGCAGCCTCCCCAAAGTGTTGGTTTTAGTAAGACTTCACGTAACTAACACAGCACTTACTGTATGTCTTTCTCTCTCTCCTAGGCGCATGAGACGTTTGGCCAATACTGCTCCAGCCTGGTAATCTTCCTGTTGTGACACTGGTGCTCTTCCTACAGACTTTATCCCTACTCCTCTCCCCAGAAGGATCTAGGATTGGCAGGGGTCTTTCTGTCCCTGAAGGGGACACACATTCCACTTGCCAAGAGTTCCCAGTACTGCTGACTTCTGCCCCCACCCCCTCCACGTAAACGCCACGTACCAAGAACGCTGTGTTAGCACGTGATCTAGCAGAGACCTCTGGCAGCTGTTGGAGCCCTTATATACCTGTGTGTGGACAGTGTAAAGATTCTTTTGTATAGGTGCGACGTGCACTATTAGGACAACTTTTTAAATAAAAGGAATGCATACTACTTAAGTTGAGTTCAGTAAGTTTGAATAGATAGTGGATCTTGCCATGTTTCCTGCTCTTCTGGTTAACTGAGGAGCCCCGGGGCCTAATATTAATACTTTTGGATATAATGCTGAGCACTCACATGCATTCAGTTTTCCTGAAGCATGGTGGACAGAGAATGCTTTACTTAACAGACAAAACAGCCCAAAACCCTTTGCTGCAGGGGAAAGTGAGAATGAGACTTAAAACTAGAAGTAGCAAACAACTCTATAAAGGACTGGTCTGTTCCCGCACGTGGTGTGGTCTGTAATGAACTCAGCGAGGTGTCCAGCTGGCTTACTTCACAAGGGTAGAACAGTTTAACTGAAGTCACAAACTTAACATTCATTTCTGTCAGATGTGAAGCTGGTGTGTGGTGAATTATTTTTTTTTCCCCTCCTGTGCATCTGGGGAACAACAAAGTCTCTGAACTGGTGCAAAAGCTGAAGCCTGCAGTGACTGAGACTGCAGCGCCTCTTCAGTGAGTGGCTCTGCTGGGGTCATTGCCAGCGACAGCGCACAGAGCACCCAAAGCAAAGTGGGTGTTTTAAATAGCCTTAGCACTGCAGTGTCAGGATTTAGCAATGCTAGAAACGACCTGTCTTTCCTTGGGGAGTTTAAAAACACAAAATCCATTGAAGTGAGATTAAAAAAATTTCAAGCTTGCTTAAAAAAACTAATTAGAATCTACCTTGCTGTTGAGGTACATCAGTTCTTTGATAGAGTTCCTACCATTTGCTGCCAGAACTGATGAGTGTTGCAAGCAGGGCAGATTTTGCTGGCAGCCTGACAGTTATGTTTAGGCCTTTATCATAAAGCCAGTAGGTTTTATGATCCTTGCTGATCCACCCACACTGCTAGCACAGTCAAAAAAAACACTTTCTGGCCTTAATTTATCATGTTTAGACTTGAGTAATGGTAGAGCTAGTTCTGATTCCTGGGTAGGAGGGAAGCTTTTTCCAGACGCGAGCCTGCAGAACCCAAAACCTTGCAATTTAGCAATAATAATATTGCAGACTTATCCTAGGCTGCTCTGCCAGAGTGGTACTCCTTATTAGACAGGTTGAAAGGTTATTTCAGCAAGACAAAACCCGGGACTCCTGTAGCATCTTGGCCTCCCATGTAGAACACGTATTTTGCCACACAGACATAGAACTCCAAAACTCTTCCTGAGAACACTTCAGCCTCCTTGTTATGGTCACGTACTTCTGCAAGCAGCCTCTTCAGGGAATCTGACCAAAGCAAGCATGAAACTGCTGTAGCCTTAAACTAGCATCTGTGGTACAATTTATGAATTGCTGTGAAGCTTGTGGTAACCTAACCCTAAAGTTCACAGCAAGGTATGGACACACAAGGACTGCAGCTCCTGTAGCATGTTTACAAGTCCCTCTCTCTGCTTCTCCAGCCCCAGAGAGGCTGTTGGAATTCTCCCTCCAAGCAGCCAGGAGCCAAGTCCCAAAGAGATAAGAACTTTGGTCAGCTTCCTCCATGTGTTAGGACTACTAGGGAACAGCTGGGAGTAGCTTCCTTGCTCTATAATCACAACTGCTTAGGTTAATCTAGTGCCCTAGCTAAAAGTGCCCAGCTTTTGCATTTCAAAGTTCTCTCTCAGAGGCAATTTCAAACAGAGTACCTGCAGACTTCAGAAATGCTTTCCAGGGATTGAAACACCAGCTCTGCACTGTTAGATCGTGAACAAAGCACAGGGCAAGTACATACCTAGAGGGAAATGTAAGTGCAGCAAAATAGCTTGTTCAAATGAAGTCTGATTTTGCATTAAAAAAGGTGTTTTCATGGGAAGCCCGTGGCAGCAGAACGGGGTGTGGGCTGTAGTTCAGTCTTCCTTTGCAACAAGGCTTCTATATCATTCTTAAGTGGCTGCTGGTTACTTGCACTTCTCTGGATTTAGTGGTGGTTCACAAGCTTGTCTAGCTGAGCAGGCAGCAGCACTACCAAATGAGCTATCCTAAAATACACTGCTCCCAGATTTATTCCAGGGGCTTTGAGGTCCAGTACAAGCACACGTGTACCACATTAGGGGGAATGATCAAATCCATTTATGAACAGCTGTTCATGGTAGGGACTAGCTTGTTTAGTTGTCCTCTAAAATTCAGATGTTTATGTTTCAGAACTAAAAAATTCAACCAGAGTGGAATTTCACTGCATGTGTAGACAGCCTTTATTACTGGTGTCAAGTGCTACTTCCAGTCACTGCCTGGATCAACTGTCCAGCTCTGTCCCCTGTCCTTTCCCAGGCATCCCTTTCTCCAACTAGACACCCCCCAGACCTTCTCATGCTCTGCAGTCCTGCTGACAGAAGAGGGGAAGGGCATCTTCCAGCTAGCCTGAACGTTGCCTTGCCCACCAAAAAAACACCCAAGCAAGCAGCCTGACAATTTTAAGCAAAGTCCTGGTGAGTACTGCCGAATTGCTGCCTCTGCCCCAGCAGAAATGGACACACAACTGAAAAATAAAGACTTTAATGTAAAGACTCTTTGGAAACAACAACCAAAAAAAAAAAGGGGTGGACGACTCAGAGGAAAGGAAGAGGCTGAGCTGCATTCTACCATGGTAGAGTAGGGAGTACTACTTCATTGAAAGCCCACAAAGAGGTCTCACAACAGTGAGAGGCGAGAGCATTGGTCTTAGCACAGAGGGCAAGAGTGATCTGGCACACAGCAAGTCATTGACAGCAAGAGAAGGAGTAACTGGTTTAACACCCCATTTGATACTTGTTCCCCACTGGGTAACTGAGGAGCCATCACAACTTCCAGCCCCTGTCCCTAGCACACCTCCAAAAGCATTCGTCAGTTCTTACGTGCACAGCTCTGTGGAACCACTGGGTACAAGGGGAAGATGAGTTACCCATACAAACAGTGAAACATTACACATCAGAATGGCAACTGGTGTTATTCCAGTAGGATCTCTGGGCCACAGCGTAAGTCCAGCCGGAAGAGAGGAATCTGGCCACACGGAGAAGTCCTCTGTGTTACTACGGATGCTGCTGCTGGTTCTGGTCTTGGTCTCTAGGTTGGTTTTCTGGGCGATCCTCAGGGAGAGGGTTATAGTTGGGATCCTCTTCAGGTGTGTCAAATACCATCTTCCTGGCAAGGGACATGCCCGTCCCACCAAGCAGGCAGGTTGGGAACGCAAGCTGAGGACACGTAAAACCCCCAGCCCTTCTAGGAACATCCTAGCTCTTCTCAGGGCTTGGCTGTAGGCCACAGCCACCCACCACGGCACCAGCACTAACCGCTCTTCTGCTCAGCTCAACATGTAACAACGACAGTACCTGCTTCCTTGACCTCTAGGCCAGCTTTGATCGTCAGCAGGAAGCAGAGCATATTCTGCTTTATTAAGCTACAGAAATACATCAGAAAAGTCCTACCAGCATCAAGCCTTTCCACAAGCGGTAAGAATGCTTCAGTTCAACTAGCAAAGCTTAAGGTACCAGCAGTTGCTCTATGGACCCTGTGTACGTCTACAACGTGCAAAGTGCCAGTGCTTTCTGCAGCAGAAGCATAAACTGATGAGCTGAGGTGCCATCAACATGCAATTGCATCCCATGGTCGCCCCACGCTGTCACAGACCACAGCTTGCCATGAAAGTGACCCAGGCTGGGAAGCAACATAGCAAAACCCAGAAAGAAACAGTTTTACTTACAGGAAGCCGGGGGTTAACAGCAACTTCTTTCCTCCAGGCTGGTTGGGGAAAACATCTTCTAGGAAATAATAGATGTGACCCACTGCAATCCCTGGGGAGAGACGTCACCAAAGTCAGGCCCAGCTGTGACTCCTTTGCCAGCTGAACCAGAGCTGCTGGGAGCTTAAGCAGGATGAAGCTTCACGAATCCCTCAGCCGCGTACCCACACCCCAGCTCCCACCAGAGCCACCTTGCTGCAGTGCCCGAGGGCCAGGCTGTTGGCTGTGCTCGGCGCAGAAGCAGGCAGGGACCCTGGTGGCCTGAAGGAGACCAGACACAGCACCAGTGTCAGGCAGAGCTCACCATACCCAACTTCTGCCCCTGGGGAAGACACAGCAGAACGCAGGTCACACGTGAGAGCTCAGCCACAAGGCTGGCCACGCAGCAACCTCAGCCAGCTCACCTTAGGAAACCCACCATTTTAAATAAGATGAAACCAAGACAACACGATAGTGCTCCTGCAGTGTCTATGAGACCAGGGAGCGCTGTGGCTGCAAAGCGCCCTTGTTCCCCACACCCACAAGCTTTGACTTACCCAGTAAGTCGATGATGATGGAGTTGCCCAGGAGCAGAGAGAATCCCATCAGGACCCAGGGCAAGAAGGGGGCCTGGAAGTTAAGAAGCCCAAAGAAGTTCATGCGAATATAAGGGTTCCTGCGGCTCCACACATACACCAGCATGATGGTGAAAGCCTGGCCCAAGAAAAACAGGCTGGCAAAGAGTCCAAATAGCTAGGGACTACCGAGTCAAGGAAAAACCTACCCACCCTGTGCACCACCTCCAGGCAGCACAGGGTGCCTTGTGACTAGAAAACCCGGAATTACATAGTGGACGATATTGCCCATGCCACTAGAACTTCCCTGGGCTGGCTGAGTTATACTGATCGCCACCCACACACCGCATTTCCCTCACGCCCACCCCAGAACAAGACACTCTGGAGCGGCACATACAGATGACTTACTCCTTTAGCTACTTGCTACAGCCAAAGACCACAGAGCTCATATAGTCACCTCTACAAAGTGACCAACAAAAGTCACCTTTGGAGAAGGCCCTTCACATTGTTACAGCACTTGTGAGCTAGTTTTTAAACGTGCCACATCCCATCCAGTATTTGCCTTCCACAGAAGAATTTCAGCAGTGAGACGGCTCTTGCCACTCACAGCCCTCTTCTCCAGGACACAAGGAAGCGGCTGGAGACAAAAGATTCCCCTGCCCTTGTTGCAGTTGAACTCCAGATCTACCTACGGCTGAGCACGTGGCTGCAGCAGGCACCTGGGCACTCACTAGCCAAATACCCAAGGATGGCTAAGAGCCACGAGAGCTCACACAGCTTCAAGCAGAGCAGTGTGGGGAGAGTAGTGCTCTGAGCAATCTGCATAAGACAACAGCAAGACATTGAGAAAAGACATTATGCTTGGGAGGGAGACAATTCTCCCCAAACTATTTTGTCCTGCAATAAAAGAACTTCTCAAGAAGTGTGACAGCATCTCCAGGCACTAACAGGTTGCAAGGACAGAACGGTGGGCTCACGTTGCCTGGCGTGCTGATGGCAGACGGTACGTGGGCACTTCTCTCCTTGCGCTTATGGCTCCACCCAGCAGAGCTCAGACACCATTACCCTGCTGCTGGTTTCTCACAGAGTAACAAGGGGCTTCCTGTCAGGCTGAGCTTCCCAAGCAGACTGCCACCCTGCTTCTGCGATCAGGCAGCCCATCTCCTTGCCAGGTGCATCAGCACTTCCACAGACACCAGCACAAGTACAGGCAGCTTTTCCTGTATTTTGGTTCTACTCCAAGTATCCTGGGTGAGGCACAGGCCAGGGATGGGCAAGACAAGGAGCATAAGGTAAGTGGTGCCACACAGCCAGAAGTTGCCCTTCCATCACCAAAGGGCCCTACATGGTCAGCAGGGCCCTCTCTGGCCTCAGGCCACGAGCCTGGTCAGCCTGGGGCACAACCAGGCTCTTTGCCCCATGGCACTAAGAAGGTTCAGAAGCCGCTGTCCCACTGCTCAGCAGGCAGGTAGACCTCCCAGTACAGCTGGGATACAGAGCTAGCAAACAAGCCCCAAAATATCCACAGCACCTCAGAAGACACCAAAAGAGCCTCAGCCAACTCAAAAGGATACTGTCATGAGAAACCCTCCGAAGAGGAACATGAAGACAAAGTCAGCCGTCCTTCCACGGAAGGAGCCTTCTTCTAGCATGCGGCAGTACCTGTACCTGAAAGCAGGAGAGAAGGGAGGGGTTGCAGTATAGGAAATTAACAGCTGGCCACCCTGCGTCCCCACAGCATGACTTTACAGCAAATAAGCCAGCTGCAAGCTTTTCATCTCAGGAAGCTGTCAGCCAGGTGTCCAAGCCCCAGAGCAGAACAGCGCGAACTTCACCTCATACCACTGACCCCGGGGAAAGAAAGAGGCATCTGCTGTGCTCCAGCCAGAGCTCACCCCAGGAATGGGCACTGCTCTGAAGCATGAGCTGCAGCAGCACTGCCGGCTTCCTCAGCTTTTTGGCAGGGGCTGCCCTGCAGCAAGCAGAGATGGAGGTGTGGGAAGTGGCCACAGTTGCCTGGGAAATGGCTTCAATTCAGACTGAAAGAGCCAAGGGAAGAATCCACAGCGTTAGGCTACCACCAAGACAAGTCAGCCTGAGGAGGAAGATAGACAGGGAGGAATCGCGTCTAAGCCAAAAAGGGTGTAGAGAGCTTCACTAAGACCAAAGGATACAGAAATATCATGTTGAAAAAGAAACTGAATCCCAAGGGCCCAAAAAAGAGGAAGTTGGTGATCAGCCTCCATATCTGAAAGAGAAGACAAGGGAGAGAAAAGGAGGTGGACAGACAGGTCTCTCCCCATCACATGTACAGCAGCCCATCACCCTATCCACTGGGGACACCCAGGGGCACACCCATGTGCTTAGAACTACCCCAGGACACCAGACACCTGCACATGGGACCTCCCTCCATTGCCCACATCAGAGAATCTTGGTCCTGCAGGTGGGGGGGAAGATTTCCCTACTTTTCTGGAGGGAACAGAGAGCCACAATTCAGCACCCAGAGCCAAGGTAACTCACTGTTCATGCCTCTCTACAGTAAAGCCTTCCCCATCCAGCCCCAGATTAGCTGGCCAAACATCTCATTCAGTGTCACAGAGGGGGAACAGGCAAGTTTTGAGTAAAGGAAAAAAGGAAATGCCAAGACGGCACGTGGCAGGGAAAGGCTGGAAGAAGTGTTCTCCATCCAGGCATCTGTGATAAGAGGGGACACCATGGTGGCAACTCAGCTCCTGCCAACCAGAGAAGGTTGGAGCAGTGGGAAAGAAGCCCCTTGGGATCATACAGCACTCCCTGACATCCCCTTCCCCCCGGGGAGTGGGACACCCAAGGCCCAGCCTGTCACACCCACCCCTCGCTAGGAAGGGGCAAGCCGGGCCCCGAAGCCCGGACAAGGCCTCACCTGGAACTTCCTGAAGATGAGGTCGGGATTGAAGTACAGCTGGAAGGGGGTGATGAACTCCAGCTGCTGTGAGAGACAGGCAGAGCAGCTGCCACCCGCTGCCGGGCACCCACTGCCCTCAGCCAGCCCCCTGGCTCCCCCACCACGGCACCCCCTCGGGGACCCCGACCTCCCCGCCACAGCCTCCCCCCGCAGGGACCCCTCTCGCCCTCACCACGGCGGCGGTGGTGAGGACGCAGGCGGTGGTGTAGGCCCGCGTCACGGCCGGCATGCCCAGGTACTCCTGCGCGAAGCCCTGATAGGCCATGGCGCACGGCGACAGCGCCAGCCGCCCCGCGGGCCCTTTAACGCCCCACTACAAGCGTCGCCTCGGCCACGCCCCCGAGGGCCGCACCCGGCCAATCCCGGCGCGACAGGCGGCGCGGGCTGGCCAATGGGAGTGCGCCTCATGCCCTCGGCCTCCACCCGCCGCCAACCCGGACTGGACCCGCTGCGGCAGGTGACGGGCCGGGAGGGGGCGAGCCCCTGGGTGCCGCCCCCTGGAGGCGGGGCGAACCCCCGTAGCCAATGGCAGCAGGGAGCGCCGCTGAGCGGCAGCTGGCGGCGGC
Organism: Chionis minor; assembly: GCA_013398295.1. Taxonomy (NCBI): domain Eukaryota; kingdom Metazoa; phylum Chordata; class Aves; order Charadriiformes; family Chionidae; genus Chionis; species Chionis minor. Next base: position 74,501 of record VZSF01004565.1, read on the forward strand.
CAACAGGCGGGGCGGTCCCGGCCGGGAATGGCGCGCTCGGGTGATGGGGGCCGCGCTCTGCTCTGGAACGGGTTAATCGCGACTCTGCGATGATTAATCGCGACTCTGCGACGATTAACCGTGTCAAGTGTATAAGAAAACGCTCTGGAAGCGCGACCTGACGCCCCCCGCGCTCCCGTGACGGCGCCCGCCGGAGCCGCCCGCCCTGGTGTCAGCGGGCGGGGCGGGGCGGGGCCGGTGAGGGTCCCTGCGGGACCGAGGTGTCCCAGAGCCCCCGTGGGCGAACCCCGGCGGCAGGGTGGTGAGGGGACGGGGCTTAAAGCAGCGTGTTTTGGGGGAGAAGACAAGGGACAGGGGGACACCCGTGGGACCAGGGGACAGGTTCCTGAGCGCCCGGGGACCAGGGGACACCTGGGTGCTGAGAGGCAGCTCTGACTTGGCTGCTCTGGGGGGAAGGAGAAACCCCTCCAGGTCAGAGCTGCCTTAGGGATCCTGGGAATGGAGCCAAGGGGGAACTTGACCTTGACCTGCAGCAGCGTCAATAGCTTGGCTGTGTCCTTACAGGCGTTTGGTGGGAGCTGGGATGGATGCGAGAGCTGTGGCAGGTGGGAAGAGCGGAGCTTACACGGCAAGAGGCGGTTCCTCACCAGGGCCAGGAGCTCTGCGAAGGGCCGCCTGTCTGCTTGCGGCCATTCCGGCCCAAACGCCCCAGCTCGGCCCTTTGGCGTGCCGCGGAGCTGGCGGCCCCAGCGGAAGGGGCAGCTGAGTTGAAGAACCGAGAATGAATAAATTAATGTCAAATGAAATAAATGAATAAATATCCTGCTCCTTCAGATGGGGCATTAGGGGGTTCCTATCGGCTCTCACTGCCTGTGGGCAATGCCAGCCAGAAGCTGAATTCAACCGCTGTGATTCCTGCCCCTTCCTTGTTTGAACCAAGGCTGGAGATGGATATTGGGAGCCCCTCTGCTGGAAGGAGGTCATCATCCCAGAGCTCCATCCCACTAGCTCCACAGCGATGAGAATCCACATGATCAATCCCGCTTATTCCCTGTGCAAATCAGACATTGCATGAAATCTAAATAAAAGTCACCAGTTTCTCATTTTTCTTCTTTTCCCTTGTTTGCCAGCGAAAACTGGAGAACTCTACTTGTCCGGGCTTCTATTTAAGACCTTCTTTTCTAAGATTCACGGGGGGAAGGGGGAGAAGAGATGAAATGGATTGGGAAGCTCACCATCTCACACTGGAAGAGACCAAACAAAACTCGGTGACACCACCAGTTCCCAGGCTGCTTTCTGCCCATGATCTCGCTCCCGTCGGAGCTCAGCCAAGCTGACTTCATGCACTACAGTATGCCCAAGGGGCAGCTTGTGTCTTTATTACAGTCCTTGTCCCATTGCATGGGTTTGGGGAATTATGTCCTTCCACAACTTCACATCAGCCCAGCTGCGTAGCTAAATTCAGGTTATTCACCTTTGTAGTGACGCCAACGCGCCGCCCTCTATCCCAAACCCAAACTCTTTGTCTCAGCTGCAAGAACGTATGAGGGCCTGCCTGAACAGAAACCCTGCTCAGGAGTTTCTTTGCTGATTTCCTCCTGCCTTGTCCTATTGTCCTCCCCCTGCCCAGGGACCCAAAGCAGATGTAGGCACAGGTCTGAGCAGCAATGACGTACCGTTCCTGCCTGCCACCTTCTGGGTTTCCCTTCCTTTTGGAAGCAAGTGAATTCATGTCAACATGCAGCATCAGTTTCAAAACCCAAGACAGCAGAAACTCAGAGTTTCCATAAAAATAGCTCTGACGCCCAGACTTCAGTCCGTTTTGGATGCACTTTGGAAAAGGTCTCGGTCTGGGGGCTCTTGGAGCTGCCCAAGGAACTAATTGGAAGAATTCCCATCTGTGACCTTTGCTCAAGTCACTCACAGGAAGAACTGAAACATGATGGTACCAGAGGCAGCTTTTTTTTTTCCCCAGACAGTATTTACCCATTTTGCCTCTGCAGGCTTAGTGCTAGTAACCTGTTGTAGTCTAAACGTTTACAACCCACAAACCCACTCACAAGAAAATATTCCCATAAAAGAAGAACTAGTGTGGGTTGCACACTCACCACTGAGGATTCATTTGGCCTTTGATTTAAAAATATATATATATGTTTCCTGAAAGGGAATGCTTTTGCACATACACAGTGACAGACCGCTACTGGACCCTCCTGTTGCTTCTGTTTTTGTTTTCCCCATTTCTGGGGTGATTTTAAGGAACATGCAACCATTTGCCCGGGGTTGCAGGTAAGCTTTACCCTGCAACAGAAACTCCACAGCTTCCTGTCTCAGTTTCTGCAAACCAAAATAGCAAAGAATTAGAAAACAAAGAAAAAAGCTATTAACTCTCCCCATGAGTTAAACAGCACATAAACCTCAAGAAGGCACATGAGCAAAGATAAATGGGCTGTTGCAGTGTTCATCTTTTTTGTTTGTAGTAAATTATTGTGTGTAATTCATGTTTCCTGTCCATAAATGCCAGAGGAACTTGAAGACATGGAATCCATTCTAATTTAGTAAAGACAAAAACAACTCCTTTTGAGCCCATCTGGAACTTGTTTTTATCGTAATTGTTTTGGGCTCAGTAACGAGTTTAAGATCTAACTGCCCTCCCTAGTTGTTTCAAGAATAAACAGATGCTTTGTTTAAAGGCAGAAGCCCCCATTTTGCCCAGCACAGCACTCTCAAGGGTCATTGGATGAAAGGAGCTGTGGGCCATGTCAGCACAGGCCTTAACGAGCATTGGCGCCCTAACCCCTGTCAGCAGCTCATGGGGCAGGAAACCAGCCCCCAGCCACACACTTGATGAGTGTCCAGCTGGTGACGCGCGTCCTCTGCTCTTTAACACCACTGGCATTTTGTTTGTAAATTCACCTTTTGCAAGATGCCCTGCTGTGACAAGTCATACCTGGCCTGATGACACGTAGGCACCTCTTCCAGCTGAGCTATAGGGCACACAAGGGAGAGAGTTCATTCCCTGGCCACCTAATCCCAAGCCCCTTGGCTGGAATAATGCTCCATCCCCCTGCAGTAGAGACACCACCCCACCGCCCGCTCATATCCCCCACCAGGATATGAGACTATGCAAGTTCTGTACAGCGTCTCACCCACCCTAGTGCTTCCACCGGTGTGGAAGAGATCACTGCATGACTGATGCCCTGGCACTAGGAACACATTCAGAAAGGGCAGCCCTGAGGTCCCCTACAAGTGAGCCACAAGAGCCAGAGGGACCTTACTGGAAGGTTATTTCAGCTCTCAGGCTTGGTCCTCGGTGGGATGGACAACAGGTGCCAAGATCCACCGCAGAGCAGTCACTAAGAGTTTCTCCTCCGGTTTTGGAGACAAAACTCCATGAACATGCTGGGCATAGGTAAGTTGTGTAATCATAACTGCCCAAAGCACTTCAAATGTTTACTTTTCCATGTTTAATGGCCATATATAAATTCTTCCTCCTTCTTTGAAGGATTTCCTGTCCCAAATCAGCTAAATTCACAGTGTGATGGCTAAAGTCAGGAGAAAGTGAATCATACAGAACTGGATGGAGGTTTTTTATTTATTTGTTTGTTAGAAAGAAACTAAAGATAGCACTTTGAGCTCAGCCCTCCAAGGACATCATGTGGTTTGCACAGGGTTTGCTTTAAATAAAAGTTTATATTATTTTTGTTTCCTGTGTTTTTTATTTCAAAAATATAGCTTTGCATCTGGCATATCATGAGAAAAATCTCACCTAAATCTCCTTGAGCAGAGCCTGATCACGTATCCAAATAAAGCACCTTTTCCAAAACAGCTTCTGATCATGAGTGGAAGACATCAAGCAAGAAAACATCTGCCTATTTGCACAGTTATTTTTTTCCAGCGCTTAATCATTCCTGTTAAATTCTTCTGCCTTGTGATCTGTCCTCTACACTATAGGTCACCTCCCACAGCTGTCAGTGGGGAATATCCTTCAAGGGCCTTTATTTTGTAACATCCATTTCATAAGCACTGCGGCCAAATCAACAAAAGAACTGAAAAACAATGCTTGTTTCTTATAAAAAGAGGTCTGTGTTCAGTTCACAATAGCAGCACATGCAACTGAGCATGCTGTCAGCTGGTGAAGACCCCTACAAGGAGTCAGAAATGGTATTTGTACTTTGTTTTTCACCAGAGGCAGGACTATGTGTCCTAGTCCAGGTGCCTCTCAATAAGCCAGGGGACAGCTCTAATAAAAAGCTCTACCTGAAGGGAGTGTTAAATAAGAAAACAGGATGAATCTGACACTTGGAGACTGCTGCACTTATTTTCCTCTCCTCTGACAGGAACATTCAGTGACATTCACTGCCATTTGGCAGAGTCTAAACACTCTTCTCTTGCACGCAGGAACAGAGATTTTGTTCAGCCAAGCAGTGTCTTCTCTGTGTCCTTCAGGTCACCCGGTTTCAACTAACTGCCTGCATCAGTGTCTGATACAAAGAAGGAAGGGAATAGTTCAGCCACAGCATGACCCACAACTCACGGTGGACTGAGAAAAGTGTATTTCAATTATTTTTAGTATTTTGGGCTTTCTCAGTTTTCCCAGAGAAGCTCTATGGCTTATCAGGAGGATGAAAATGCAGATTGATGATCCAATGCACAGAACATAGAGCCATTCTTCTGACATCCAAAAATCCTAGCTGGCAAGGAACAGCAGCTAGTTTCCTTGGCTGTATCAGCCCTCGTGTCATCAGAGGACCCAGCTCCCATGTAACTCTGTTGGTCTGGAAAGCATCCCAGTGACTCTGTGTGGTAGCAGAAGCTCTGTCAGCATTGGGTCCCTGCCCTGAGAAACCTCTGCAATGAAGCCCATTTCCTGAAGTTCTTATACAGTGTCTTGAACTTACATAAATTGTGGGTTTTTTCTAAGGAACATTAGTGAACTGCTGGAACTGAGAATAATGGTGTCACAGCAGGGCACTCATTTCCTACAAAGAAAATCCATTTTAACAGCTAAGTTCCATAAACATTGCTTTCACCATAAAAACAGCAGACCTGGTGGATGTTTCTTGAGAAATCTGCTTGTTTGTAGATCATGTTATTTGTCTTCTGCATCTGAGCAAGTCCTGCAAGAGTCAGGACAAGCAGAGAGAGGAATTTCATATTTCACTGTGACAGTCCTTACAGGAAAGAGAGAAGGGTTTACAGAAATAGCCAGGGTAGAGCTTGGGAGATAGCCAACAACCAGCCAGGGAGCAGCTCCACATCTCGTCTGCAATTACAGTGTGGCATTTGTAGGGAGAATTCATTCCATAGATCCAAACCTCACAGAAGGGCCCCCTTTTCACCTCTTGCAGTGTAATTGCAGTTGGTCCAGATGATCCTGGGGTAAAAACACTCTAAAACACAGGAACGTCACAGTGCATGGCAGATCAAAGAGCATGTGTTCATGGTCTTTCCTAATGGCAGGATTACTACTTATTCCTGCAGTCAGATAATTACAGGCAGAGACTGCCATCACATTCTCCAAATAACTACTCTCCCATGCTCATGGCGTCATATTTCACCTTGATTATGACAGGTTTGAGTTCAGTGAAAAAGTATTTGAGGGAAAGAGGGTGGTAGGTCCCCGCGGTGGTGCTGGAAACCTGCTGGGTTTATGTGAAGGCTTCCAAAGCCAGGCGTTTGAGTAATTGCAGTGTGGTAGTTATACCCTGGGGATCGACCCCAAGACTGGATATTTCTCATCTACACCAACAGCAGCTCTGAAATTGTGAGAACTTATTCTATGGACTGAACATTGGGAATGCTGTTTTTTTGAAGGTGCAGCAGGAAGCCAATTAGAAACGCAACCAACGTGAACACCTGTCAGCACCAAAGCACAAGGCATATAGATGCTATGTAGAAGAAAAAATCTATCCATCCACGCCTCATCAAGGCAGCTGTTACTAGAAAAGATGGAGGACAACCTCCAGGAACTTCCACTTCCAGCTAGCCAGCTGCACACCGAGATCTAGCCATAGCAACAGACAATTTATGCCACTTCGGGAATGGAGAGGCTTGTCAACAGCCTGTGCCACAGTCCACGACATCTAACTGCCTACGCTCAGGACTTTGCTCTTCTCTTGGAGCTCACCTGCTGTTTCCCTTCTCTGATCCCAGACTGCCATAGGCAGTTGCACGGCTTGCAAGCTCTCTGGTTTAACCCCCACATAAAAGCACTGGGAAGGGGTTTTGAAGAGAGAGAAGGTGGCTCTGCACAGTTCAGGGAAGGTGTCATGGTTTAACCCCAGCTGGCAACTAGGACCACACAGCCATTCACTCACTCCCCCCAGACCCTCTCACCAGTAGGACAGGTAGAAGAGGGAGAAAAAGGAAAAACAAAAAAAACCCTTATGGGCTGAGATAAAGACAGTTTAATAGAACAGTAATGAAAGAGAAAGTAGCAATAATAATAATAATGATAAAAGAATATACAAAAAACGTGATGAAATACAATTGCTCACCACCCAATGATCAGTTGCCCAGCCCACCCCGAGCAGTGATCGGGGATCCCTGTCCCCAGCCAACCCCCATTTATATACTGAGCATGACGGCTATGGTATGGAATATTCCTTTGGCAGCTTGTCCTGTCTATGCTCCCTCTCAGCTTCTATGGGAAGCTGAATAAGTTCTTGGCTTAATATAAGCGTTACTCAGGAAAACCTAAAACAACATGTGTTATCAATATTATTCTCATACTAAATCCAAAACACAGCAGGCAGTAGGAAGAAAATTAACTCTATCCCAGCTGAAACCAGGACAGAGGTACAGGTGAAAAAGCAGAGGCTTGAGGAAAGCCTATTGGGAGGCCCAGTAGAAGATGCAAACACATTGCCTGACAGCACCTGCCCTTGTGCCTTTGTGTCCAGTGCCTCTGGGATTTCCTTTGGATTGTGATGAATACTGCCTTCATGTTGTGTTAAATAGAAGAATGTACACAAATTTGCCTTGGAAAAATAAGACAATGCAATGGTCTAAGCAGGCAGTTCTTGGCCAGATCATTGCAGAAAGATATATTTCTGTGTTTGACTGCAACAGAAATGAGACAGATGGATCAGATTCATGGTACTCAGACCCAGGGAACGGACGGAGACCAGACTGCCCGGGTAAGCTGCATTCCTTCTCCTCTTATCCAGCTAGAGACATGCTTTGACATGTTCACCTCTATTTAAGGAGCTAGAAATGGAATAATTCCTTAAAGGCTCCCATGACACATCTTAATGACTAGAACGGCCAGGTACACTCCACGTGGTAGCTGCAAGCTGAAACTCCTGTATGCCATCACCTGAGGGGACAAAGACCTGCACTAGGTGGTTCCTGCTTATAAGATGCTAGGAAAAAGGAGAAAGTTTTTGCTTACTACAGAATATGTGTTTTTCTTGCTAGAAGAGATCTCCCCACACCTGGTCTCATTCCAAATAGAGAGCAGAAGAAACTAGAGATTTCCTTTTTGAATGTATTACTGTTCTTGATACATGCTGCCTAAACTGTACATCCATCGCTATTAACTGGTACAGTTACATACAGTTAACGTCTGTTTCCCCAGTGAACAAGTTATAGTTTGGGAAGCTGTTAGGAGTAGCTCTCTGACCCCTGCCACACGCTAGAGGCAGCCAACTGCTGGCATGTTGGATTCTGAGCCTAATACAGGAAATCTTGTACTTCTCCTGCCACTTAGTGGCTGCAGCTGATGCAGCACCACATCCCTACTTACGCATATATAAGAGGACACCTCTGTGATGCAGAACAGGTCTATATTTCAGTTCAGGTGGAGTAAAACCTGAGTAGGGACAAAGAAATTACAAAACAAACATGTTTCACTTACTTTGAAATCTGTCAGGCCCCTCATATATGGCACTCTGCAGGATGAAAGGATGTTAAAATACCATGATTACTCCTAAAGGCCAGATACTTTGTGAAACAGCAGCTTTGGTGTTATTGCTGGCAATGCAAAATGCCTCCATCTCCACTAGGCCCCATGTCTAGGATTCATGGCTATACGCCATTTCTCACTGCCAGGGAGTGCCTTTCTGTTTTACAGAAAGAAGCAAGCCTGCCATGGCTGTTACTGCTGCCTTGCTGTCTCCTGCAGCTTACATGGAAAAGGGAACCATTTCTGGAACAATAAGCACCTTCCACTTGAGCCAAAGCCACTACACAAGGCCTGTCAGCTACTTTGTCCTGATTAAATGATGTGTAGTTAACAAGGGAAGGGTATAAAACTCACTTGCTAGTGAAAGATAAGCCAAAAGATGAAGATGAACAGTCACTGAAGAAGCCACTGTTGCAGTGGGATGAAACCTTTTTGACTCATTAGAATTTAGCTGGAGCCTCTTGGGGGTAGAGGAGGGACTTCTGCTGCACAGTTACTTAATTTTTAACCAAGATATTAAAAAATAACTGAGTTTCAATTTTGTACTCCCAGGGTGTGACATAAATCCATCGTATGAAGGCTCCTTCACCATACCTCTGTAAACAACTATGGTGAAACTCAGTTGATTCCTTGATCAATATCTCCCAAGCATAAAACCATTTACAGTCCTTGGTTTAATCAGCCCCTGTTGCCCTCAGAAGGGCTCTTCTCTCTACCCTCTGAGGCTGTAGGGAGAACAAGGCTTAAAGAACAGCAGAATAACACTGTGCGAGGGGATGTGACAACTCAAAATGAGCTGAGAACACTTCGATCAGATACTCATTCTTTCCCCAGCAGCCTCCTCTCCCATGCCCATCTCAGCACTAGGTTTACCTGCAACGCTACATATTATGTAGATATATTACTTATTATGTAATATATGTATGTAATATGCAATTTCACATCATAGAATTGTAGAATGGTTGGGGTTGCAAGGGACCTTAAAGATCATCTAGTTCTAACCATAATATATAATGTAATACATATTATGTGTTATGTCATTTAGAAGCAAAAAATGTCACATGGCATTTTTAAAAGCAAAGCCCTCTGCTTCCTGGGAAATGGAAGCCAGAGATGATTGTTCGGTGACAAAACTGAGTGGTGTAAGTGTTGCTGTTTGCTCTATGCCAGCCTATGGAGAGGGAACAGGACTGCAGTCTTGTGTGCATCAGTGTATAGTCCCTCCTCGGCAACAGCTGGATCGCCTGTATGTCACAAGGACATAAACAAGATGTACAGCAAAAGGGCTTGGCATAAGAAGGGATCTGAAAGGTCTGGGCTTCATTTATTCCTGTCACTGACAGGACCAAGGGAAATAGTCTGGTTTGTCTTTCAGATCCTAGATCGGGTTTCAGGACAAATACAGTCAGAAAAAGAGCTGTAATTTACTTCTGCTTTGATCACAATCAGACAAGTGCTATTGGGCAACTGTGCCAGACGCTTTGAGAGGGAATTTATGCTGTAAACTGTACTGGCCCTCAAGAGGATTTAGACAGCTCTGGATCTTGCAGAATTATTTCCCCAAACTGTCGTGTACTTTCAACAAAATTAATCGAACTGTCTTGCTAATGAACGTGCAGCCCCATTTTGAGAATGTAAATCAGCTGGCAAAACACCTGCCAAGTCAAGTGTCTTATCCTAATGTAATGTGTGACTAAATACACATTCCTATGCTGGAGATTTAAATAATCCTTTAGAGCACTGCTGAGAGTAACAGAGGCTTTGGCAAACAGAGGAAAACCTACCAAAGAGGATGAACAAGCTGCAGAGACTGGTAAAAAACATCTATTTTACTATTATTGTTGACAGATCAATTTTTTTAATTTAAATTTTTATAAGGCTGTGTGAGTACTGTCAGATTCTTGTAGGATTATTTGTCCAACTCATCACAGTCCTTGGGATAAAGCTGACAGACTATTGGCTCTCCTGGCAGCTGCATGCCACCACAGTGGCTGAGGCAATAGTGTAGAAACCAGGTGTTAAGGAAGGTTTGGGAAGGTCACCCTGTAAATACAGCTCAGCTCTGAGCACAGAACTGTTTGGTGGCTCCTGAAGGGAGGAGCAACCCGTTTTCCCTTAGCCCATGGCCACAAAAGGGCTCTGTGATATAGGGGACGTACTTGATAATGAAAGCAGGGAAATGAGCAGGAGGGGTGTTACATCCCCAGGCGCTGTGATTAAAAAACCAGAAATGTGAAATGTGCTCTTGTAGGGAGACAAAATCTCTCTCACTTGGAGAACTGGAATAGCTGGGAAGAGCAGAGATATCAGGTGTACAGTCCTTAGCTCAGGTTTCAGTAACAAGACAGGGAAGTGGTATAGCCAAGGAAAGTACAAGCAAGTGAAACGTACCCGCTTCTAAGTGGGACAGGAGAGAGCTCAGCCTCTTCTCGCTGCAGGGATGGAACAGTCTGGCTTCATTTCTGTCCTGGGAGAACACCCTGTTTCACGCTTGTATAGAAGTTATTTACAAGAAAAGGCTTTAAGAAAAGGTAAAATATAAGATTATTTGAATTTGTGATTTTAGAGCCATTGGGAGACTAGGCAAAACTTTCCTTTTCTTTGGTAGATGGCTCTGTAAGAAGAAAATGGGCAGGTAGAGCAGAAAGAGCTCCCCAGCATTGGCTTATTTAAGTTCTTCTCAGGGTCAGTGGGGTCATATTCATGTAGCAAAACACAAACTATTCTGAGGTGCCCTGCACTAACTGGTGAACAGCCAGGCCTGAGCATGGGCTCTTCATGTCACCCGCTGGGCTGTCCCACTGGGAGGGGTTTGCAAGCAGGGGGCTGGCAAAGGCCATCCTGGCCCTGGGCCACCCAGGACATTGTGCAGGAGGTGTCAGGCCAAAGGCCAGGGGCTCCCAGCAAGCTCAAAGTGGTCTTGAGACATGGGACAGTGCTCTCAGTCCAAGGAAACCATTAGGGCACAGCTTGCCAGTCGCAGAATCTCACATACGGATGGGGAAACCAAAGGCATAGGCACAAAACAGGTGTGAACTGACAAGGATGGGGGGGACACACAGAGAGAGACCAACCAACGGGGTGCTGTAGCTGCAACACGGAAGGGATGTTCACTGATGGTGAGGTGCACGTGGAGACATGATGCTGCTCACACTCAGCTGTGCTCCTCTACAGAAGCTGTAGGTCAATTTGAAGGCAGTCACACAGGAAAGTGTCCAGGCAGTAGTGGCGAGAATGACCTGAGGCGTACAAACATGACAGAAGAGGGAAGATCAACAAACCTGTTCAGACAATTCCTACACACTGTCCTTGGCTCTCCACGTTTAGCCCCAATGTTGTTCTGATGCTGGACACCCATTTATACGATAATATTCAGGGCATATTCAGGGCAAGGGGAAAAAAGATTCATGTTTTTTGCTCATAAGCCTACCAGTGAGCTCTCAGTTGCTGTACTGTGCCAGCCAGGACAGCTTGTTCAGAAAGGCAAGAGACCTCACTTTTATACCAGCACCCTGATATAGCACGGGAAACACTGCCCGTGTTTCCGACGGCATGGCAGCAGTGTTAGATGGCAATATAAGCAATGGGCAATACTGATGAAGAAATGACCTCAACAAGACCAGAACATGGCATAGGACACACTGTCTGCCACATATTTCACCTATATTATAATACTGAATATGTAGGAAATATTCTGTCTGAATACACAATTGTAGACTGCTAAACATTTGATTGAGGCTTTGAGCAACCTGGTCTAGTAGGAGGTGGCCTTGCCATAACAGGGGGGTTGGAACTAAATGATCTTTAAGATCTCTTCCAACCTAAGCTATGCTATGATTCTGTGACACAAGAACACATGAGAACAACTGTGTAATAAGAAAGTTCAGCAGAGACATTGTCTGTCCTGTACAGCATGTGAAGCAGCATAGGAAAGGCACTCTATTTTAAACCAAAATGTGTGTCATTACCATGAAAAGGTAGAAGAACTAGCATGCCAATGAATCAGAAATGCACTGGATATAAATGGCCATGAGAAAATCCCCCATACCACAGGGAAGCTCCGTCTGATAGAGCTTAGCTAGAAATGAGTCAGAAGTCATGAAATTTTGGCAATGGTCCTTGAATAATTCATCATGCGAGTACAGGTTTTTGTAATGAAATGAATTAATTGAAGCTATAACACCGGTCTCTACCAGTATTTACTGGTTTTGCACTGGCTTTTTGTCAGCATACACGTTAAATATTAAGCCAAAGACTTTTGCAGGCCTTTGCCCCAAAGCAGTCCCGAATTCTTTGTGAATGGCAATGAACTATTAGTACTATTCTGCAACAGAGCGAGATAGTTTGGAGGTTTTTCTGTCTTTGGCACCTCCCATTATACAACAATGTTTGCAGCCTCTTCTGATCTTCACACCACTCAAAGTGTGAATGGACCAAATGTCAGTTGAGCCATTTTATTCTGTGCAAGGAAGCAATGCATTTTCTATCCATCTTCTTCAGCTTCAGAGCAAGATCCTGATCCTGACAATATGTGCCGCTGGGATTGGAGGCACTTTCCAATACGGTTACAACATCTCCATCATCAATGCTCCAACTTCAGTAAGTACTGCTAGTCTGAGAGCCTCCTCCTCAAACAGGCACTCCCCAGTGTCCTCCATCTGGCTACAAACAGTGTCCTGCTACTGAAAATATGCCGTCTGCTAATACTGAGGGTCAGAATGGAAGGATGTGTTGTTCCCTCTGGATAATTCACATCTGAGGTACAGGACTTGCTTGTCAAAAGCCACCCTTGAGCAGGACCTAGTGTCACAAGAATTTATTCAAAAGCCTTGTTTCAACTGCTTTAGCAAATCTAATTCTAAAATTTTCCAGCCTGCATCCTTTAAAATCGACTTTTGCCCTTAAAGTTGGACCCATTAAATACATTTTTAAATTATCCAAGATAGCTACATACAGATACAAACCAAGTACAACTTTTCAACAGTTACAGTTTTACACTGTTAACCCTCTGTTAAAAACACATCTGAGAACTGGAGGCCATTCTCAGAAAAAGGTTTGGAGGCACAAACACAGAACAAGCATATATTAATAAGGAAGCCTTCACATTTCTCTGTGTGCTTCATGTCTGTATCGTGGTTATGCAGCACTGTGCTTCCCTCTCAGTACATCCAGACGTTCATGAACGAAACCTGGCTGGAGCGCACAGGTGTTCCCCTTGAGAGCAACATGATACTGCTGCTGTGGTCCTTCACGGTTTCTGCGTACCCTCTGGGAGGACTCACTGGGGCTGTTGTTGCTGGTCCCATGGCCATCATGTTGGGAAGGTAAGAGGGTGCTGGATTTTAATTTAAGCTTTGCAGCTTCCATTAGTCCAAAAGGAAATATAAGCCCTACAGCACAATACCCACTCTAGTTAAAAATCATGAAAACATGTTTTCTACCACAGATCTGTCTGGCATTCACATTTTGAGCTGGCAGGGAGAAACTACTAGATATGGCAGTATTTCATGTCTCAAAACCCAACGGGGAACAGTTCTTTTCCCCATATTACCTTCTCATCATTTTCTGACCCAGCTGAAGTGCTGCAAGGATTTCAGCTCAGCTCCATATCACAGTAACCACCTACATAATAACCATCATTTTTGTGCCCAGTTTTCTGCCATCCTTTTAAACAGGAAATCATTATGGAACAGACCAAGGATATTTCTTCAAAAACAACTGTGGGAATTGATAGGAATGACACTGAAAAAACAGAGGGGGCTTGCAAAGAGCAGTTGTTGCACCCCAGGTCCTCATGTCTCACAGGTTGCATATCCACCTTTTTGACTGAAATATTTCAGAAAGTATTTGTTAAATCTTCACAGCTGCTTTTTTTCCCTGTGCTTGAGTCTCTGAAAAATGTCTGTCTCTCCTCACCTATTTTTCATACACAGCTCTATCCCCAGTTACCTTCAGAAAAAAAGTGTTACCAACATAAATTAACAGGAAGTTAGATTTTGCTTCCCTGTTTCTTGACCTCAAAATTTTCCTTGATGTGCTATCGCTTTGGTTTGTTCCTTTTATATGATGAAGCAGGCACCATTGTGGTTTGGGGTGAGGCTGGAGGATTGTCTCCCATGGCTTACTTGTTTCATGGTTGTGAAGATCTGGAAAGGATATGGCTTCCTTATCCAATGAAAAGTTTAGAGATTTCACCTTGTACTGCTTTAGAATAAAATCATATCCCATCACAAATAAGAGACTGACTTCTGAAGAGCGGGTAGGACAGTGAGTTGGGACTAGAAAGAATTACTGACTATTATGGGTCAATAGAGCGCTCTTTTTTTTTTCCCTAGTTTTGAACAGAAATTCCTCCTGGGACACATGAAAAATTTCTGACAAAAGTTTCATAAGGATTGTACTATTAGATGAAAAATGCCTGTTTCAGAAAGTTAGCATTTTCAGACCAAAATGCACGTGACTGACTGAATGCTCCTCTCCATTCAAATGAGAAACTGTGTGAGTGCAAGAGCCATGAATCTGGGTGAGGACCTTATGGTGCCTTCAGCGTGTCTGAAGTCAGCGCTGCAGGGACATCCTGTGGTCATGCTGGCAGTTGGAGATGACCCTAATGGTATCAGCCATGCAGATTACCTGTCAGTGCTGATTCCTGCTCTCATAACAAGACACCAAAACTGCTGATCTGCCATCTGCACACACCTCATGTAGGGCTTTGGGTAACAGGATGTTCTGTGGTGGAGCTGAGCAGCTCACCTTGAGCGGGTTAGATCTGCCACGTGAAATGTTTCATCTGATAACTAAACCTGACACACACATGCTCACAACCATGTCTTTTCTCTCCGAAGGAAGATGTCCCTGCTGCTGAACAACGTCTTTGTGATCATAGCCGCAGTCTTGTCAGGATTCAGCCGAATGGCAAAATCCTTTGAAATGATAATGCTCAGCAGATTTTTTACTGGTGTGAATGCAGGTATGGCAATGTCAGAAGCATAACAGGACAAACATGATGACAAGTATCAACTAGAAATACAAGATATTTAAATAGTAATGATGTAAGACATTAAAGCAATTAATCCCCTAGTCTGACCACACACATGTACATGAATGAAGAGGTTCTATACACAGATTTTATATTTTGCTTCTAAGGACTTTTATTTAAAGCATACACTGGCAGGGGTTTTTTTTGTATAATACATGAGAGTATCTGTGTGCACCGTGCACACAGGGAGGGGAGCCCTCGGAGAAACTGAGCTGAAGATCTGTCCCCATCTGCTTGTTGGAATGTTACCAGTCACTCACCAGCATAAGCACCAACATTAATGCTTTTATAGAAGTTCATCCAAGGAAATAATGATTTATACAAGTTACTTAAAATATGACCTTCTTCCCAAAATGGAGGACTAGAGGGAAGCATCAATTATAACCTTGGATTTGGTGCTGAAAAGACCTTAGGACTGAGACCCTGGCAGATTATCCAGTTCATTATCCACTACTACTTAAGAGTATGGAAATGTATGTTTAGTAGCTTATACAATGTGTAAGAGTGAAATTGAAGGTTTAAGTAAATAATAAGCACTGGTAAATCAGTCCTCACATGGCCTGGAACAGAATAGTCCAGCTGGCAGCCTCGAGAGGTGCCTGACTGCATTTGTCCTCCTCTCCTCTGTCTACAAGCTGAGGTCAGTGTTTATCTTGCCCAGGTGTCAGCATGAACATTCAGCCCATGTATCTGGCGGAAAGTGCCCCAAAGAAGCTCAGAGGAGCTGTGGCCTTGACCTCTGCATCGTTTACAGCCCTGGGGTTGGTGCTGGGGCAGGTTGTTGGACTCAGGTAATGTAGAGCAAGAAGCTCAGTTTATACTTATTAAATCTTTCTTCTCCTCTTTTTTTTTTTTTTTNCTCTCTTTTCATTCTTTTCAGGGCCCACATGCAACAGAGGATGCTGGGCTCTTGCCATGCTGTAAAATGTACAGAGCAAATTATGTTTTGGTTTTTTTCTCTAGGGAGCTACTAGGAGGGGAGGAGAGCTGGCCGTTCCTTTTAGCCAGCAATGTCGTGCCTGCCCTGATCCAGCTCACAGCTCTACCTTGGTTCCCTGAAAGTCCCAGATACCTCTTAATTGACCGTGGAGATAAAGAATCCTGCATCTCGGGTGAGTTTAGGGTGACTGTCAGCCTCTCACTGAGCACGTGAGATCTACTGACTGGGCAGATAAATGGAGAGTGGTTGATTGCATATTCTTAACATACAGTTCAGCATGTTCAGTCCAAAGCACACTTCTTTCCAACACAAATATTCTGTTTGGTGACTCTGCCAGCCTCCTTAGATGAACATAAAAGCTTTAAGCCCAATACCATGGCTATGTCACTAGTCCCATGGATAATGTTTTGCTAAACCAGAGGACCACATTTGGTCTAGACAAAATACATGGTGCCAATGTTTGCAATTGCATTAGCTACTGCATCCTTAAACAGGGCCCAGGTGGTAGTTGGGTATGTATTTGTATGAGCAACCACAGTAATTCTGAGCGCAGATGAGTGTATGCTTCTTTGCATCCTGCTTTTGTGCACAGGCTTGGGCCCTGACCTTTTGAGAAACAGTGCTACAACTTTTACATGTAGGAAGTGTCATATGAAGTTCCAAATATGATCAATTCCTCATTCCAAGCTAAAGAACATTGTATAATCTTAAATATTTTTGATCAATTGAGGTAATTGAAAGACATCTTCCTACAAAAGACTTCTGCTACAATGGTAGGGTCAAAAGGTGGGACAATGGTGAATACATTTTGTAACTATGAAGTGAAAGAAATTCTGATTGAAGAGCTCATGACCAGCTCTGAAGTCAATTCACATTAAGGGATTTGCTTAGATTTGTAGCATACAAACCCCTGTATACAGAGTGGCTGGAGTTAGTTTCTGGGAAATATGTACTGTGTACCCAGAACATCGTAATTGCCTGCATTTCCCAGGGAAGTCACTTGAGATCTGAGCCAGAAGTATGGCTGCTGAAATGGCGCTCGTTGGAAATATTCTCTTGTCAAACAACGGTGGGGGATTTGCAGTCCCTTTCCCCCAAATCCTTCAAATGGCTGCACCACAACTGGCCATTTCGGAAGGTAACACCATGATCACGGAGTCTGTCCTACAGCTTTCTGCAGCTGTCACTTGCTGCTCGATCCTTCACCCTGCAGAGCAGGCAAACGGAAGGGAAAGTTCAGGGGATAAGAGGTTCCCTTGTCTTTGCAGCACTGCAGAAGCTCAGAGGCGACAGTGACCTTAGCGCAGAGCTGGAAGAGATGCTGGCTGAACAAGCTGCCGTTAAAGGTCAGAGAGCGAAGAACCCTTGGGAGCTCTTCAAAAATCCAGCTTTGAGGTGGCAGCTGACGAGTATCGTTGTGCTGAGCAGCGCCATGCAGCTCTGTGGGAATGATTCGGTAAGCAGCCTGGCAGCCACAGCCATCAGCGGCAGCGCTGCATCGTGAGACACAGGTGCAAGATCTTGGGTTTAACATTCCTGCTGCAGGAGAAGGACAAGTAGGGATCTGCTCTGCCTGTGGAGATTTTCAAACCTCAGATGCCTGGTTCCCAAAGTACGCCTACGCATTATGGCAAGATTCAGAGAGATGCTGTCAAAGTAGCCTATATGACAGCACATTAGTCATTCTTTGCGTGGTCCTTCAGGGAAAACAATGGGATGTATTTTCAGATGTTTTCCCTTACTGCTTTCTCCTCTCTTCTCTCCCCAGATGTATTTTTATGCAGCTTATGTGTTCCGAGAGGCTGGAATTCCTCAGGACAAAATCCCATATGTTGTAATCGGCACGGGGAGCTGTGAACTGATCACATCTGTCACCTGTGTGAGACTCTTAATGCATTCTGCTGACATGCAGCCTGTAGACAGCGAGGAGGCTGCTAATTACAAATTTGGGATCTGCATTGCCTTTCATGCCAAGGAAGTTCTTTATGCACAGCAGCCAGGCAGTCTCTCAGCGCTCATGTTCAGACAGGTTAATGCGGAAGTATTTTGTCAGACACTGCATTGTCATCACTGTCTGAAAACTCTAAAGCGTAACTCTTGCTTCATGTCAGTATGGATACTGGCAAGGTTTAGGCTGCAGCTGGGACATTCTCATCTCCCCTGAACATGCTTCTTGCCTGACTCCTGCCAGCAGCCCCTTTCCTTTGAATGACTTTTCTTTTTTTTTGCTAAGAAGTGGACAACATCCTTAAAGTAGCTGTAGAGTAAGCTAGGCACAGAGTATTGAAATGGGAAGAGGGAGCAGGCAGGAAGTATAAACACAGGTTAAAGATCTTACTTTATTTTACTGTTACTTTGTGCAGAACATGATTATAGACTACGCTGGTCGGAAGCCACTGCTCCTGGGGGGATATATCTTCATGGCAGGATGGGCCATTGTCTTCATGGTCGCTCTGAGCCAGCAGGTAACAAATTTTATTTAATTGTTTAGGCGGAATGGAGTTGGGCTTTGCTTTTTATATGACTGGCTTGTTTAGTGGTGGCAAATAAGTGTAAGTGCCCTCACTGGTTTTCTGTTGGTCTTTGTGACTGCAGACTCAGATTAGCTGGATGCCTTATCTCAGCATGGCCTGCATTTTCGCCTATATCCTGAGTTTTGGAATCGGACCAGGTCAGTTTCCTGAGTGTTTTCACTGAAAATTTTGGGTGCTGCAGGGGCTTGGAGATGTGTGCAAGCAGCTTATGGAAACTCTCAGACTCTCTTTAGCCACAGTGCACTCAAAGCAATGAGGCAATTTCTGCCAGCAGTTTTCAGCTGTTTCACGGGGGCTTGCACGCCCCTGGAAAGTCAGTGTTGTGCAGGGACAGTCTGTGCCGTTCTTTGTGTCATTTCTCCATCTTGTGATGGCACTTGGAGGTGATTCTTGTCTTAAATGGACAACAAGGTTTTCATTAGGGCTGTAGACGAGCATTTCTAGTGCTTCGCTTTAATACTAGAAATTGATGGCTATGTCATCTCATTATTTACTTGCAGATAGCCAGAAGCACAATTTTCACATGTACTTGTTAGCCTACTACCATGCATTTTTTTGGCAGAACCCGTTAGTTTCTGTGGTTGTGGGGGCAGTACACAGGCTGTGTGTGCAGATGTGTGTTCAGTGTGCGAGTAGATGCGAGGCTCTGTTTGCTTACATGAGTTTGAAGGAAGGCAGGTAAGAAAAGAACCAAGCTGCCAGTGTCACATGCCACATGAGTTGGCAGTAATTTCTTGTCCCAGTCCCTACAATGTCATAGGGTTGAATTAATAATAAGCCATTCTCACAGTCAGATCCTAGTGAGAATAATGTGGATTACCAAACCTTTCACAGCAGTTCATTCTAAGATGAGAGAGTTTGAATAATTAGCCAATTCTTAATATTTAACCTAAAACTTCCCCAGTACAGTTAATCTCTATTACCACTTGTTCTGACATCATTGTCCAGTGAGAATAATTTACTGAATAAAAATTTACTGTTCTCATATACTTCATGTTGGTTTTGCTTGTTAGTATGTGTTCTTTTGTTTTTAATATACTGTCAACAGTATTATTAACTTTCTTACCATTTCTTTTTCCAGCTGGTGTAACAGGAGTTCTGCCCACAGAGGTTTTTGATCAAATGTCCCGGCCAGCTGCTTACATGATCTGTGGCTCTCTGCTCTGGTTCAACCTATTTCTGGTCGGAACAGCCTTTCCATTTATTGTGGTGGGTTCCCAAGGCAAAGCAATCACCTGCAGCTCTTCCGTGTTTTATACAACAAAGAGGCTCTGATAGTGACCATGAAAAGAGGCAGGGCCTGGAATACCACAAGCTGCAGACACACAGCAAGATAGCCCCGACATGGAAAATATGAGGAAAGTGGCCAGAACCCCTCTAAAGCAAACTTCCTCCATTCCCTATGGTGATTTCTAATGTGAGGCTGGAAGCAGATTAATTTGAGGCATGGATGACCGATATTCCTCCACTATCCTCAGCTGAGAACAGCTGGTACTAGAGGTGTGAGGTAATTGCCCTTGGCCAGACCCTAGCACCATTCCCTAAGGTGATTCCTGAAGCGAAAGAGAGCAGAACTCCACAATATCTGATCCTGTCTTACTTCCTACTGTGGGTCCCCATTCTATTCTATATTTCACACTATGTAGAGTGAAAAAGACAGAAAAAGACATTTTGAGACACTCTGCTTGCTGTGTGAAATCTCCCAAACTATGCTGGGAAGCTGCTGCATCCAGGCATATTAGGCCCTCACCAGGGCTCACAGATATACCCCCAGGGTGAAGTTGGTCCCTGCAGGGTCAGGGATTAGCGGCCTATTTGTCATCATACAGAATGTCACCAACACTGTCTTGTTTTTTTCCTCCTCCTCAGAAAAGTCTAGCGCATTTCTGCTACATCCCATTCCTTGTGGTCTGCATCTGCACTGCTCTCTACGTTGGGTTTTTCCTTCCTGAGACAAAGGGAAAGTCCTTCCTGGAAATCTCAGAGGAGTTCAAGAAACGGAACTTCAAAGCTCAGAACCATGCGGGTTTTTATAAAGGCCCTGAAGAGATCAAATCCACCGTGTTGTAGTGAAAGAGAGGAGTATAATATCTGGGGGAAATTCAGCAGTGGTTATGTTCTCTCACAGGCACACAGAGAGAGAGGTAGGGTTAGGGACAATATATTACTCTTAGGTTCTTAGGTTCACCTTGAAAAGATATACTTGAACTCATAAATCCCAACAAAAGTTTAATAATCTGTTTTCAGGTTTTAGTGTGAAGTAACACATACATATTTTAGAATCCATATTAGAGAGTGACTGAATGATGCCTTATCATCAAACAGCACCTTGCAATGCGTTAGCAAATTTCTTCTAATTTCTTCTATATTTCTCTTCTACCTAAACAGTAACTTCCATCTCAGAAGCCTGCCTTGCTTTCTTTGCCCTTGAATTTGGGCTCTCTGACACAGAAATTAATACGATTAAGTTCTGTTTTCAGACACCAGATGAAATTCTCAGTACCATGTCTTGGTGCTCCCGTTGTTTCTGTTATTAAGTGATTTCAAATAGACCCCTACTTGTTGAGCAATAGTGAGCAGTTAATTATTTTCAGCTATAAAAACATGTGACAGATGGATTAGGAAAAAAGCTTCTAGCACTTGCTAAGTGGCTTATACAACTGTCTTTTGGCCATTGTTTTGCAAACTATTTATTCTGGACTGGTTTTCTTCATGTCTTGCTTGTTGTCTTCCAGCCCTATGTTGTAAAGCACAAGTAATTCTCTAGTCCAGTTTGTACCACCCTCATGGACACTGCTGGTGCATCTTGTAGGGTTTTACACCTGCGCTCTGCCAAGGTTAGGTTTATTTTGGATGTGGAGATTTAGATCACAGCAGAACATTCTCTGCAGCATGTTCTTGGTTGTCTCCGTAGAGCCTATCAGAAAAGACCCAGATATGATACTGATTCTCTTTAGCTAACCTGGTACGCACAGGGCAACACTCCTGATTAATAACGCCTTTCACAGGCATTGGGGTGACTGGTGAAGTTTCTTACAGTTTCTTCTCAAAATCATAATCAAGCCATTTCTTTTCTTTTGGGTCTGTATGAAAGTAACAGCACTGCTGATGGTTAAGCAAAGAAGAACATGTACATTTTCAAAATAGGTTTCTTTCAGTGTATTTTTGACTACATTTTTTAAAAAGACAGCATTTTTTAATATCAAGACTAACATTTTTGGAGTGTGTTACTGTCATGCTGGGCACAAGTGGAGCAGCAGATCTGCTTCTCAGAAGAGAAGTCTGTGCAAGAACTATCTTTCATAGAATCATAGAACGGAAGGGACCTTAAAGATCATCTAGTTCCAACCCCCCTGCCATGGGCAGCTACACCTTCCGCTAGACCAGGTTGCTCCAAGTCCCATCCAACCTGGCCTTGAACACCTCCAGGGATGAAGCAACCACAACTTCTCTGTGCGGCCTGTTCCAGTGTCTCACCACCCTCACAGTAAAGAATTTCTTCCTAATAATTAATCTAAATCTCCCCTCTTTCAGTTTAAAACCGTTAGTCCCCGTCCTGTCACTACATGCCCTTGTAAAAATTCCCTCCCCAGCTTTCTTGTAGGCCCCTGTTCAGTTACTGGAAAGCTGCTATAAGGTCTCCCCAGAGCCTCCTCTTCTCCAGGCTGAATAACACCAACTCTCTCAGCCTGTCTTCATAGGAGAGGGGCTCCAGCTCTCTGATCATCTCCGTGGCCTCCTCTGGACCTGCTCTAACAGGTCCATATCCTTCTTATGTTGGGGGCTGCAGAGCTGGACGCAGTATTCCAGGTGGGGTCTCAAGAGAGCGGAGTAGAGGGGCAGAATCACCTCCCTCGACATGCTGGCCACGCTGCTTTTGAGGCACTCCAGGATGTAGTTGGCTTTCTGGGCTATGAGCATACATTGCCAGGGCATGTTCAAGTTCTCAACCAGCACCCCCAAATTCTTCTCTTCAGTGCTGTTCTCAATCCATTCTCCACCCAGCCTGTAATTGTGTATAGGATTGCCCTGACCCACGTGCAGGACCTTGCACTTGGCCTGGGTGATCTTCATGAGGTTCACACAGGCGCACCTCTCAAGCCTGTCAGATCCCTCTGGATGGCATCCCTCCCTCCAGCATGTCAACCGCACCACGCAGCTTGGTGTCTTTCACTACCTAAGGTATATAAAATAGGAAAAATAAAACTAAACTTTTGTTCATTTGTGGTTGGTGCTATTTCAGAAGTCATTCATATACAGACACAGGCAAGAGCAGGTATGTCTGCTCTTGGACAACATTGAGAATTTGAAACACACAGGATTTTGAGGCAAGACAATCAAGAGCAGGACTCCATAGAGCTGGGAATTGCAGAGCTACTTTTAATTTCTATATTTTGGAAAGAGCAGTGAGGGGCAGATGGAAAGAGTAAGACACACTGTCAAAGCAAAAAGTGCTGGTACCATCATGATGGTATCAACATATTCTGTCATTCCTTTGGTGAGGATCAGGGAAAAGACAGGAGACAGAAGTGAAGCAAAGAAGATGAGGCAGTACAGAAGATGCAGGCTAGGAAGCAGGGGATGGACTGAAGAGGCTGCCTGGGCAGAGGGAGAAGCCTAGCACACACTGCTAGGTTGTACAGGTCAAAGAAGAATTGATTAAAACTGGAACAAGTCTTCCAATATCCAGATGTCCTCGCCTTGGCCACTTTTGTGGCTACTCTCATGAGTCAGCATTGTTGTGCCTTCCCCCAGAGCCCTGGAAGGATGCAGGCCGTCTGCACCTGACGCGATGAAACATGGCTGTTCAGAAATGATACACATTTACTTGACTTCATGAGTTTCAGAGTCAGTTCTGCAAGTATGTATGTCAGAAAACACTTATTCCAACTTCCAGCATTTTTTCTGACTATAGCCTGAAATCAGGTGTCTTTTGACTGATTAAGCAAAGACAAACAGTGGTTACATTTTAATTGGTCTGAATGGTTACATTTTAATTGAAGCATTTAACAAGTTGGTTAATTTTTACTGAATTAAAACACCTACAACTGAAAAAATATGACACTTGTTCAGGTCAATTTTCTTATCATGTGAAGAGTTAGGCACAAATACATCTTGAAAAGTGATCTTCAGAGACTCATAGTTCATGTTATTGTTTACAAACCAAATAACCATGCACTGTTGGACTGATTAATAACCATCAACAGCACAGAAAAATAGTTACTGCTGCTGTCCTCAAACAATGCCCTTTTGCACGAACCACCTCTCATTTCCAACACAGCTCAGTCCCTGTGTCTCCAGCTGGGATTCTTCCAGACACCAAAGACACGCGGCATCCGCCACGTACAGCCACTCACCAGGAGCAGAAATTTCCCCTTAAGCTCTTTGAATAACTTGTAAAAGCCTGTTAAGAGAAACACCTTGGAGACTGCTAGACAAAGAGGTCCTTTGAGAATTATGGATAAAAGTAAAGATATCATTTACTTATTTTACAGGCAGGATTTAAAAGTGACATTTAACTTTCCCAGTATTTGTAGAGACACAAACTTGAACTTTCAGAAGTGTCAACTGACACCTTAATTCAAGAGTTGAATGCACAGGCTTAACCAGTCTTAGTCATGTCAGGCTTCATAAGGTCTGCTGTATTGAGGCTCAAAGCAGCAGTCGGAAGTTTTCCTTGAAGTGTCATAACTGATTACCCAACCTATGACTTGGGGAGTCTAGGCCAGTCCACTCCAGTTTGGACCAGTCCCTGGACTTTGGCTTGCATCACTGCCTTTTTTTATTGTCCTTTACTCATCTCCTAGAGCTCTTATTATCTGTCAGCTGCTGCTGGAGCTTCTCTTCCCTAGTGACCTGGCATGAATGCACAGCTCGCCAAAAGTATCTGCAGTTTCATCAGTAACCAACACAATAATGACAAACCAGATTGCAAGAACTTCATGACAAACCAAAGGGAGTGTAAACACTGAGAAAGAATGAAATGGCATGTTGAAATATTATCTCAGGCTCCTCTTTCTCTATATATAGAGTGACTTTTTCCAAAGTAACGAAAGAAAGCGTCAGGAAAAACCTAGTCTGCAAGCGGAGATGACTACCTTTGCATGCAAGTCGGTATATGTTTCTCTTTTTTTTTTCCCCAAATAGAATTTTTGTAGTACATATTTTTTTCCTTTCTGCTATTTTAAAAGACCTGTTGCATAAATTAAGTACAGAAAGAAAAATAAATATGAATGAGATGTGGTTAAAAGAATAGTATGAGGTCATATCTGAGAGAAATCAATATCTTGCAAGGGATTATTTTTAAAAAGCATAGAAAACTGGATTTAAAAGCTCAATTATATTTAATGTCTGATACATAATAGAGGAAGACAAACCAAGGGAGTTCAGAGCACAGCAACAAAAAAACCCTACATGATTTGACAGATGGAGTAGGGCTGGAAAACTGAAAAGGTCTCCATGATAAAGGATTTACAAATAACAAAGTATCTGAAAGCTGCAAACACCAAAGGATGGAAAACAATCCTTTCCAGTCAAGGAAGCATAGGAATGGATACCCAGAAAAGATAAAACAAAGATGTTTTTAAAAAGCAATTTTATCATGAATATTAAGTTAAAAAAAAATCTTCCTGAATTTAAAATCTATTAGACTGGAAAACTCACCCAAGAGATGCAACAGAAAAATGAAGCAATGGTGTTAGAGTAAAAAATGGGGATAAGACTAAGAAATTTGCTGCAGATGAGATATAAAATTTGCACTTAGAATAGGGCTTACTGGTTTTCTTGTGGATGGGGAGTTTGATGTTGATATTTGGCATTTTTTGTATCATGAAGGATAGTAGGGATGTCTAGTAGTAGAGACCGTGAATCCCATTTCTTCATATTGCTTTGGCACAGAGGACATTGTTGTGATGATGATGAATGTGCCAAATACCAAATTTATTCAGAGCAGACTCCTTGGAAGCCAACAATGTTGCAACGTGGATAAATTTGATGCCCATTCAATCAATGGCATTAACTTGATTAGAAATCAGCTTGTAAACATTTAGCAGTCATTGTTCAGCATTGCCTTTGAATATGATCTGTTCTAGAGACAGAGGTGCAGCATCATGCCACCATTGCTGGACAGAATATCAGTAGGACACTCAGTAACACAGAGCAGCGGGAGGGATGGGGTATGCATGTATCACAGAACTGTATTGTGGGGGTATTCTTAAGCCTTTTATCAAATACAGTTCTAAGAAAGGGTGAATAAACTATGAAACCAGGAATGCCCTTCAATCCCCAAATGCTTATCTCATCCCAACAAAGTCACTGAGCAAAATATTCATTTAGGTCAGAAAACAAGTGGGAAAGGAGGAGGAAGGACAAATAGATGGAAATTGTGCACATAATGCTTGCACATTGCACCATGCTCCCGCAACTAGTTACCCTATGATAGTGCAGATTAAGATGCCCAAAGCTGAAGACAGAAGCACTGAAATGTGTAACTGGGTTCTGGGAGACAGCTACGAGCTCTGTCTCTCCTCAAATTTCTCCCTGTCCTGTGCTTTAGTAGCTGTGGTCTTCTATTGCGCTCCGTGTGCTGGCTCCTTCGTCTCAGAGGAGGCAGGTGTGTGGCATTGCTGAAGCTGTAAGAGTTCCTGAAGGTAAAACAGGACGTGTCTGAACAGCTACACCAGCTTTGTTTGCTGTTTTTATTTCCTGCCAGAAAATGAGCTACAATCTCTTCCTCCTGGCTTTTGTTCTGGGCATCGGTGGAGCTTTCCAGTATGGGTTGCAAATCTCCATTATCAATTCTCCTGCTGAGGTAAGCATGGACAACACAAAAAAATTGAGGTCCCAGCAAGATTTTCAATGTTCTCAGGCATTCCTGCCTCTATTGGCAATCAGTAACTTTTTCACTTTTGCTCCCAAAACTAAACTTACTGTGGTTTCTTGGTCCCAAGAGTAGCTGCTATCGCTCTTGTGTTTCATTGGGTTTTAACTTGTGTCTGGTGTGACAGAACTGGGAAAGGGGAGGGTAAGTGATACAAGGATAGTGTCAGCCATTTCCCCCTTACTGAGTTAGATTGCTCACAGGACATTCTTCTCTTTCCAGTGCTCAGGGAGTCCTTTGAACCATGTCCTTGGCCACACACACTAGGTCTAAGTGACTGTCTGTAACATGAAATAGGACAGGGAAGGACTGTAGCTCTAAAGTTGAGGCCAGCACTAATACCTGCAGCTGGAAAAAGAAAATTAGGGGAGATGTTTGCCATCCTGAATGGTGGCGAGGACATTGAGTTCATACTATGATCACATTGGGAGCCCTCATCAAGAATGAGGGTGCCATGGAGGTCATGAACAGTAGGTCAGAGAGACCCCGCAATGGGCCACATTGAGGAACAGATCCTGATCTCACTGAAGTCAGTTGAAGTCAAACCTGATTTCATTCAAGGCATCAGCCAGGATTCAGCAGGTGGACAAAAGAGACAGACAGACAAGAAGGAATGGAGAGGAAGATCGGGTAGCAAAACAATCAGGGTTTAGCACATAAGCAGAAGACCAACCTAACACTCTCTTAGTGGTACTCACTGTTGACATTTAATGTTGATATATTTATTCATGGATTTAATCATTGCACCTTGTTGCTAGAACATTAACTCCAGAAATGTTAGTGGCAAAATTCCCTTTGATTTCACTGCGGCTAAGATTTCAACCTGGGTGTTGATAGAAATGTATCAAAAAGACTAGTAAGTAGATAAGAGAAGTAAAAAAGAGGTGCAATTATGCAAAAACATGTTGACTGAGTCCATTGGTTTATGTTTTTCTTTTGAAGTACATCAAAAGTTTCATCCGTGAGACCTGGCTGAGGAGATATGGCTATTCTCCCACCGAAGAGTTGATTACTTTGATGTGGTCCTTTGTTGTGTCCATCTATAGCATCGGTGGGCTCCTGGGGTCCTCATCTGCTGGATATTTGTCTGTTAGATTTGGAAGGTAGGAATAATGATTACATTAGTATTTCTGTTTTGCTGCAAAAATAAGTGACTGTTTCTTGGGAGAAACACCACTTGTAAAGTAGCCCTGTGAGCAGCCCAGAGCTGCTTCAGATGAAGCATCAGTTCAGTGAAGAAACAGAATGGCAAAATCTGCCAATTGTCACAAAGAAAATCGTACCCTCTCCATTATAAATTCCAAAGCGAGTCCAGTCTTGAGAAATTCAGGTCCTCAGAAATTCAGTTCAGGTCAAGGGAGGTGATTCTGCCCCTCTACTCCGCTCTCGTGAGACCCCACCTGGAATACTGTGTCCAGCTCTGGAGCCCCAAACAGAAAAAGGACATGGACCTGCTGGAGTGAGTCCAGGAGGACTTCATGGAGGCCACGAAGATGATCAGAGGGCTGGACCCCCTCTCCTATGAAGACAGGCTGAGAGAGTTGGGGTTGTTCAGCCTGGAGAAGAGAAGGCTCTGGGGAGACCTCATAGCAGCTTTCCAGTAACTGAAGGGGGCCTACAAGAAAGCTGGAGAGGAACATTTTACAAGGGCATGTAGTGATAGGATGAGGGGTAATGCCTTCAAACTGGAAGAGAGGAGATTTAGAATAGATATCAGGAAGGAATTTTTCACTATGTAAAACAGGTTCCCCAGGAATTTGTGGATGCCCCATCCCTGGAGGTGTTCAAGGCCAGGTTGGATGGGGCTTTGAGCAACCAGGTCTAGTGAGAAGTGTCCATGGCCATGGCAGGGGGTTGGAACTAGATGATATTTAAAGTCCCTTCCAACCCAAACCGTTCTATGATTCTAAATCAGATGAGGAATGTATGCATTTTAAAGTGAATTTCACAGACAACCGCCCACAAAGTGTTCTTCAGTGTAGATACTGGCTCCACTAGAGGCATGAAAAACTTCAAATAGCTTATCAGTCCATGACAAAGTTTTCCCATTCCCATTTCCCATTTCCTTCACCGCATCTGATCTCAGAAGCCAACACAGAGTCTATAACCATGGTCCAATTCATGCCACTTCTGTCAGGCTGAAGGATTGTTCATGTCAATGACACACAGATAAGGTATATGCTCACATTAATTTAAATGAATTTCAGGAAGAAGGCCATGCTGTTCGCCAATATCCCTGCTCTGCTGAGTGCAACTCTGATGGGACTCAGCCGGCTGTGTGGATCCTTTGAGATGATCATTGCTGGAAGAATATTTTCTGGAGTGTGTGGAGGTAAATTAGCATTCCTATCTATAGCATTAAATAGTTGGGAGAGCAGTGACTGAGGGTCACAAGGATTTACCAGATTGAGTATATGGATCACAGATTTTTACTAAACTCCGCAGAGAGCCTGATTGCTGAATGCATTTTTAACTAAATAAGAAAGCACAAACATACCTAGTGTGACATCGCCATGTCTCATTCTTTTATCTTTATATCCAATCCGTATAAAAAGTATGTGAAAAAGCCAAAACATGCAGTATTTCAGGGGAGCATGCTCACTCAATAGAAAGCTGTTGTGTTGCTGCTCATTGTGGCCGATACTGCCTTCCATATTACAGCCAAGGGAATGGCTTTCAAGCTGGGTAATTCTAATTTCCAGATGCTTCAGAAGGTTACATTCTGCCAGTGTTTTTGATCCCTGAGCAGCTGGAAGATAATATTAACCAGCAAAAAAATTTAAGAGAGAGGATACATATTAATTAATTCACTGAGAAAATGGAATATATAGCATTTGTTAACTTCTTGGTTTCAAGCACAAAATAAGGTACATCACATCCTGAGTAGACACTGACATATATAATCTGAGATTAAAGGGAGCAACCACAATCCTGTACATGTGGCTGTAGGAAACATTATAAGAGAAGACCAGCCTGATGAAGACAAATTTCTCAGGGGAACATACTTGCTTAGTGAAATATTTAGCAAAGACGCGAGGCCACAGGTACTGGGAATATGCTTCATGTCAAGCAGACATAGACTCAGCATGGTTAAAGAAGTATTTCAGAGCCTAACCCTATATGCTTTGCCCTTAGTAGTCTGTCCAAAATGCCAGACCTAGGAGAGTTAGAATTGCCCTGACAGTCATTTGTCACTGCAGGTTTAGCTCTAAACATCCATCTCATGTATGCTGGGGAATGTGCCCCTCGGAAGCTCCGCGGGCTGATTGCCATAACAGCTTCTACTGCCATCGCCATCGGGAAGTTTGTAGGATTTGCTCTGGGTCTCAGGTATGGGGGTCTAAGACCTATTTAATTTATTCTATTACTAAAATATATGCATATGTCAATGTAAGCCTATGGATAGGCAAATCAGCAACTATTTTTAGACATGTTTTCAGGGTACCCTAGGCAGCCAGACTGAATTAGCTCAGCCCAAATTCCTGATTTAAGTGAATGGGAAACAGAAATCATACAAAATATTTAATCCTGAACAATGATGTCGCTTCCTAGCAAAGACGTATCAAAATACAGATAATAAAAAGCTTTAACAGATTTCAATGGGTTTGAAAGAAATCCATCTCTTGTAAGAACTGACCTTTACTTTTTATTTTTTAGAAGGAGCCAGATGTATCAGGTCCATTCAAACTTTCTTGAACATACACACAAACTGGAACACCCAATCTTCAAACACGCACAAACTGGCACACTCACTTATCAAACACCCATGCAAAACCAGAAACCTATGGTGGGTTCATTCCCCCCAGCACAGGCTCCTTCTGCCTCTCCTGTGCCAAAGATGGTCCATCCCACTCCCAGGCACGCATCGTTCTGGCCACAGTATTCTCAAAGCTGCCGGAAACCCAGTGGCTGCTATTTGGGACAGTCAGTACCAGGCTGATAACCCGTGGATTCTGTCTTAATTGTAACTTGAGAGTCTTTAGATCAGCAGCAGAGGGATCAGCCACCACAGGTTCTTTCTTCAGTGCTTGTGCTGGGACACTGGTCATCCCTGTGGGCCCTCAGCTGCTACAGGACACAGCCTTGCTGTGCTCACCACTGAGCAACAGGTGGCAACACTCTGCAATTCGTGTGTGCTTGGCTCTCCCATTCCGCCTCCCACTGAGATTTTCATTTTTCTGGGCTGAGAAATGCTGTAAACTCCTGGGTGAGAGCTGCCACCACACACGCAGCAAGGCTGAGGGACCACCCTGAGTCTGCGTGGGCTCACGTGGCCGGTGCACAGGGGTGCTCAGCTCCTCTCCTTTTGTTTCAGAGAAGTTCTCGGAGTAGATGCTCTCTGGCCTGTTCTCATGGCAGCCAACGCGCTTCCCGCCCTCGTTCAGCTTCTCACCCTCCCCTTCTTCCCAGACTCCCCCCGCTACCTGCTCATTGACAAAAAGGACAAGGAGGGCTGCATCAAAGGTAAGGGAATGGGCCACAAAGCATTCATCTTAGCAAAAAGTGGAAAATACGGTAAAGCAACACATGAGCCTGGAAGAGAGGTACAGTCGGGTGCTGGAGTCTCCGACTCTGGAGACACTCAAAACCTGCCTGGACGCCATCCTGTGCAACCTGCTGTAGGTGGACCTGCTCTGGCAGGGGGGTTGGACTAGATGATCTCCAGAGGTCCCTGTCAACCCCTAACATTCTATGATTCTATGATTCTGTGACTCTATGATTCTATGAAAAAGACCCTTAGTCTTTTTGGCTCTGAAACCAGCTTTAATGACAGACAGCCTCTTCTCTTTTGATATTAGTACTCTCTTGGCATTAGATTTCCCTTACCCTCTGCCAGGATCCTCTGAGGGACATGACCACCCAGACCTTGTATTTCCATCAATGCAGATTCTGCCATGAGCAGTCAAGGTGCGGATATGGTACTTCCGGGCTCTGTGTAAGAAAGGGATGCTCTTTACTGTCATGCCGTATCCATAAGCATTCCAGTTCTTCAGTAACCTTAACAGCAACTACTGACATAAACAGAGGAACAGCCATTGTGGGTTTTTAACTATCAAAAGAGAGAACTCTTTGGATGTAGACTTATTTTTTAATGTAGGAGTCTTTTTTTTTTGTCCGTGTTCTGGTGCATGCACTAGAACTGCTCCTCTAGCAGGAGGAGAGTATTCGGGGAGGGATTGGTAAGAATTTAGGCACAATTTACATTGAAACACTGTAAGCAGCTGTTGGGCAAAGGTGAGGTCGTGATTAAGATTTATGGGTAGAATTGGATAGCAATGAACTGGATCTGTGTCTAATCTGAACCCAGATCTCTAGGAAGTTCACACAAGCAAAGAGCCTGAAGCTTAAATAAGACACTTTGCAAGGCAGGAAGTAATCCTGTGAATGCACAGCTGTGCTGGTGAGCTTGGACCAGCAGTCATCTTTTCTCTCCCTCTCCTTCCAGCTGTGAAGCAGCTCTGGGGAGACGGTGACCACGTGGCCGAAATAGATGACATGATGGCAGAGCAAGAAGCCATCCACGGCGAGAAGGCTAAGAGCATTTGTGATCTTTTTCGTGACAAAGCTGTCCGTTGGCAGCTCATCACTCTCTTCCTTGTCTCCTCATGCATGCAGTTAATTGGAGTCAATGTGGTACGTGTGCTACTTTTCTCTGTTTTCTAAATAGCTAACAGTTTCTTGGCAAAAAGTAAGCTTTGCAATGCGTAGTAAAATGCTTACTGCAACAGTGCCAGTAAGGAGGGGATCTGTTGTTACTGTTCATTATAATCTTTTCCCACGGAAGTTTGGGACATGGCATAAGTTGAGACCTGTGTTTTAGCCAGTGTCCTCTGAAAGCATCTGTATGAATCACCCTATTATAAGAGAATGGAAGGGGATAAAATAACATCTCAAAAATATAGAACAAGGAAAGAACAGCGTAACCTCCTCTGGGTCTCTGAACTCCAGAATGGACTGACCAAAATTGTTCAGCCATTTCAGCGCAAACTGAGTCAGGTTTGTCTGTACATTGACAGTGCACTTCCATACTCTTAATTCTTTGGGTTTCTTTCTAAATTCTTTAACTTTGCACTTTCTCAGATTATAGACTACAATATCCCAGTAATACATGTGACAGTTACTGAGATATACTTTCTAACATACCTTTTCTCTGGAAATATCTCTATGTTTCAGTAGAAAGTATTGAGTATTGGAGTAGTTATTGTATAAAATGAGCTTACAGTAAAAGCATAAAAGTTTTGAAATCCAGATTAATTTTGCAAATTCAGAAAAACTTCAAGCTTCATGAGATCCCCTTCTATCCCCACGAGTGCAGCAGTAACTACATCAAGAAGGTCCAGTAGAAATTGAGCATATCAACAGTGGAATTTCTTTTGCTTCAGGAGTGCTTACATCCAGAAAAACAGTGACTATCATCATCAATGCAAAGGCTTAAAGATGATGTAGAAAGATAATTCATGCCATTTTCTTTGTATGTACTGTCCACATTTCTGTATGCTCCTCATCCAAAGTACGGGACACTAAAACATGTGAAAGATGTCAGATAGAATTATAACCTGTAATATAAGACAAAGGCTAGTGCTAAAAGCAAGAAAAAAAGAGAAGAAAAAAAAAAGAAGAAAAAGGCTGTATTTTTTCTCAGTTCAAGACAGAGCTGCTGGTAAAAGCTATTCTGCACAAATACGCCTCACTAAAACATTGAGGATTATTTACTGGAACTAAGAAGATTTTTCTCTTTTGCTAAGGCCTAATTAGTTATTTTCTGTCAAAAAAGACAGAAGCTAGTGTAAACATGACCACATGGGTACAACCTTCACACATTTCTGTTCTTTCCAGGTTTACTTTTATGCATACAATGTCTTTATAAAGGCTGGAATCTCCCCTGCTCAAACCCACTATGTCTCCCTGGGAATTGGGATCACTGAGATCCTCTCCACAGTTCTGTGTGTAAGTGGCTTTTCAGCTGAATTTCATTCTGCTGTAATCCATGTTTCATTACAATCTTTAGAAACTACAGGAAATGAAGATTCAGGACTCAAACTTCTGCAAATCAACAGTAATACTTCATACTGATCACAAAAAATCATCTCCACATACACTGCAATCATAAGCATTTGTGTATGTTCAGTTTACGGGAGGACAGAAGAGTCTTTCCCTCAAAATCACGGCACAGCCTGAGCCAGCCTTGGGAGTCCCAGTTCCCATCTGTAGGAAGGGCAGGTGACAGTCCCTATAGCCACTTGTCAGCCAGACTCACAGGTGCAGGATTCATGGCAATTAACAGTGCAAGCATTTCCACTTTGCTGTCCTCCCTGGCTGTTGTTTGCCTATAGAGTGCCAACTCAGGCCTCCGCTGCCTGGGCAGAGCTCCCTGCAGCCCCACACCTCCCCAGCTTCCCCCCCTCCCTGCAGCTCCTGGTCCCGCTCAGTCTTCCCGGATGCCTTTACTCACCCTCCCAGAGAAGGTACCACATCCCGGTTCCCAGCTGTTCAGAGATCCCCTGCCTGGCTGGTGAGGGCAGCTATCGGAGCAGCTCACCAGTGCCTGCCTTTAGGATGTGTCCTTTGGAGCTGACAGCACATCCTCCTGGTTGCAGGGTTTCCTAATTGAGCGTGCAGGGAGGAAGACACTGCTGTGGAAAAGCTACACTGTTCTGGCCTTGGCGTTAGTGCTCCTCACAGTCACGCTTTCACTACAGGTAAGACCCCACATGCATTAGAGCTGTGTCCCATCTTCATGTTATACTGTGTGGCAGATAATACTATTTCCCTCCCCCCAAATCACTTTTTAGTGGGAGTAGAAGTATTTTTGGGACTAACCATCATACTAACGGAGTTCTGTTCCCAGCCATGGACATGCAGATTAAAGCCAGTAGCTTTACACAAGCATGATCACTGCCAATACTGTCTCCTTGTAAAGTTTCTGGAAGTAGAGGAAACAGATGTATGTTTAACATTGACATGCTTAGCAGTGCTGAATGGAGCTGTTTCTAATGGAGTCGGATAAACAACATTTTAATTTCTGATTTTATTTGCTGTTCATTTCCTACCATAGGATTCCTTTTCCTGGGTACCATACTGCTCTGTTGCACTCATCTTTATTTTCATCATGAGCTTTGGCATTGGGCCAGGTTGGTATCTACTTCT
Source organism: Chionis minor (assembly GCA_013398295.1). Lineage (NCBI taxonomy): Eukaryota > Metazoa > Chordata > Aves > Charadriiformes > Chionidae > Chionis > Chionis minor. Next base: position 108,947 of record VZSF01004565.1, read on the forward strand.
GGAATGGTTTCATACACTCATTCCTTCCTCACTGCAGCCTTTAGGAGAGGTCCCAGCATAGCTGTTCCACAGTTAGCATGAATCCCTACTCCTGATTCAGTGCAGGGGTAGATATTCCCCTCCATACTGTGGTAGGAGGTAACACTTCATTTCATACTGCATTCCTACATGCCTTCCTCCTGAAGAGCCAAGCAGCACCTCAAACGCTTCCAGGTCAGTTAAAACCATTAACTTATATGGCAATATGAAGTGTGACTTACAGAAGCATCTTGCAAAATTTCTAAACTTCCTTTTTCCCTTTTTTTTTCAGCTGGAGTATTATGTCCCTTGCCCACAGAAATATTTATTCAGTCATACAGACCAGCTGCTTATGTTTTTAATGGTGTTACAAACTGGATCCAACTCTTCGTCCTTGGGCTTTTGTTCCCTTTCATTGTGGTAAGCAAAGCAGGATGTTTTATTGAGTTCAGAGAAGGTTAGACCTTTCTTGAAGCCAGAGCATACTTCTCTCTTTCAATGCTTCAGGCAAAGACAGAGCCCAAATTAATTGCAGTTCTGATGACCTCTTTCTTTTTACCCAGATAGCTAGTGAAAGCATTGCAAAACCACAAAATGCTGCTAACTCTACACACAATTAGAGTGTGATGCTGGCAAACACAGAAGCGGTGACAGAGACACCAGCACCATCAGAAGTCGTTTGAACGTCATGAGGGACTCCCTTCTTTTCCCCCTTTGTCCTGTATGTCCGTCTCCTTTGGGGTTAATCTGGAAAATGGGCAGTCCCAGAGATCTCACCCAGCACTAATAAGGAGCAGGAGACTAAAGCCTTTACAGGTTTGGACTGTTCAAGGAGGGACAGAGCTAGAACACTACGTACCTTCCCCAGTCTAGCACTGACTGAGAAGGATGGAGCAGAAAGGTAGAGTAACTGAAGCTCAGCACTTCTCTGAATTGTCAAGCAATAACATTCCATGTCTGCTGAGCATACAACTTCCCTCCTTAAAACAGAAAAGGAGAATTAGTTCATCTTACCACTCAGTGCCGTTCCCCAGGTGGCAACAAGCAGGATTTACATCAGCTGAGTCCCTGACCAAGATCTTTAGTAAATACAAAACCAGAAACCCCATATCATCAGAGAAAGAAATCTAGATCAATTTATATGAACACATTTTGTCTTTCTTTTCCTACAGGAACATCTTGGTAGCTTCTGTTTCATCATTTTCCTGACGTACTGTCTGTCCATGGCTATCTTTGTCTTCCTGGTGATGCCAGAGACCAAAGGAAAGACCATGCTACAGGTCATGGAGGAGTTCAACCGCCTGAACTACCGTGGAAAGAAGAGACAGACAGCCCTACAGCAGAGTAACTGCTCAGTGATGACTGTTACTAGACTTTAGTAACAAACTCTTCACTTTATGTTTTGTTCTTTTATTACTGTAGTGCCCAGAAGCCTCACTAAGCAAGAGAGATTCCATTGCTCCACAAGCAGCACAAATGTGTATTTTAAAAACAATCACCTGCAGGCAGGGTGCTGGAACAACTTGGTTCTCTCCAACTGCTGAAATATGAGCTGAATTAAATCCTCTGCAGAAAAAAATTACACACAGCGTATAAAGAAATAAGATCTTGTCAGTCCCTGCAAGTTAGAAACTGTGTAAATTGAAAACACAGGATCTGCTATTTTTCTTACCAAAACCAGGACTCCACTACCATTGGAGGAAGTGAGTGTGGAAGATTCAGATGTCCAGCATACTTGTGAAACGGAGAGAAAAAGAAGACGGAATTTTCACATTGAAATTACCTGTTCCTGTTAACAAGTCAGTGCTGCTGAGCTTTCCCAGAGAAGAAGCTGACGTCCAGATGAAAAGAAGTGTTTAGCACTTTAATCTGGTGTAAGAGTACCTTGCCTCTCAGTAGACAGAATCAGTATGCAATGTTTCCCCCTCTTACAATTAGACTTGAGAGCAAGTACATTTTAAAGGGGCAATCAGGTTTTTCTTGAGGAGCTTAGAACCACACTTCTGTGACCTGCAGCATGGTCTTCATCCTTTTTTTTTTTTCTTGGACGCAGGGAAGTCATTGCTACGACCGAAGAAAAAAGGTGCAAACGAGGTATAAGGTCCTGGTGTAAAGGAGACAGTCTGCTAGGGAAGCATCAAAACATAACCTCTCACCTGAAGCCAAATCTCTTTCTTGGTAATCAGGTACATTGCCTACATTTTGGAGATTCTCCTAGTGGGGCAAACAGGGATATGTAAGCACTGAAAGAAAGCATAAGTGAAGAAAGCAGAGGTACAGGAAATCATGAGTGGGGTAATCCACAGTGAACAGGTTCTTCTTCATTAGCAATGACTATGTAGCATGTCTTCAGCCTCGTGTTTCAGTTGTTTCATGTCAGAGAGAAGGAACAGTGAGTTTCAGTGGGGCTGAGTTCCCAAGAGTAACTGGTACTGATGAGACAAAAGAGTGGTGCCTCTCCCAGAGAACCCAATCTGTATGTCTGAGTGTTTGCTTCTCTCTCCAGGTCTCTGAATACTCCACATTTTCATTACAATACATGGTAAAAAGGGCTTCACTTTTTGTATTCACTGCTATACAATGTGACACACTCTTCATCCTTTGCAGTTTACTGGTAAGGAAATACAAAAGCATTGAGTAGGGAAACACATCCTATCATCGTGCCTGGATTTAGTTTTCATTGATTGAAGAGTCAGGGACAGAGGACAGCTGATCTTCTAGGACTGTGTTGTTGGGGTCAAGGAATATTGTGTTTGTCTTGTTCTGGAAATGAGATCTTCACTACTGACCTGCAGATGCTGCACAATAAAATTTGCAAAATGTCCTGATTATTGAGTGGCAGTTTCTTTCACCAGCCCTAATGCTCCTGCTATTTTATCTTCACACTGTCCTCTAACAATATTTGTAGCAGTGCCAAAAGCCAATACCAAGAGCAGTGGACTTCCCCAACACAGACATCCTTCCTATGACCATCATCATATTACAAACACAGAAGTAGACAAAGTTTGTTGTTTCAAGGCCAGAGGTCAAGAATTGCAGAATACCACAGCAAGAACCAATATACATTCCTTCTTCTGGTCAAAAATGCAGGGGGAAAAAAGAACAAACATTTAAAGTATTTTGAAAAGAAAGAATTAGTTAAGACCTTGATTATTTTAAAAGTCTTTATTTGGTCTGGTCTTTCTCAACCTTACTTGTTCCTGGTAAGGAAGTTTTTAGTGTCTTACAAGACACTAAAAACTCATGTCCTTATACATGTCTTTCTACAGTGTGATCTTGTTCAGCATGTCTGACTTTTTCCCTTCTACTAGTAAATACTGACTGCAAATGGGAAAGCATGGTAAATCATTAACGCTGCCATAAACTAGCATGGATTGGGAATAAAGGTTAAAGAAGTACTTGTGAATCTGCAGTGTGTCTATTTGATTTCCAGGATCACATAAGTGCAACACATGGCATCTTTGAAAACAAAGGGTATTGGGTGAGCTAAGTACTGGGTCTGGAATAAGCACATTTCTTGTAGTGTTCAAACCTTAGCTGGAAAGACTCATCCTGTCCTCTTCTTTAGGAAAATAAATATGAACTACACTAGACATTTAAGTCTTGCTTTTTCCATATCACAGCACTGAACAAAAGTGTGAGCCCAGATAGAAATGAGACAGTGGTGTGAGAAACACAGGCAACAGGAGGAAGAGGAACAGGGGTCTGCAGGGACTCAATTGCCAACCAGATGTTAAAATTTGGATGCAGAGTGTTAAAAAACCCTCCACAAAACTCCAGAGCTGCCACGTGTCCTTCCTTCCAGCAGCCAAACTTCCCATCCACAGCTCAAAGAACAAATTTTCCTTTCCCTTCTAGTTTGTTCAGGCTCATCTGCTCCCTGCCTATTGCTCCACTCTAAGGTGTCTGAAACCTGCTGAGTCTCCCAAAATAGTTTGCTGCTAGTCTGGCAGAACCCCTTTCAGAGGAAAAAGAAAAATAAAAATGGATTTGCAAGGGGCAGTACAGTATGAAAGGGTCTGGAAACAGAGATATGACATTCAAATTTGATAGACGAAACAGAAAAAGTTAAAAGGAAAGTAAAGATAAAATGACAGAATCAGAAAAAGAGGTGTAATTATTTCAAAAGTAGCTTTTAGTGTGTCCTGGCAGAAAGCAAGAAGTAACACTGGATTGTTCAAGTATCTTGTTAGACCTTTCTGCTGAGAACAGCAAAAGATTACTGGAGTTCAAAGAGGATCTCAGTCAATGCATAGAATGAACAAACTTACAAAAAAAGACACCATCCTGACTGACAAAGTCCCAGGGTTGTGCATCACTGGGGCCTGGGAGACGCAGAGGGAAAGCACCAGTGCACACTTGATCAGTTCTGCAGTAGTTATTGAAAAGAAAGATAGATTCTCTGGTGGTTTTGTAAAGGAAGTGAGAAAGAAGAATTCAGCTTGAATTATTTCACTGTATACTGATGTGCAACAAGACACCCAGGCAGAGGATTTGGAGAGAGCATTACTGGGACATCCAGCAGGAGAAAGGTCAAGGCATGACTCAGCAAGCTCGCCCTGTGCTGCATGGGGCTGTTGTTAGTCACTGGAACAGGAAAAGCAAACTGTAGGAGGAATGCCAGTGCTTCCACTGTGCTCCTGAGCAAAGATTCTGCTGCCTTCAGAACTGTAACCTCACCTTCCAGCCTCCCCTCTTGGCACTAACCATAGACAGTTAAATCTTTGTAGCATGGAGTGAACTATGCTATATTCAATATAGTACTAAATGTTATATTTAATACATATCAGCCTGAAGGACGCAAGAATTAAGTTACACTCTTTGTAAATAGTCAAGTCTTACGTTGATTCAAAATCAATTTTTTTTAAGGTGAAAAATACTTCTTAACATCAACTCTCAAGTCAGAACAGACTGCACATCCTGCTCTGGCACACAGTAGGCTATCTCCATTGTTATAGAGAGGTAAGAGTGAGGCTTCTGAGTGCTTCTGGAAGGAGTGTGACCCTCTATAAAGAACTGAGTGTTAGCAACAAGGACTCAATATACCAATATTCAGGTACTTTATGTCCTGCAACTGGGAAATTATTCAAATCAGTTCAAGCAAATGAAAATCTCGTGGCATGTAAGAAAAGAGGGGTTACAGCTTAGCTACAAGACAAAGTGGCTTATCTCTGTAGTAGACCGGAGAGGAGGAAAACACACTCTGTGTAAGCTGCTTGTCAGAGAGGTGAATAGGGACTCTGCTCCCCTGAAGGAAGGATGGTAGCACCATCTGACCCCCCCAACACAACAGGAACACACAGTTGTTTTAGCAATGCGAATGAAGGGGAGCACTCCCGATGCAAGAAGGATAAACATTTACCAATGTTGTAATCGGCTTGGCATACCCGGGTCTTAGAATAATTAAACCAGCAAGAAGAGTCCCTGGCCAGTGTTGGAGGAGGACACAATTCAGTAAAAGCCACATAGTTAGAATTTAACTTCTGTGTTATGATCCCAACTTCTTATAATCTAAGCATAGAAAACATATCTCTCATCTGACAGACTTGACAAGGGCTCTCAGAGCAGGCAGGTTTCCACAGGGAAATGGCTGGTTTCCTCTCAGACCTGGTGAGTATCCAACTTCTTGGCTTCTAGCCCTAGTCACTAACAGCAAGGTGATCTTTAAAGATTACAGCAAAGGGAATCAAACAGTCTTTCTTGTAACAAAAATGAGCAACAGAGCACATGTTGGGGACAACACTGATTCAGCAATAAGACTAACTAAATGGCACATCCAGAAAATATATTAGAAATACAAAAGAGTGTGAGGTTTAAAAGAGGACCTGGGAAACCAGGAAAGAACAGGCATCTTGAGAAAGGTGGAGAAAACAGTAGCAATGAAAAAGACAAAGCAGAAAAAAACCTCCCACTCTCTTGCCCTGCACTCTCAAAGGTATTTGAGGATCCTCATCTGTTTAGAGTTTGACCTGACTAATGCCTGAAAAGCTATGTGCTTGGGAAGGGTGCTCTGAAATCCAGTGTGCATCACGGAAACACAGCATTTCAAATAGGAGCCGTTCAAGTAGGGGCTCTAAAGATGGAGTTTCCTTTGGGGATAATAAAAGTGAAGAGTAAACAAAATAGGTTTTAAGAGGACAGACGTGATTAATCTCTGGAAACTGGTGAAAAATGTTTTTAGGAGGCAATGTTGAAGGAAAAAAGGAATTCAAGAAAGCTGTAGCTTCTTACTAGTACAAAAGCAAATGCAAATTATCTAAACAATGTTTTTATGTTTTTTTTTTAATTTTATTTCTGTGACTAGCAAAACTAACAGAATTAAAGACAGCATCTTTTTCAGGCTGCTAGTAACCAGGAGAGGAACATAAAGGAATCTGCAGATTTGCATCTTAACAATTTCCCAGAAACTTTGCTTGATTATTGGAAAATTCAAAATGGATTTTTTCATTTTAAAGGTTTCTTAATCATAGAAACATGAAGATATAAGATTTCATAAATCAACTCATGGTCTGAAAGCCATGCTGGTATCAGGAACTTACGATGTGTTTCATCATCTTTGGCAGGTTCAATACCGGAAGCTATTGCTAATGATTTTGGTGCTAGGAATTGGTGGAACCCACCTATCTGGTTTTCAAATGTCTGTGATCAATTACACTTCTCCGGTAAGCAAAGCCTTCATAAAATCACATCTGTAACTGCCCTTCATGGGACTAGGCCTCACATTTTGAAGATGCTCTAAAAATCTTTCAGGTATTCCTACGGGAGTTTATTCCCAGCTCTTTCCAGTCCTATATACTGTCCACTGTCAATGGAGTTTGCATGAATGTTAGGAGCTGTAGTCCAAAGACAACTTCCCACAGAATACCAGAAAGGCTGAAAAAACTGGAAACGCAACACTGTTCCTGCTGTGGTGTATAGCTGAATGGAGGGACAATGGAAGTTTCAGTGGCTCCTTAAACTATTCTTTTTTTTCTTTTATAAAACCTCTCTAACATCTCTAAAATGAAAAATTAACAACGTGTAGAAACAACATATTGAAGCACCCTCCTTAAAGATTATGCCATGGAGAAAAAGGTTGAAAACTAGCTGATGGAGTCTCAAACTTCAGTTCAGACCTTTTCTCTTTCTAAATACTCTACTTGCTCTCAAGAACAATTGTATTTCACAAGATTCAATAAAAGGTCCCAATATTTTGGTGTAGGAGAGCCAGGATTCAACAGACTAAAAATTATAATTAATTTTTGAAATATTCTCTTACACTACTAGGCTGTATGAGAGGAAGTATCAGTTCTAATTTGCAAACAAGTCCCATAGCCATGCTTTTAGAAAAGACTATTAATCTAAATTTTAAGTTGTAAACATAATGAATAACTATTGTAATTAGTGCCTCGGTGGAATGAAAATCTCTTTTTTTGTCCCAGTACATTCAGAAGTTTATCAATGAAACTTGGCTGGAGCGATACGGTTCTGTGCTGCATCAGGAGACACTCACATTATTGTGGTCCTTCATCGTGTCTGTGTACTGTGTAGGTGGAATGACAGGGTGCCTGTGTAGTGGGTACCTGACTGCAAAATATGGAAAGTAAGTATATTTCCCAACAGCTCACTAATCAGGGCTGCACCAAGGGAAGCAATTATTACCCAACTAATATAATGGATTTCAGAATTTTCACTGCCCCCTTCTGGTGCAGAATTAACTCAGCATGTATCACTACACCTAGGTACATTAGAGAGACAAGAATACGCAATTACTTCTGATTCCCTTTTCACAGTTTTTGGTGCCATACAATTCCTATATTTTTTATGAAATTTTAGTAAAAAATAAATCTCTGATATGTCTTTATTGGGCAATAATGCTCTACGGAGCTCAACAGCACTGCAGCAGTGCAGAAGGGGATAGATATTCTGTAGGCAAAAGTGCTTTTTTGCCTTTTTTTTCCCCTTCTTTTTTTTTAATTGATCGCAGCCTTCTGTGCAGATTCATTCCTATGTAAGAATAATCAGAGTTTCAGCAAAGATCAGCAGAAATCTTTCAGGTCACTTTCAGAGCCCTCTCTTTGAGGGTGGCCATAAAGGACAAAGCCAGATCTTCTAGCTTGAGGTGGGCAGTGAAACAAGTTCTCAGCGAAACTAGATTTGTCTTTTCAGGGGACATATGCAGTGTTTGAGACGGGAGCCTTGCCCACAAGAAAGAAGTGAAAAAGACCATTCCTTATCAGTATTTATCCTGCGGGAATTTCTTTCAGCCTCATGGTGCGCTCACATAGTGTTAGCATGGAAAAGAGGAATCTAGCTTCTCCCTTTCCACTCCCTTGTAAAGACATCATAGAATCATAGAATGGTTTGGGTTGGAAGCAACCTCAAAGACCACCTAGTTCCAACCCCCCTGCCATGGGCAGGGACACCTCCCACTAGACCAGGTTGCTCAAAGCCCCATCCAATCTGGCCTTGACCACCTCCAGGGATGGGGCATCCACAAATTCCCGGGGAACCTGTTCCAATGTCTCATCACCCTCAGGGTGAAAAATGTCTTCCTGGTATCTATTCTAAATCTCCCCTCTTCCAGTTTGAAGGCATTACCCCTCATCCTATCACTACATGCCCTTGTAAAAATTCCCTCTCCAGCTTTCCTGTAGGTCCCCTTTAAGTACCGGAAAGCTGCTATAAGGTCTCCCCAGAGCCTTCTCTTCTCCAGGCTGAACAACCCCAACTCTCTCAGCCTGTCTTCATAGGAGAGGGGGTCCAGCCCTCTGATCATCTTCGTGGCCTCCATGAAGTCCTCCTGGACTCACTCCAGCAGGTCCATGTCCTTCTTCTGTTTGGGGCTCCAGAGCTGGACACAGTATTCCAGGTGGGGTCTCACGAGAATGGAGTAAAGGGGCAGAATCACCTCCCTTGACCTGCTGGCCACGCTGCTTTTGATGCAGTCCAGGCTGTGGTTGGCTTTCTGGGCTGCATGTGCACATCGCCGGCTCATGTTGAGCTTCTCATCCACCAACACCCTCAAGTCCCTCTCCTCAGGGCTGCTCTCAATCCATTCTCTGTCCAGTCTGTATTTGTGCATGGGATTGCCCTGACACACGTGCAGGACCTTGCACTTGGCGTTGTTGAATTTCATGACGTTCACATAGGCCCACCTCTCAAGCCTGTCCAGATTCCTCTGGATGGCATCTCCTCCCTCCAGCGTGTTGTCCACTCCACACAGCTTGGTGTCATCGGCAAACTTGCTGAGGGTGCACTCAATCCCAACATCCATGTCACCAACAAAGATGATAAATAGTACTGGTCCCAGTACCAACGCCTGAGGAACACCGCTCATCATTGCTCGCCATGTGGACATCATGACCTTTCATAATCAGATATGGTTGTCCTATAAGCAATGGATTTAAACATAGCCATGGCCTGGTCTGTAATTCCAGAGGAGAACAGGCAGACATTAGTCAAAGATGAAAAAGTAAAACATGGTTCATACCCACATGTTGTTTTCTGTTGCAGGAAGAAATGTCTGCTGTTCAACGATGTGGTCCTACTGATAGCCACGCTGCATATTGGCTTCAGTAGGAGAGCCAGATCCTTTGAGATGATCCTGATTGGGCGTTTCCTCGACGGCATCGGTGCTGGTAGGACTCCCCACTACTCCATGTTAATGTGACTTCTTTGGGGTGGATACAGAAATCTTCCTGCTGGGAGTACCCGGGCATGCACAGTAACCCCAGTGGAACAAGGAACAGATTGGGAAAAGGTAAGATGAGCTGCCCTTTGCCTTCAAGAGGTCTTGTTGAGAGAGAGATCTGATGGATTAGCTAAACACCTTACATAAAGTAAAAGGTACATTTTCCGCCTAATATTGTGGAGGATGTATAGCAAATAGTTCAGAAGAGAGAGGAGAGAGCTGCCTTTAGCTGAAAGTGAAATGAAAAAGGACCTTCTCTCTTGCTTTCTATAGCTTTAGCTCTCCTGTCTCCTTCACTTCAGGAATAAATATGAATGCCCATGTTCAGTATGTTGGAGAGATCTCACCTAAGAAGTTGCGTGGATTTGTAAATGTGACCTCCTCTGTGTTTCTTGCACTAGGAAAAGCTGTAGCAAGAATTCTTGGATTACGGTACTTATGCTACTCCTTCTCATTCTATTTCCTATATATTTTTCTTCTGTATGGCAGGAAAGTGTTGTCGTCCCCATACTAGAAACAGACATACACTAAGGGTGGGGTTTTACTTTGCTTAACTACAGCTGTCAAAAAAGAAGCAGCTACCCCATACCAGTCCCTGAGGTTCCCTTGTCATCCACTGGGGAGAAAAAGACCCTTCTCTTGAGAGAGGGTGAATCCATCTCTGGAGGTGTGATGTCTCTGCTGAAGTTAATAAGAAAAGATTGTATGCAAACACTTCTAGTAAACATTTCAGATCTGAAATCTCTTCTAATTTCTTGCTAATCTCATGCAGAATTGCAGTATTGGTTCAGAGAGCTGTTGTGGGAATAGTCAAACTCCACTGATCTTTAGAAAATACTTAAATTATGAGAAAAATCTCAGTCTTGCAGTAGAACTAAAGTATTGGTCTGTTTTCCTTTCCCTAGCCTAAACATCTTCTATTTCAATTTATCTTTTCAGGGTCTGTATGTATATTGTGTCTATTTAACTAGCCTAGGATCTAGAAAATACCAAACTAGTTATAGACTGTAATTGTACGGGACTACAAATGCACTCTAACATGTTTCATAGAGATCTCTTAGGAACTGAAGACATGTGGAATGTGCTATTGTCCTTCTCTGGGTTGGTGGCATTGATTCAACTGCTCTTTTTGCCATTCTTTCCTGAGTCCCCTCCCTATCTCCTGCTGCAAAAAGGAGACAAGGCTGGTTGCTTGAAAGGTAAAACAAAACTTTAGATTCTTAATTTGGTAACTTGTTACTCTCAGGAAATTGAAGCTAGTAGGGGGAATCAGCTTTTCTATTAGCCAATTACAGATTTCTTATGATTAAAGATCTTGTAACGATCATAGCATTGAATCATATTATTCCAGACTAAAAGAAGTCATCAAAAATATTGAAGATCTACCCCTATATACTATAGCAAGTTGAAAGCCGTTTTCCAGGGCAACCTTAGCATGTTCCAGTAAGACATGTTCTTTGCTCAGTGACTGATGAATCAAAGCATGGACTGGACTGAAAATGTTGCAAATATCATTAAAAGTTGAAAAAGACAGAACTGAGTGGATCAGATGATGGACGAGTATGCTTTGTTCTGTCTCTTCTGTAGCCATGAAGCAGCTCTGGGGAGAAGGGAATTATCACACAGAGTTTGAAGACATGATGAAGGAAAAGGCTGTAACAAAAGGCACCAAAATCATGAATGTCCTAGAGGTGCTGAAAGAACGATCCGTATATCCACAGCTGAGTACCATGCTCCTTCTTTTACTGAGTCTACAGCTCTGTGGCCTGAGTGCAGTTGAGTATACCCTATTTCCATGCAAAGATCTACTATGAAGTAACCGGAGCGCCACAATTCCAACCTGTCACTTTCCTCTGGATCTACATTATTCCTCCTCACAGAGCCCACTGCCAGTGAAGCTCTGTGGTATCATCACTAGTATTCTTCCTACCTTTAAGGGAACTTCTGGGGTGGGAATACAAGAGATTCAACTCAGCAGAAGTTCCTGCAAAGGCACTGTTGCCTTCATTCCCCTGGTGGTATTACCAAAGACTCTGTAGGAGAAAGGGTTATAGATACGCTAAGGCTTGCTACAACCCACAGTTCTATTTATCTAGACTTCCATCTCCATTTTCTTTGACTTCTGCAGTAGCAGATGGCCAGCTATTGCCATCCAACTTTCATTCCATTTGATAATGGAAATTTATCCATTAAGCCATTTCCTTCCAGTCGTTTCCACATACAAAGTGGCTGAGCCCAATACAGCCCAAGCAAATAGTCATTCCCCTGGATGTCATTTTTATCACTTAACTATGGGTCTCCCTCCATAAGTCTTGCTTGCCTGTGAACTCTGCTGGAGCTTGTTCATTTCAGTTCCAAGCAAAGTGGGCAGAGAAAGCCCCTCTGTGCTCTGCTGACAGGGAAATGGTGCCCAGTCCATCAGGAACCTTGCAGATGAGCAGCTTCTGCTTAGCAACTGGAATAGGGCAACAGAAACAACTGTTTGTATGATGATGTATGGTCTGCTGTGACTGAGATCTGCTTTTCTTTTTCCTTGTTACCTCTCTTCTCCTTTTCCTCTTTCCTCTTTGCCAAAACAACATCTTTCCCCATGTCTTACAGGCAGTATGCTCCTTTCAACTCCTTTTTTTCCTGATCTTTTCTTCATCTCCATTAACTATTTGATATTTAATATTTCAAGCAGGTATGCCATCTCCACTAAACCCCAATAATATACTGTTGCTTTTGCAGTGATGACAAATATAGTTCAAAGTGATGCTGGATAAGCACATACCACATCTACTGCCTATGCTTAATTTTCAAAATGTTTCTTATTTCCCAGATCACCTTTTACACCACAGAAATTTTTCAGACAGCCAACCTGCAGGAAAGCATAATCCCCTATGTATCTCTAGGAGTTGCAGTCTCTGAGCTCATCTCTGTCATCTTCTGTGTAAGTCAGATCTTTCTGGGGCTTTAAGAATTAAAGTACATGTGAATTGAGTCTATTCTTCCTTAAAGAAAATGAATCTTCTTTGTGAATTTTTCTGTGGCACTCCATAAATCTGTAAAGTGGTTGTTACCATCCTCTCCAAATTTTGTCCCACCTTTTACATCTTTCTTCCCATCTTCATTCTCCATAATTCCTTATAAAAATCCATTTCTTACTCCTACTGAGATAAAAGAAATGTTATTCAAACATAAATATGTACACTTACTTCCATATATTTGTGTATAAATATATATTCAAATGGAATCACAGCATGCCACCATTTATTACAGTGTTTATGAAAAAGCAGCTGCAATGCTGGGCAGCAATGGTAATTCAGAGCATTAGAGATGCTAGAAGAAACTCAGTAAAATACCAAACCTGGTACCAGTAAGATTTGTGTTCCCTAAAGTAAGAAGAATTCAGAAAGAGTGTTTGATTTGTTGGACAGCTGACAGCTGGATTTTGCCATACTTCCAGTGATGCACACTTTTTTTCTACTCTTCAGAGCTCCATTATCGATCGTTTTGGACGCCGGATCCTCCTGTGGGGTGGTTATTTGCTGATGGCACTGATACTGGTGTTACTTGAAACAAGCCTTCTACTGAGTGTAAGCAAGTGTCTCTCACGGGGTGGACCTGCAGCAGAATTCTTTGTGCAGGACAGCGGATAGTCAGCCTTAGCTTTCATGTCCAAAATAGTAGGTCAGAATGTCTTCTGAATGGTGGAAAGCAGTGAGGAGCCCAGTATCATGGCTCAGTAGTGCTAATGTTTTGCACTGCATTGCAATCTCGGTCTCAGCCCAAAAATTTCAGCTTCTTTCTGGTTCACAGACATCTTCTGTTTCACAAGAGATTTAAAAATTTCTCTGAAGTTGTGTAATTCAGTAAGATGATTAGGTTAAATCAATAACAATTTTCCCTATCCTATAATTAGCTTGGAATTCATTACTTGTTTTTCAGACCAAGGTGCAGTTCAGCTCACCTTTGTAGCTACGACACTGCAGGCTACTTTTGGCCTTCCACTGTATTCAGTACAGAGAGATTAGTTCTAGTGAGCATCTGCTACAGAGCCCAGTGTCATGGGCTTCTTCATAACTACTGCTTCTCCTATATGTGTTGATCAGCTGCGCTACAGCTATAATATTAAATTTCATTCTCTTCTCTCCTTTTGCCTTTGTGTAGGATCAGTTCCTCTGGATGCGTTACTGCAGTGTTATTCTCATCTTTTTATTTCTTATTGCCTATGGAATAGGACCATGTGAGTATAACAATAAAAGCAACAACAGGACACCTCGGGCCACAAGGATAAGCACAGGCCATGGATGTATGGAAAGAAAACTAGACTGTGTGAATGTATCTTCAAAAAACTGGTCCATCTCTTTCTTTCCCTAAGGGCAGATGTAGCCTCTTTAAAATATCAGAGTTTTCTCAACTCGCCTGTAAAATCCTATTAAAGAATGATATCGGATAGCATGCATTTTTCTATCCTTTTTCATCCTCTCTTAATGTCACTCTGAATCACCTACATGGGTAATGACAGAACCAAACTTGCAGCTCTCTGTTAGGATGTCACTCACCTAAGAACAATATTTACCCTGAAAGTTCCCTGACTAAACACTAATTTTCGTTATTACAGTCTCCAAAGTCAAATGACAGCCTTCATAATCGTAAGCGCTGTATATGAGAACCATGAATGTCTTGAAAACCTAACAGAATTACCATGGTAGCAGAACACAAGTGTCTCCTATGGGCAATGAAGGGAAACAGGTCATTGGCCCGATTTGTCTCCATATTTTCCACATCTTAGGGGGACAGAAACTGCACTTCAGGGGAGTCCATCTCTCTTCCTTGGGCTGTAAGAGAAGTCTGTAATGGAATTCAGGTCAAGATGGCTGTGCTGCCCAAATTTATATGATCTCACAATAGCCTGACTTACTGGGGCTGTGTTTGACCAGGGGCATCAGTTCACTCACTTTGAGGAATATTGTTAACTACAACAATGTTTTTACTGCTTTCTTATGCTTTTTCCTCAGCTGGAGCTGTTGCATCTGTCATGAATGAAATCTTCACCCTCTCAACAAGGTCCTCCGCTTTTGTAATTGGTGGAATCGTCATTTGGCTAGGCCTCACTTTCACTGGAATGATTTTCCCCTTTGCTGTCGTATGTAATTTGATTCAAATCTTCTCTTTCACTCCATCCATTTAAACTGGTTTCCTAGGCTGGTCTGGACAGGGAGTAAGATGAGATGCCTTGTGGCTGATCAAAGCTGTGAATCCCTTATTGCTACTGGCATGTAAGGGACATTTTTGTAAAACACTTCCCTAGACTTCAGACATCTTCTGCTGCCTCAAGAATAAATTGAAAGGATAAATAAATATTTCTCCTGTAAAATCAACTTATTCCTCATTTCACAGGGACAAATCAACAATTTTCAAGAACCTATAGGGGCAAGTGTTGCCAGGGAAATCACTCATCTTATTCTATTTTTATCTCCAGATGCTTCTTGGCCCTTTTTGCTTCCTCATCTTTATTGCTGTCCTGGTCATTTCAGCGGTTCTCATCTACCTGTTCCTCCCAGAAACAAAAGGGAAGTCAAGCTCCGAAATCACAGAAGAATTCAAAACACGTAAATTTAAGAAGAAACGTCATCAGACTGTGCAGAAGAATGCTACCGAAGAAAAGACATTCTGCACCAAGCTCTGATAGGCCACCATAAGCAACTTCTACTCACAAAAAAGCCCTGTCTCAAAATTGAACTGAAAGCTAAACCTTGACATGGACTTTTCTCAATAAAATTCAGTCCAATAAGTAATCCACAGATAGCTTGTCATTAATCCAAGTAGCCCTATTTTTTTATTCATCTTTGCTTTTCATGGTGAGAGACAATGTCTCCTTCCTAGAACAGCTCTGTTGCAGGAAGTAATTAGTCACTTCTCAGAACTGGCACATAGAAAATATTTTCAGGCATAACACATCGATTTTATTTCAAGTCTTTCTCCTTTGCTATCATGTTAAAGAAGTGGGATTTGTGTCTATGTTTCTTACTTTGTAAGAAAGCTCTGCTCTGGATTAAGAGCAGGATGAAGAGAGGATGAAACATAAATGCAGCTCTTTCAAACAGTTTTCATGTAATCTCTTTAGGATATCACACTGTAAAGGACCTAGTATTGATCATGGACACTGCACATGAACAAATACCAGGTCGAATAACAAAGAGAACTCAAATTTGTTCTATTTTCTTGAGCTGACATCAAGTAACTGTATGTCCTGATTGTCTCTACAATGACTGTCAGGGATCAGCCCCGATCCCTGGGTAATTGGTACAGAAGAACTCTCACCTGCATCCTCTGGAGCAAACTGACTGCACCCTCCGTGCATATCAGTTGTAGCAAAATCTGGAACACGTTTTTGTAGCAACGCTCTCAGCCTTATCCTGGGTACCTCATGGGTGTCACACGGGTTAACAAACATACAGGCAGTGCTGAAAGCTAGACAACCAGAGCCCTGAAGTGAGACAGGGAGTAAGACACTTTGAGAGAGTACTGAGAGAGCAGACACTTCAAAAATTCAGTCCATTTTATAAATAATTAACTGCTAAAAGAAAAAAAAAAAGCTGAAGCAGTGGTAGCAAATGTCTGCTAGCTGTGCACTGGCCTAGGACACACTGCACTCCACCAGCGCACATCAGCAAACAATACTACACTTCACCACCGCCATGCTCCACAGCACCCATGCACTGCTGCTATTCAGGAGTTGCTACTGCTGCTGACCATGCAGCATTTCATCACTGCCCTCCCCAAACTCTTCTACCTTTGTCTAGGATGATCAATTACGTTTCCGTTTTCTGTCACAGTTACAGCTGGTATACCATGCCTCCTGTTTAGTAGGACTGCGAGTCCTATCTTTCTGCAGTTTAACTGTTCACATCGATTATCATTGCTGGAGCACTGAATCAGTGTTGAGTTTCAGGGAGTTTTCTATTTAAAAATTTTGAATAATGTGCTTGCTACTTCTAAAGGAACAGCTGCAGAAGAAGCTCTGATATTAAAGCACCGGTGTGTGTCCCAGCAACTGAAACCTGGGTTAGATTTTATATTCAATGTGGTTTCACTCCCTGTATCAAAATAGGGAGCACTCATTCTACAAAATATTCCCATTCATAGGGACCTCTCCTGTTGAGTCACTGAAATGCTTAATCCATCCATTTTAAGTGCTGTCCAATTGCTGCAAAAAACATCAGTCAACAGAACTCATATGAAGTAAACATTAACTTCACTCTCAGAGTCCGGTGATTACTTAAGCCGAAGGTGCAGAAAAGGCATGACAGCAAACACTTCCTCAGTCTTAACAGCGTTCTGTCTGCCTGGGATCAGCCCCCCTTTTGATATAAGATGGAAAAGCTCCTTTCAGAAGCGGTGAGTACTACACCTGGCAGTATCAACTGTTAATACTAAGCTGTCAGAAGAACTGAGAGGTTATCTGTTGCAATTACCATTCACAAAGAAAATACAATACATAGGTACCAAACTATTTTCAAAATAATAGGGTGGACAGTGGATGCTCTTTAAATGATCCTTCTAATTTTGTTACTGTAACAATTAGAGCTAACATTTGAAATAAAAAAAAAATCAAAAGACACAGAATGAGCTTTCTGGACCAAATCATCACTTTAAAGGAAGTTCTAGCTAAGTAGAGAACCTGATTTCTTAAAAAGTTTTATAAGTCCTCTAGTACTTAAATGGTGATGCATTTCCATGCTGTTTTCACCTGCTCCCACACCTTCCCAGGTATAACTGTGACACTATTAAGCTTTCCTAGCTAGTAGCCTGATAGGGATATGAAATTGTGTATTTGAAAATAAAGTTTTTGTGGATTGTTTAATTGATTAATGAGAAGAAGAGTAACAAAACTGATAATCCAGAACCTTTATCTGGCTGATCTTTTTTGTATTGACGCTTTGCATGTTCTGCTAAGATCACTTAAACATCATCAAACAAGAAGATATCCTAGAAATGCAGGGACTATGATATCACCAGTTTCTTTTGTGATGAACTTGTACTATTCTTGCAGGTTCCGTAGCAGTGGCTGTTTGTAATATTCTTTGTGTTGCGAACTGGTGGATCCCTCAAAATGGGCTTTCAAATCTCTATGATCAGCTACTCAGCCATGGTAAGAAAAGCTTTAAGCAGATACAGCATTTTCAGGAGTAATTGGTAGCGGCGGGTCAAAATGTAAAGGATGTTACCCAAAATAAGTTGCAAAGTACTTCCAAGTACTTCCAAGTCCAAAGGACTTTCCATTCCCAGCTCTTACCACTCCCCCTTCTCTGCAGAAGAAAAGAATTAAGAGCTAGACTATAGCTGCCTTCGAGTGGGCATGCCCAGGTACCAACCACATCAGTCTCTCCATTTAACAGATGTTAACGCAGGCAATCAAAATTTTCAAAAGACCTCATGTAAGGTAATTTTAAATGAGCTAATTTGGGTACCACAGCCACTTAACTGAAATGGCAGAGAGCCTACTGGGAGCGATCTCATCTTGTCAGCAAGCTGCATAAATTATCTCATCAATTTACTATGAATTCTTTCCAACAAATCTGTCCAGATATAGCATGTCTGTGCAATTCTACATGAAAACACACATCCATACAAGCACAAAGCCCTTTAGTGACTAAATACGCTACATTATCTGTGCAAAGAGCTGCTAGCAATTGTGACCATAGTTTCTCCGTTCAGGTTCAAGGACAGCACTTCTAAGGTGCTGTAACAAGAGCCATGCAATCAGACAGGGAAAGAGAAAGATCAAAGAAAATATTGATGTTTTGACAACTGTGTTAGTTAACTTTTATATATTAACAACTGTGAGATAGGACCTTATCTCACTGGTGTTCTCATTCCATGCTTGTTAATAATCATGATGCCTAAAACCTTAGGGGAATAGCTAATTCATAATCCAAATAAATCTGCATGTACAAATATTATGATTCATGAATAGTGCCGTTTTATCAAGCTTTTCGCTTTGTTCTGCACAGCTATGAAGGAACTGTGGATGAGAAGGAGCACCAGGCAGAAGCTGACAATCAGAAAAACCAAAAAGCATCGATGGGAAACTTCAAAATCCTTAATGTGCTGGAAGTGATGGAAGACCAAACTGCGCTGGCAGCTGTGCATTTTGATTATTGTGATCATAACTCTGCGATTCTCTGGCATTAATGCAGTTGGGTATTTTCCCCTCTTCACGCACTAAAGCAAATCCTACATGTCCGTAAGAAAATTCTGCAGTTTAGGCTTACAGACACTATAAAAGAAGTTGCATTTGGGTGAGACTCAAGCAGTCATGAGATTTACTCCCGGCCATCAACTGGCTGCTGATTTGGCTTTGGATGTATTTGCCCATCCATCTACCACTCTTTATTTGGAAAACTGGCATTCACTATTGAGCTGGCAAAGTGCTATATAAATGCACCACGTTATTTAAGAAGAGAATTTTTGAATTATGGACATTTATTCTGCAATAATGCTGGAGGACAGACTGGCTTGTGTATGTTAACCTGCCCACAACAGCTCCTGTGCCCCCATACCTCATTGATTCCAAAAGACTACCAAGGTGCTGCCCATATTCAGGACAAAATCTTACGCGCTTTTTTGCCATCATGTCCTCTTTCCACATCCCCTCTGTGGCAGTGCTTCTATACAACTTGCAGCTTCCCTAACAATGTTGTAAAGGGGCATTTCTAATGCCTGAGCTTCCTGCTTGAAAATAAGAACAGTATGAGACCACAGGGAACACAAATATAACATTTGTTTTCTTCCATGATGTTCTTCTCCCAGTTCGCACAGATTTCACAATGTGGTGCAACTGCAAGCATAGTATTTCTGAACTGCACTGAACAGACATTAAAGCCATGGAGTAGCTAACTAGGCAGACATATGGAAAAATACAAGTCAGGATCAATGTTCACTATTGGCACTGTACCAGATCAATAGTGTATTCTGCTCTGGTAGCTTCTACTGTCACTTGTCAATTCCTTCTCTCTGATTTTACTCTCCTCTTTCTCTTTTTCATATCTTCTTTTCAGGAGTCCCAAGCCTTCTGCACATACAGAATAGAGAATTCTCTGTTCTCATCTTGGTCAGCATCACTTTGTCTTTGCTGGTCCTTTGGCAGGAACCAGTCTCAGCAGAAGCGCAGCTGGCACATCATAGAGGGACTGTTCGTCCCTCTCACACAGCACCATACCAGGTTTGAAAGTGTGAGCCTTGCATCCCTCTATCCCTCACTTAAAAAGTCCAGCCAGGCTCACTAAGATTTAGCTCCCATGTCTCCTGCAAGAAGCCAGTCCTTCACCAGCAGTCTTGCTGGGCACCTTCACCACTTCAAGGCTTAAGGAACCTTTCCAGCTCAAGCACTCATCCTGCCAGGCTGCCCAAACCCAGTGTGCTAAACCTTAGGAGGCCTAATCTCCCAAATGCCTACTATTGCTGCATCTCTTGCAGTTACTGATAAATCAGATAGTATATGATTAACCTGCCAGTATTAATGTTTGTGTGTTGTTTTAACCTCATGCCAAGGCCTCTTTCTCATACTTCTGCAAGCAATATCTCAAATTATCTTGACTGCTCATCCTGCCCGTCTTTTACTCAAAAGGAGAGGTAAAACAAGTAAGCTAAGTACGCTTTTTTCTCCTGGGTTTCTCATCTTTGCACTACTGCTTCAGTGTCATTGCTGTGACTGATACCTTCAAGAAGAAGTTGGAAATTTAGGTGCCATCCAGCCTTACTTATTTCAGTACAAGCCTATGCATCAGGGCCAAAATCTGTATTACGAGGCTGCAGCTGGCATCCAACAGAACTGAATACAAGCAGTGGCATCACCGCTGGTGTGTCAGGGTTGTGCTTCTGTCCAAAGGAGGTTATGTTCTGTAAATATTATGGCTTCAGTAGCTGTTGCTGCTGTTGTCAGGAGAGCTAATAAAACTGGTCAGAAGGCAGAGCATGGCCTCTTTGAGCTACTGCCTGCTAAAGCCTTCTCATCCTGTATTTTTGTCTCTCTTCTTGGGCCTGCCTGGACATAGTGGGGTGAGAATAGCTGTACCAATAGAGACATGAGAAAGGAAAAAGCTTCACGTGAATTTTCTCATCTTCCTCAGAAAATTCAACCATTATTAACACCTCTGTTTTCACTTCTGTACGTCCAACACTAAATGATGACAGGCGTACCTCTTGTTTTTCTGGACCAGAGCAGACTTGCACTAGATGTTGACCAGGACTGAAATTAAAATGCTAGCAGTTTCTTTCTGTTAAAAGCATGTGAAAAGCTTTTTAAAAGACACTTTCTATTTCTAATCTGTTCTTGACAAGAAGGATTTTCTCAACAATCAGCAAAAAGGACAGGTCCCTGGTAGAAATGGACCCCATTTGCTTGCTTACCAGTCCTGACATTAGAGGTGACATCATACATGCAATCCATTGCTTCCAATGCAAGTTTTTTATTCTGTTGTGTTTTCTAGGTCTGTTTGTGCAGTTCTGAGGTGCTGCACACAGCTGCATTTGAAGAAGGCCTTATTTCACATGTATCACCAGGGGTTGCTCCCTGTGTGTTCCTTCCCCCTCTGCTGTGTGTAAGGTGCACCATATCAGTGTGTTACTCGGGCTTTAGCTGTGCTTACAGTGAAGTAAATGCTTTTCCTGCCCTTAAAGACTGTTACCACTGAGTAGTTTGGGAAGAAGACACTGCTGTGCAAGGGCTATGCTTTCATGGCCTTGGCATTGTTTGTCTCTCTTCCTCCCTTCAGGTAAGAAGAAATTTTTAACTATTTTATTCCCCTTGCTGTTTCATACCTAAAGACAAGTGTGTTTCCTGTCACAGCAACAAAACAAACTGGATGTAAGACAGCTACAAAGTGAAACTTTGCTATCATTGTCATCATGTTCAAAGTGCTGTAAAAAAAAAAAAAATTATCTTTCTCTGGCATATTTCCAGGAAAATCTCATCTCCTTTCGCTTCCCTATCTTTACTGGGATCCTCATCAGCTCAGACATCTTCATCTACCTCTTTCTTTCAAAGACAAAGGAGAATCTGGTTATGGAAACAACCAAAGAATTTGACACTTTACATTTTAGAAAGAGACCTCATTTCTTTACAGGAAATACTTCTCTTGAGAAACACCTACACTAGCTTCTAGCTGGTCAGCAGAAGGACCATATATTAAGTAAGGTCACAAATGGCCTTGATGCTTGCAGACTGCAAAACAAAACAAAGGCATATGACTTGTTTTCCATTATAGGAAAAGATGAATATTCCTTCATAGACACAAGTGGAATCTTCATGAATGAAAGGCACTCTCAAATCACCTTAAAAACTTGAGAGCAGTAAATA
Source organism: Chionis minor (assembly GCA_013398295.1). Taxonomy (NCBI): domain Eukaryota; kingdom Metazoa; phylum Chordata; class Aves; order Charadriiformes; family Chionidae; genus Chionis; species Chionis minor. The sequence continues at coordinate 130,987 of VZSF01004565.1, forward strand.
ACCAATAAGTCATCATAACATAAAATAGGTGCTTTGCTAAACGTAAAGATTTCACTTAGGAAATCTTTTGTGCCTAAATGTCTTCTTTAGTTCACTAGATCAAAATCTAGTGATTTTGATATTCAGAATTTCATTTTGAGTTTTGGATTATAATAAATCCAAAGTCTCAAATCAAACCTGGAAGAAACCACTGAGTTCCTCTCAGGGTGAAATTAAACTGCAGGTGACTTCAGTCATCCACAATGAGCAACATTGTGTCAATCAAGCTGGCTTAGAACCAAGCCCAGGTTAGAGCTCTTTAGAGAAATTTATATGACACACCTCATGAAAGTGAGTTTCAGTGTCTGTCCATTTTGCAGCAACCATTTCTTACAGCTCTATATAGAACAAATTAAAAGTTCTCCTTAAGTCTGTAATAATTCCTTAAACATAAAACTATGCACAACTTCCAAAGCATAACAGAGCTTTCTCAAGAAAGTAGGTAATTCCATTGACTTGACAAAAAACAAGAGGTAAACTCCTGGGATAAAACCCTCCTAAAATTGATGATAAGGTGAAACAGTACCATGCTATACAGTCACGCGCTGTATAGTTCAGAATCACCAGAAATCCCAAAAAATGTAAGAGAAATTTCACTGTGAGTTGGTGGAATTTGCTGCTCTGTGATCCTCAGTAATTATTTTCAAGGAGCGTAGGAATCCTTATGACATAGCCCCCCCCTTGATACAATTTGAGAAAAAATATGTAATAAAAAGGAAACATTAATATTTTTAAACAACAAATAGTCAATAGATACGCAAGTTGCATTTTTGTAAAATCAAAATGTTACAACTGTTGGTGCTCAAGAGAAAATATTTACAAAAATGCCAAATCATTCTAAACGCTATTGCAAGCCAGAATAAATAGCATCTGCTATGCAGTTATATAGGCAATAGTTGGAATTACACAAGTAACCAAGGTTTTATTATTAACATGCATTTTTTCTCATTTGTTTAGACTCACAGTATTTGCAGTAAACCCCTCTGTAAATAATTCTGTGTTTTATGAACTGAAAGTAGAAACCCCAAGCGTGAGTTTGGGCATTTAGTATAACTTCAGTACAACCCCATTGCCCCATCTGCCCCCACCCCAAGCCTTGGGGTAGGGGAAAGTCCCGTGGCATGAGCAAGAGAAAGCAAAAGACTTTGAAAGCAGGAAAGACATGAGAGCCTCAGGCAAACCTTTCTTCCAAGTGCTGTCTCTAGCAGAAGCTACGTAGAGGTACAGTTCAGGCTTCACCTCGCAAGAGAGGAGCCCCTGGAAACCAAAGGCGAATTTTCAATGGCTGCCACACTAATTTTGGAGGTGTTCTGTGCTTGTAATGCTCAAAGCTGAAACCCAAGAGATTAAGATCCCAGGTGTCCCATGCTAACTCTTTAGGGAATATTTACCCACTTTGGTTACAGTCATGAGTAGGTGGGTCTTACAGACACTGGCTGTTTCAAGCAGAGCCTTCAGGACCAGATGCTCTATTCCAAAAGCCTCTGCCAGGACACAATATCTCTTACTGCCTTTTTACCACACCTGGCTGAAAAACATCCACATAACCACCAGGCAAGAAATACCCTTCTGCAGTACAGTCTAACTGATAGAAAAAGCCAGAACAGCAGAATTAGACTTTTAAATTTGCTACTTCTACTTCAAGCCAAATAAAGGGCTGTGTGCTTCAGAATTTGCCTATTTTTCATCTAATAAATAATACTTACTATACCAATGAATCTGAAACAAATGACCACATACTTGACTTATTAATAAATAACAGTACCTAAACATTGTACCAGCTGCCTTTTGCTTTGTGCAAATTACAGCAGAGATACTCCTAAGTCTGTATCATAGAAGTAAAGTATTTTACTGTTCCTGGAAAACTGTTTAGATTTTTTTGCCTGAACTGTTCTCTTTTCCCTTTCCAAAGCCCTCCCTACCCCCAAGGTGTAAAATTCCCTTTGCTTTGAAACTTTCCCCCTGCGGACTGGACTAGATGCAATTATTTCCTGAAATATTTAATCCATCAGTGTTAACTTTGGCCAGTCGAAGTAAATATAAGTGAATGAAGACGAAATAGTAAAAAATTAACTCTGGTCCCTGAAGCCAAATGCCCACTGCCATACCAGCAGGCAGGGGACAGAGACACACAAGCCTGTGATGACAAAGACACATCACACACCAGACAACCAGCCCCGGGCCAGAGATGACCGGCTTCCTATCAGACCTGGTAAGTACTTGGTGGAGTATTTACCTCTGTGACATTTTTGTACACTACTAGTGTTTCAAAGAAAACAAAATCAGTATCTCAGTAAAAGCCACAAGGCTATTCACTAAAAGCATCTCAGAAGTGGTTCTGTCCACCATTTTGAGCTATTACAGATGTTTGCACTTCATATGCTCTGCCACCATCGTTGTCGTATCTTTATCAATGTTAATATTTCTTAAATGTTTTCATTTACTGGAAAAATATTTGCTTACTCTCAAACATAATTTGCTTTGGTTAACCACTAAAAAAATAGTATTGTTAGATATATCACTAGCTATTTAGTGCAAGAGATAGCAGACAGAGGTTTTGAAAGGCAGGGAACAGGACTGGATGGTGGCAGCTGTGGCATCTTGACAGGGATGTTTGTGGGAGCCTGCAGCATTTATATCCTGGCTATGGCTGAGTCTTGAACCCTCACACATCAGTGAGGCACCTGCAATTAGGACAATGTCTCTTTGAGAAAGAGCTGCCAGCTCCTGCTGGGGACACTTAACCTCTCGTCCAGGAAAGAGGAATATGGCAGGGCACCTCTGAAAGACTGGCAGTTTTTCATTTATCCATGGCATATTTCCTATGTCCTGCTGTGAAGGCTGCTGTAGTGTTGGTGGTGTATTTTCAGATCCATAACCAACTAGAAAAAAATCAAAGTGAGATGCCTGTTCTCAAAGCTCCCAAGAGATTAAGATGACGATGCTGCTCGAGACAGCCTGGAGGGGCAAGAGTTCAGAACTGATGATGGTAATAAGAGCTAGAAAAGACACTTTCCTCTTACGACACAGCTTGAGCAGAACCAGTGAAGAAGGGAAATTCCATCCCAAGACTTTGCCTTACTGTTCCCTCCTCCCCATCTCAGTTAAAAAACATTAATTTCAAAAGGCTGACACACTGACAGAAGCCTCAGTGGAAAAACATGTTACAAGCAACATCAGTCTCTTTTGCCCATTTTAGACTGCTGTGGGCAATTTCAGGAGCTTTGCCACAAAACTTGAGTTGAGGGATGACTGCTCACTATTCAAGGGCCTGAAGGGTAGCTAGCACAGCAGTTGCTCTCTCCAATAAGGTAGGACAGGTCTGGGTACAGAGGGCCTGGTCAGTACTGTGGGCACAGGTCTGAACTGCAGGCAGCCTGGCCACTGTCCAGAGAGCAGAGAGGAAATTAAGACCTCCCTCCCCAAAACCACTTTCGCATGTAGTATTAGCCCTGGAGTGTGGAATGATCTTCAGCTTGCTACTCTGTTGACTAATTGAGGAGGGAATGGAAATGTAAGGGTTTCCATAGATAAAGGCTGCATTTCTTTGAGTTGGATGTAGGGAAATGCCAGGAGGATGTACTCTTCACACCAGGGCCAGCAGAAGGAATATGCCTGTCTGCAAATCCCTTGAACAAATGAGATGTTTCTGGAGAACGAAAGACACATTGAAAGAACAGGCTGATGTGGCTACAAGGCTAAGATTTTGTTCTACCTCTGCAGGTACAGTACCAGGGACTCATTCGAATGATCACTATCCTGGGGATTGGTGGAACATTCCAAATTGGCTTTCAAATTTCTACAATCACCTACATGTCTCAGGTAGGCAAAGCCACACTGGTTAACAGCAGCACTGAGTCTATATTCCTGCTTGAGGATGCTCCTCTCTGGCAGTCACCAAGGGTTTAATCACAGTATTCTCCTCTCACAACTCTTTCCCGTTACTATGCTATCATGTAAAGCAGAACATGTCAAAGTGTTGAAAACAGAAGAAAAGAGAGACCTGAAAGTTGTGCAACTGTTCCTCAGAAGACACACGCTGACTGAGGTGGCATCTGTATCCCCTATAAAACCCACAATGCATGTGCCCACTCCAGTGGTCTCATTTGACACTGTTCTTCACTACAAGTCCATGCCTCATTTCCTCAGATTTCAAGGACAAAACCCCAAATAATTAACTCCTTTTAATTGCAAAATGAACACACTATACTCTATTACACTACATCTGTTAGCTAATGCACAACTTTAGAGTCTATATGAAATAGTGACTTCAGCTGAAGCAATAAAATTATGTTCTAAATCCAATAAAATACATGCACTGGAGTCACAGTTATTGTTAATGAAAATTCTTTTTTCTGTCTCAGCACGTTAAGGCTTTCATTAACGAAACTTGGCTGGAGCGATACGGCTACCCCATCCATCAGGATAACCTCTTGTTCCTGTGGTCTATCACTGTGTCCATCTTTGGTATAGGAGGTCTCTTGGGTTCTTCAGGAAGTAGATACCTAACTGTCAAGTATGGCAAGTATGTATGTTTAAAGACAATTTGTCAATTGCATCTTAACTTAACGAAATGCCAGTTGAGGTTTTGAAAGTGGGACAGACTTTTAGGCTTATCATGGCCACAGTGCAGCCAGCTTAGCAGTGGTGTCAACAGATTTTGCTGCTTCTTGCCCTTGTCCTGTGGCACAGGGTAATCAACTGTGCTGCCAGCCTGTCACATTAGACACAGTTAATCAGGTGGGGTACGTGTCGGTAAGGAGGAAAGGTAGCCCCGTGACTGAAGACAGAATGGGTTTCTTGGAGGTGCTACTCAAAATATAGCAGCATTGAGATGCTCCTGAGTGCTACATTAATGTGTTTCATGGTACATTTTCAAGTGTAGAAATGCTTAAAGACTTTTCTCCACTTCAAAACCCAGAAGCCTTCCCAAACTCCCAGTTCTAGCCATGTGCCAAGGCACACCATGATTCCAGAGTATCCGGTGCCAATAGCGTGGAAGGGCTTATTTTCTCCTGGACCACATATGTATAACTTCACAAAACTAGCAAGACAATTTCACCCAAAACATCCTACATGCCAGGAGCTTAAGTGCCATTTCTCTTCTGATTTACAAAAACTCTTTATTTTCTCGCACTTATAGAAAGAAATGTCTCTTGTGCAACAATCTGCTCATGATAGTGGCAGCATCCGTCATGGGCTGCAGTAAAATAGCCCGGTCCTTTGAGATGATTCTAATTGGACGCTTCATGTGCGGAATAAGTGCAGGTAAGTGATTTCTCCCACAGATCAGCAGACTTTCCAAAAATTTTACAATATTATTCAAAGTAAATAATAACCCTTCACTATGAAAATAAAATATTAAAATCAGTGATCCCTTGTCAGAAGATTTTCTATAACACCCAGCAATAAAGTGCATAATTACTACTAATTTCACTGCTACCAAATGAAATTCAGCTTTGCCAAGTGCATAAATATTCAGGCCTGTCAGGAATGCTTTGGTACAGTATGAAATGAAGTTCTTTTTCGATGGAAAATATGTATAATGTTATCTTAGTTTTGAATAACAGTGGTGGACATCATACAGTATCTAGTTTAAAGCTAGTGTTCTCATAAGCTTCCAGAGAACCAGGCTGTTCAAGGCCATTTTGACTCTGAACATATTTCGGGAATGTTTTACAAGGGAATGCAAACCGCTTCAAAGCAGGAAGTCCTTGGGGTTAGTACAAAGAGCTGGGCATAATCAGGCAAAATCACTCTGGGCAGGTAGACCACATGCAGCAAAAACATCCTGTGCTAGTATCAGTATGCCTTGTATTTGCCTCCTACACAAAAAGTTGCTTTTCCATTCAGTTTGGATATTCACAAAGATGCCTATTTTAACTTATTTCATTAGAAATTAATGTATATTTTTCAAATAACCAGTTTTTGTACATTGCTTCTCTGACATATGGTTGGATGAGTCGAAATACAATTACAGTTGTATTTTGAGAACTACTCACCTACTGAGGCCCTGCTATGATCTAGAACCTGTATGATGCCTCATTCAAAGACCTTATTTTTGTCATAGACATTGCATATCTCCATTGCTTTGACATCACATAAAGCCAGGAGAAGGAACATGTTGCTTTCGAAACAGATAAAAGGGTTTGTGACCACCACATCAGGAAAAAGCTCTTATTCCCAGACTAGTTTTCAGCATGTCTGTACTTCACTAATAGCTGGAAACACCATCTCTTCCTGAAGTCATCAAAATTATTGCCAGACGGTGGAAAAGAAATACTTGTGTCTTCCCCTAGATCGTGTACAAATCAACATTGAATGTAGTACTGTATGTTTTAATCTGCTATGGATCTACCATACATCTATTCTATAGCATCGTGGCAGAAAAAGTTGAGATTATGCAGGTTAACTACAAGCAAACTAAATATTTCTCCAGTGTTTAGTTATTCAGCACTTGCATACTCTGTATCCTTTAAAATAGGTTAAGGCTCACAAAAGATACCATGATGAGGCTTCACCTACACCCCAAAGGGAAAGCTGTACATTTCTTAAGATCAGGAAACTGCACGGAGCAAAGAGAACAGGATGCGAACACTTTCACAGAAAGGCTTAGAAAATCTAGTACTTAAAAATCTCATACATGGGTTGAGATATGAGCAACAACTTGGCACGTGAGGCAGCTATATTCCATAACGCTTGATTATTTACATGCAACTATTTCCAATGATTATGAATGTCTTCTTTCTTCTTTCCCATAATTCTCTCCTCACCTCAAGGTCTTTGTGTTCCTCTACATCATCAATACATTGGGGAAATTTCCCCTAAGAAGCTACGTGGATTTGCAAACTCTACTTCCTCTTTCTTTTGGACACTGGGAAAAGCCGTAGGGCAAATTTCAGGACAAAGGTATAATACAATTGATTCCCCACCCTATTCATTTCTGTATCTCCTCTACCTTTTGCTTCTTCTTCTGCTTTTCCATCCCTTCCTTTCTCTCCTCAAAACCAATGCAGTAAACTTTTATTCTACACACACTTTTTATCCCTGCCAGGGAGCTGCTGGGCAGCCAGTCCCTCTGGCCCATGCTGATGGCCTCCTGTGGACTTCCGGCACTGGTGCAGCTGATCACTCTGCCTTTCTTCCCTGAGTCCCCACCATACCTCCTCATGCATAAAGGAGACCAGGAAGGCTGCAAAAAAGGTAACTGAGGGCTCCAGGTTCCTATTCCTCACTTGACTTTCAATTGTTTTGGGATGTTTGCTCTCCCCATATGGAAAAAAATAAACAGGACAAAGATTCTCCTTGCTCATTTCTAAGGTGACTCCGTGAATACCTAATAAGTATATTTTTGTAGTAGTCCCCACATAGAACATGAAACTCTACTCTACTTCTCTCTACAGTTCTGTATTACAAAACCTTTCGCATTCAGCTGACACCACTTGTGCAGTCAGTCTGATGATAAATGATAAATGATAAATGGTTGTTTTCACTGCAGGGCTCCAAAAGGCACTCCTCAGCTCTGGTTGTTGGGGTACTGACAACCAGAGCGTACCCTGCATATACCCTGAGAGAAGGGAGGAAGGGAGAAAAGTGGACCCATGGGCAGGGAGGGAGTCACTGTGCACCCCACTAGGCCACTCTGTCAGAACAGGTCCCACTCTGTAGGAGGGGACCAGGGCTCTGGAACACACTTTAGCATATCTCTGCCTCACACCACAGCCACAGGCGATGCATGCTGTGCTGCTAGACACGTGCATCACCTACTCAACAAACTCCTTAGGCAACAAACAAGAGACGAATTAACATGGCAGGTCTCGCTCTCCTTCTCCACAGCCATAAGGCAGCTTTGGGGTGAAGGCCATCACCAAGCAGAGATTGATGACATCATGAAAGAGAAGGCAACAATGAAAAACACCAAGATCTTGAGTGTCCTGGAGCTAATGAAAGAACCAGCTTTCCGTTGGCAGCTGTACATGATAGTTACTCTGACCGCCACAGTTCAGCTATGTGGCATCAATGCAGTTGAGTGTATTTCCCCCTTAAAGTCTCAAAACACTTATTGAGAACCTTAAAGAAGACATCATGGCTCCCAGGAGTTCCCTCCATTTCATTCAGGCTTCTCAGGCCATAACTCACTGTCTGCCAGCCCTGCTACAGGGCAGCAGCAGTCTGCAAATCTTGGCAGCGCTCTTCATGTGACGTTCCTTTGCCCAGCTCTTGGTCCTTGCTGGAGTTACCTTCCTTGATAGTTAGGCTTATTTAACAGCCATTTTTGGAAGCTGTTACAAGCTCTTACAAATAAGCTTACCCTATATTGGCAAAATCTGCAGTGTAGTTCTATGTTGCTGCTGCTATCTGCCCCCCAGCTCTTAGCATCCTAAGATGTTGGGATGACAGTATGCTCACTCTACCTTTAAAGCTAATCAACGAGTATGCTCACCGTTCTGCCAGCTTCTGCAGTTCTCCCCCTCTTCCTCAGAGCAGCACTTGTCTAGGGTTGTTTTGAAGTCACAGCTTTGCGATTGCCTGCATGATTCTTCTACTCTAACATCATGGTGCAGCAACATCTGCAAAGAAAACACACAGCTGAGTCTAACACAGCTTATACTGAAATCTCAGCGTATCTCCCAACAGTAGCAGAGATACTTGAAAAGATGCTTATTTTAAGCCCTCACGACTCCACATCACATGCTCTTCTTTCCTGAGAAAGAAGAATATATCCTACCATGATGTTTTCGGATGGGCACCAGAGTGAGGAAAGCCCTGGCTGTTTCTGAAAGCACCTAAATCAGGACTCTGCAAACCTAATTGCATTGCAGCAGCTAGAAGTCCTTTTATCTCACCATTTTATTTTTTATCAAATTGATCAATTAATTACATTTTACAATGCTTTTCTCTGCCAATAAAGTGAATACTACCAAAAAGAGTGCAGAATTCTAGCTCACTCCAAAGCTGAGCTGCATGCTTCTTCGTTAGCAGCTCCTACCTATGGCAGTATTACACAGGCACAGGTAAGAAATCAGTTACTTTCTTCTCTTAATGTTTCATGGGTTTTTTTTCCAGATCTATTTTTATACTTTTGAAGTCCTCCAGGCAGCTGGCTTTGATGAAAGAATGATCTCCTACATGACCCTCTCTGTTGGACTCTCTGAACTCGTAGCTGCTATAGTCTGCGTAAGTCACGTTACTATGGGAATGGGTCACAATTTGCTCTTCTGGTACTGATACCAGTGTGATTTCTGGCCCTTCAGAGCTCCATCATTGAGCGACTGGGCAGGAAAGTGCTCCTCAGAGGAGGCTATTGGATCATGGGTTCACTGCTAGCTGGTATCACCGTGACTCTCTCACTGCAGGTGAGGAAACTCTTATCGTGGCAGGTATCTTTCCATTATCTATTCTATTTCTAACCTCTGTTCACAGTCAGGACCATACTACAGAGAAAGGAAAGTGAGGCTTAGAAGTGCCAAAATAACTTTTGTGTTAACAGCTTACCCTCTGGGACAGATAGAAGGGACTATCCTAAAGATCAAGCTTGTCTGTTCATAGGAGTAAACCCTCTCTCGGCAATACTCTCTTGAACTCCCGCTTTCCTTTCAACATGATCCCATGAGCTCAGCATGGAGCACATAAAACACTGATTCCTGATTTCATCAGACTGCAAGGTCTAAACACTGGCTAGCATAGATCAAAAGACAGTCCTAGGAAAACAGCCCTTTCTATTCATGCAGTTTTTAACAGGTAAAAAGAAAAACCCAGACCCTTTGCATCAGTTAGTTTGAAATTTAACCTTGCTGCAGAAGATAACTGGGAGTGCACATGTCTGTTCAGAGACTGGAGACCAGTTCTCTCCTGTAACACCGTGTCACAGCTGCAGCTTCTTCAGAAGCAAGTCTCCTGGGTTACCCGTATTCATCCAAAAGCTATTCTGTATAACCTACTGTAAAATTAGCCTTGAAGCAAGGTGGCAGCAGACTTCCAGTTTTGCTTCATTCATGGAGTATCTCAAATATAGGAGAGAGAAACCTTTTTTCCTGGAGCATCCAGTCTCATAGCTTCTTGACTAAGACCTAAGAAAGTTCCTTTTCGGTACCAGCTATTGAACTTCACAAAAGTGAAGAGAGATATGATTTGGCCTTCCCACATCTCTCAGAGTTAGGGGAAGCATCATGGGGTCAAGAAGAAAGGAGGACAGGGTGGAAAAGTACTATTCAGATTCCTTTCATTGAAGGCTTCCAAGCTTGACAGCTGCTCTACAGTAGCAAACCTGCTTCTCTGCTCACCTAACAAAAACCTCACTGCTCTGTCCACAGGAAAAAGCACTCACTTTTCTCTGCCAGTTCCCACACGCTGTATATTTTTTCTTGAGATGACAGTGTTGGAAAACAAGCAGCATTTCTCACCTACAGATTTCACCCAGAAGTTTGTTATGTTTTTGGTTTCTTTTTCCCCCCAGGACTGGTATTTCTGGATGCCATACTGCAGCCTTTGTCTGATTATCTTGTTTGTAGTTGTCTTTGGAGTCGGGCCAGGTAAATACTCATTCATAAGAAACAAAGGAATCGAGTCATGTGAGTTTATTAATATGGCTAGGAAAATACTGCATAATATTGCATAACATTTAGCATAAGTAAATTCATTTAACCTAATATTGTGGTAATTTAAACATCATGGGCTCAATCACTGGCTATAAACTTCAATGCCATCGGGTTTGGGGTTTGCTAACAAGAGGAAAGGAACACAGCAAAAAGCACTCGCTGGAAAAATACAGCAAAGAAAGAGCAAAAGCAGATGGGTAAGAGATTTTAAAAAAATACTAAGAAAAAAGAAAAAGAAAAGCAAGAGTTCTTTTAAATTCAGTGTTGTGTAATGTTACAGCTTATCCCACATAGACAGCAGTGCAGAAGACGTATTTTTGAGTAATTCTTTTCCCACCGCATACTACCTGCTCCTCTCTAAAAATTCCAGGTCTCCAGGAAGACCACTGATTAGTAATCTAGCCGTATCATGCTGGGAATTCTTGTTAGTAATAATAATTGTTATTCCATCCTTACACAGGATGGAATAACCCTTCTTTCATGAGAAGATTTCAGACTTTCTCAAGTGTTAACTACTTAATTCTTGAATCTCCCCAATAAATGTATTTGAATATTTTACCGCTTTGATAAACTGATGTCTAGCAGTTTAGAAAATGCCACAAACATTTTATTTTATAAAAGAGTGACATACTCAAGTCTTTTGAATGCCAGTCCATGATAGTACCACCTTTTTGCTGACTGTGTAACAGTAACCCTCAGTTCAAATGTTCAAATCAAACGCATCAACAAGTAATAATTCTTATTCTTCTTTCCTTTCAGCTGGTGCCACAGTTTCCATTAGGATTGAAATTTTCAAGCTCTCGTGCAGACCACCCGCCTTCGTGATTAGCGCAGTTCTCAACTGGCTGGGTGTCTTTGTGATCGGAACAACCTTCCCTTTCATTGTGGTGAGTGGCTTTCCCTGAGACATTCCCCAGGGGCGCTAAGCTCGTGCCAGGGGAGTGGGAAGAAGAGCAGCAGGAGATGACAATGCCACACTAGTCTAAAGCAGCCTTGGCACCTGCTCTCCCCAGTCCAATTTTACAGCTGAAGGGCCCTGATTTGCCCAAGATACATATTCAGACTGAAATATTTGTCAAAGGTCAAAATGCAAAGAAATTCAAAGTACTTCAGGACCCAAAATCTGCGCCAAGAGCCAAAAAAGAAAGATATGCTCATCTTGCTCTCTTTCTCACTTTGCTCTTCCCTGCAGGAAAGACTCAAGCACTTCTGCTTCCTCATCTTTATGGGGGTACTTTTCACTTCAGGGATAATTATCCACCTGTTCCTTCCAGAAACAAAAGGGAAATCAGTCATGGAAATCACCGAAGAATTCAATAAGCTGAACTTTAAAAAGAAGCGTATTCCAACAACTCCAAATCACGTCACAGAGGACTACACCTTCTGCACCAGGCTTTGACTGGCCATTAGGGGGAGTCAGGCTTTCTTGAAAAGAAGGGAAAAAAAAGACATTAGTCGTTTTCTGACTCTCAAGTTGGTCCAAATGATCTATCAGCTTTCATATCTGTCACTTACAAGGTTCCCACTTTGCCAAACCAGCACCTTTCTCAAGCACTCCACTCTGGGCAGCTTAGAAAAGGGATGATGGCTGATAATAACAGGATAGACTCGTGTGAATCATGAGTATTTTGGCTTAACTTGATGTGTAAATCTCTTTTTAACAGAGCAAATGATACACACTGAAAGTACATGTAGAATTTATAAACACTCTGCTGACCACAGAGAAAGGGAAGACCTGTGATCCCCTCTCTCTCTCTGATTTCTGAGTGTGTTTTTACAACCCTGAAATGGGAATAGTGAAGTTCTTGGCTTGCTATCTCTGGCTAGGGTTCAATCCATAACAGATTAAAGAAAAAATTCAGTGGAACAGGAGAGTAATTCTTTGTTTCTCTAGACTCAACTGAATAATCAGACCTTGCCAGGTTCCCATGCATAATGCCATGCTGTCCTTGTATTGTGTTTGATAGACTTCAACCCTTTTGGACTGAAGTTTTCCATGTCAGCAGCCATCCTTTCTTCAACTTAAATTTAATTTTCTGCTGAAAAATTCAGCCATTTGATTCTAAGCTCAGACTTGTTCATGAAAAAGTATGGGGAAAAAGTTCCTATACAACTCTTCTCAAGGAATAGTGCCTTTCAGTGGCAATACAGCTAAAAGACTCACGGGTGGAATCCAGTCACCACAAAACACAAGCACCTAGAGTCATTTTAGATATCTGTGCTATCTTGCCCATCACCGTCATCATGTCGAGTCTGTAGCTCCTCTTCCAGGATCAGAGTTCCCAAAGATATCTCATAGGCTGTGACTCCCACAGCAATTTCGCTGCTCCTTGCCTTTGTGTGACTTTCAGCTACCTGGACCCAATTTGCACCAGAACCACCCCAGACTGGAACTCCTGGCTGTAACAGAATAGCTGTTGCTTTCCAGTTTCTCTTAAAGACACCTGTACAGTCCCTTGCTGTATGTACAGCAAACTGTAAGCAAAATCTCAGTCACGTCCTCCAGCTCTTGGATACATGCAGGGTTCCTGCCTAGGGTGTATTGCTCGATCGTGACTAAGAAGTGATCACATATACTCATGTTTGAGGGATGTGCAACCTGTACAGCCTCTTCAGTTATTGTTCACGGCAAGTGTAGATGCTGATTGACAGCTTTAGAGATGACTGTAAATATTTTATGCCTTGAATATTTTCTCAGACTCATACAGCTAGCTAAGATCTACAGTAAAAATGGGAAATGTAATTCTAACATAAGGAACTTCTAAGGTGTTCATTTAAGCATTTCCAACAACAATTTATGGTTTAATTTACAGTCTCTCATAGAAGTTTTGCCCATTTTTACAAGCATGTAGTGTGCATAAAGGTAAGGAGACAAAGTGAGCGAATATGTTTAAATATATCATATGCAAGTTTTCTCACTTCCTAGATTTAGTATGGTATACCATTCCCAATGATCTTTGTTGTAGGAATGGATGCGTATAATTTTCTACACTGATCTATAATCAGCATCTGTGCTTGAGTTCACATACTGCAGGCTTTCAAACCGTGAATGATCTTCAAGGCAATCTGATACCAAGTTCCTAATTCTTATTCCTGCTATGCATAATTAAAGGTAAAAAGAGCTTGTGAGCCTTATAGCATAGCCTGATCCTGTAAAGTTCCACGGGGATTAATTGCACCAGAAACTTTTTTTTGAAATACGCAAACTCATGGGACTTTTCTTTGGAAAGTATCTAATATTCTGCACGTTTCCCTCCATTAATGAGAGGCTCACACAGCCCTAGTAGCAAAGCAATACTATTAGGAAGAACAGGTACAAAGCTAAGGCTCACAGTGGAGCACACTATAAAAATTAAAATCCAAACTCTCAATTGCACATTAAAATAAGTGTTTTTATCTCTGATATTGCTTTGACTGGTGTATTTACTTCAACTCAAATAAGGTTATTCAAAATACAAAGTCAATGGTTCATCTTAATTGCTGCTTATTTTTAATTGGAAATGTTAAACATAATAAAAATGGCACATTGCCTTGTGATAAAACTTCTGGCCTTCACAAATGTTTCTTTCTCAACATCAGGATGTGCCTTAGGGACAGCTGACTACAAAGAAAGTTATTGGTGCACATACCCTTCCCTGACTGGGGTTTTCCATTATTCCTGTCTTTAGTATTGAAGGGCACTTAAGACTTCTCACTAAAAGACAATCTATGAAACATGAATTGTCCTTAAAGTCAGAAAAGCTCAATAATTTTGTAGTGTTCCATATACATACAATGTGATTAAAAACTACCAGTCATTTGGAGACAACTACCAATACAGAAAGGAAATCTCAACTTTTTACAAAACAGAATTCTCTTTTCCTAACCAGTCATTCTGAAAACATCCTTCATTCCATTCCAACAATACCTGAAGTCTTTGGAAACATAAGCAGAGTGGCATCATAGAGCATTGCTGGAGTGACTCTCTAGTGAGCCACTTCTCTGATCTCAGTTATTCATTAGATGTTATTAGGAAAGCCTTCCCCATAAGATCCTCACCAGGATCCGAGCGGATGCCCTATGGAACATTAATGTGACAACGAAGCAGAACAGCTATTTGGAGCACAGGTCAACCTTAGCTTGAGCTCAGTGGAGCAAGAGCTGTATTCTGGTATGCCCGTTCAAGGGATGAAACAGTAAAAAGGTATGGTTCAAATATAAATGGGAGGTGGCAGAGACAAAGAGGATCATCATTCAGAAGTTTCAGGAGCACTACATGTACATTTTCTTCCAGAGACATCAGCTGATTAAGTAAGATAAATCTCAAATACTGACTCTAACTGAGGCAGACATAAACACTTAAAATTAGATCAGTGAACTGCTGTCACACACACACAAAAATCTGATGTAGTTGGCTTGTATTAAGGAAGACTTAGTACAGCTTTGCATATGTGTGTCACATGTGACTGTAAAATTGCAAGACAAATGACTAAATGGCCTGATGCTGGGAGATCTACTGTACTGATGACAATTATGACTAAAGGATATCTGTAAGATATCTGCTAACTAGTTGTTAGCACTAATTAAAAAACTGCACATCTAATAAAGGGGGCCTCAGCACAGCGTAAGTAATAAGAGCACAGAAGCAGTACAGAAACCAATCAACACAAATGCAAAAGCCGTTATGCATTAAGGACGTTACAGGAGGAAGACTTTTGATCTACCAAAAGCAGGAATCGTAAACTGAAATACAAGAGCAAAGAGTAAAAGTTACAATATGTATAAATTATACTAAGTAGAAGTGGGTGAAGTAGAACACAAGAAAACATGTGGAAAAGGCAGCATCTGAGAAGGAATGCCCCACACTGGTAGCTGCCTGTTATTGCCTGCTTGTGTCTTCCCCCAATATCATCTAAGCAAGGCAGATACTAGCAGCTAAAATGTCATTTCTTTCCTTTGTCACATGCACATTGTGTTGCTTCAATTTTGCATGACTTTACCGAAAAGGAAATTAATTTTTAGCATCAAAGAAACAATTTCATTTGTGCTCTAACAACAGCTCATCTGCTGGAGAATCTAACCTGGAAAAAATGTGCCATGAACTCTCAGCAAACATGGAACAACAAAGTCGTTTCACGATGAGGACTGCTTAACAACGGGAGGAATGGCTGGGTTGTGCCACATTCTACATTTCAGGCATCAGCTACAGAATCTGTGAATATTCTTTGCATGTGATGTATTTTCTAGTAAATATGACTGCTTGCATCCAATAAGCCCTTCATGATTTCTTCATCCCCATCTTCTTGAACTGAAGTGTAAATGGCAAATCATAACTAAGCCATTTACCAACTTAATACAAATAAAATTCTCTTAATTATGAAATAAATTAAGTTAAAGCCTGAGAATTTTCTCCTGAAAGAAGAGACATCAATCCAGCTATGGAGGTTACAGGACAGTTTCAAAGCAATCTTTTTTTCATCACAGACACAGAAATAAGTATACTGGCTAATGGAAATGCCACACAAAACTGTGCGTGATGTTGAGTCTTCCTCTCCTAGCAAAGGAAAAGCAGCTACTATTAAATACTGAGCTGATCGAGTCTGGTGTGGCACCGTACAATTGTTAAGTTTGTACCTTAAGTTTGTATCATTGAAATGGAGCATTTCAATTCCTTTAAGTAATGATTAAGTTAAGATGTGCTCCAGTTGCTGTCACATGAAGTGTGAGAATAGCTCTTTCCTATTATATGTCAAAGTCCTACAGTTCACTGTCCAAGCTCCATCTAAGATTCTCAACAGATAACTTTGTCTTTACGTTTCTCAGCTTGCACTGAAAACTAAGCGAATTAAGATTATTGGAATCCCGTTTAAAATGGATGTCTCAGTTCCCTATCCTCCTAGCACAACGCAGAGTTTGTGAAGTATACAGGTTCCCTGCAAAAGAGACCGTCTTGTTTACTTGGGCCAGACACAACCATTGGTTGAAATATTTAATCCAACAAATCTAAACTTTGTACAACGGCCGAAATATGTGTAATTAACTCAAAAACCTTTGAAGTAAAATTTAACTTCAATAACATGGGACTAGTTCAGCGACACTTCTACTGCATAATGCAAGCACTTGGTTCTTTTGGCAGGTACTAGCCAGTCAGCAACAGGCATCGGCTCTTCATAGGAGATGGCTGCCTTCTTCTCTGACCTGGTGAGTATCTGGTCACTTTTTCTCAGGGCTCTCACTTACAAAGGACAAAGCTAATGTAATACTAGAGATACAAATTCCATAAAGATTGCAAGCTCTTTTGGGATAGAGACCATCTTTCTTTTCTGCATTTAAACATCACCAAGAGCAATAGGGTTTGGAGCCATGAAAATCATGCTGCATCTTTTCCATGCAATAAGATAAAATAAAATGAAATANCAAAAGTCCTGGCAATTCCACCATTGACAATGCTACAGTACTTTTGTCTTCTGAATTACTGAAAATAATATTAATTATTAAGCATTCTAACACCCAAAGTAATGAATATATTAACTGTACTGCAAAAGGCTAAGAAATTTATGACATAGGCTTTAAAATAAATTACTTTCCTCATTTCATCCAAGGATAATTAACATAATTTGTCAGGTGTTTCCATAGTGTTAAATAGGGAAGAAGTGATAACTATTTTTTGCTCTATTTCTCAACTGCCAGCAAGAAGCTATTTTGCTTTCCTTTTCAAGCATTAAAATTGATAATTTGTAAATATAGTGCAAAAAAAAAAGGAAGAGTGAGAAGGTGAGTTCTTAATTTGTTTGAATGCTTTTGCCAATTAGCAAATCCATTAAATTTGAGACAAGATTTTTAAGGAAATTTAGAGTCTTCTGCTCCATACCTTCTTGGTTCTTGTCATGTTGTAACTTGGGAAATCCAGCTGTGGACTAATTAAGTAACAAGCTCTTGAAAGACAGACCTAAGAACCATAAAAAGGAGTATTCTTCTAAGTATCTGCCAGTCCGGCATTACTCACACTTGCATTACTTTGTTCCTGCCTGATTGCATTTGTTACCAGCTTCTCTTCATCCAGGCACTGATCTCCAAACAGCTGTGAGCTCATGAAGTTCATATCTAACATGAAAAGAACAGAGAGCACAGTGTCCTCTATGCAGAGGTGATGTTACTGTCCCAGTCTGTGACGTGTGAATAAAACGGGAGAGGCAGTTAAATCCCAAAGGACCCTGCACAGATCCTGATGGGGCCAAAATCACAATTGTCCTGGGTTTGGATTGCTAGGTACAGTCTAAGCTGTTTGAGGATAACTCCATCTAGCCTTGCAGGCACTTGGGAACAGGACAGATGCTCAGTGGTATCACATAACTCAGAAAGGTCTAAGTAGTTACGTGTTATGTTTTTTCTTATTTTCAGTTAGAACTATTTCATTCATATTTAGGGATGTATCTCGGTCCCTAATCCTTGACCAAGGAAATTTGAGACTGATAGTATTTCGCTAGACTGGAAGATGCCAAGCTTCTCAAACTCCAAGCACATAATTTTATGGTTAAATAAGTAGAAAAAATAAAATATTGAGAAACGAGAAATGAAGTCCCAAGTCAGTCAGAGGCTATTCCAAATTATTCTCTCTGTAGTCCGTGCCTTTCTGAAAAAGTTGAATGTTAGAAAGGATCTTTTCTTTATTATGCTTAAAGACACAACACAGTCAGAAATGAAAGCAGAAAGTACAGTAAAATGTTGTTGATTTTTAACGTTGTACTTTTGTGGCACAGCATTATGGTTTGATGTCCATAGGTTACTGCAGATTGCAGACAAGGAAACTGATTCCCTCTTCCGTACATCCAAGACTGCCAACCTGTCAGATACTGCAGGCATACGGTGAAAGCCGTACTACCAGGAACATCGTTCGAAACTCTTTCTCCTTCTCGCAAGCAAAGTGGTGAATTATCACTCTTGTACTAGCACTTAGTCTTGCCATGGCACTAGGGCTGATGATTGCACTTTGGCAGTAAATTAGAGGGATTTTGGTAAAACGTTTAAATCCAAGAGGATTTGAAGTAGACAATGCAGGTTTCCAGAGGGGAAGGGTAAGTGACAAAGACTCTGGCCCTGCACAAATCTAGACTAATAAGAAGCTGATGGAGCATTTTATTCTTTCTTTGCAGGTTCAGTTCCGAGGATTATTTCAAATGATCTTAGTGCTGGGAATTGGTGGTAGTTTCCCATATGGATTCCACATTTCTGTCATCAACTATCCTTCTGTGGTAAGTCACAGTCTCTCTGAGGTTGAACACCGAAAATGGAGAGCCTAAGCTCTCCATTCTCCCACAAATCTCAAATTTACTGAGCATCCAGCTGATAATATTTATGCCTTTTCTTTGGCTAACAGTAACATCAAATGCGTAGAAGACTTTTTCTCCTTTAAAGAACAGGATGGCTTTTCCGTTTTTGAATAAATTATTGCCACATAGTATACAAGCTTCCAAAGGAAGGCAGAAAATGTGTTTGTAGCATCCTTCATCAGGAAGCTTCCTGACTGATACAAACTTGAAGATTTTGCAATGTCATCTCAGCTAACTTGTTTTACTAAGAAAATTAGTCTCAAAAGAAGTCTAATATTAGAACCACAGACTAGATTTGTGTCCTGGTTTCAGCTGGGAAAGAGTTAATTTCTCTTTCTAGTGAAAGGAATGTCAAGAATACCTATTGTTTTTAATTGTTGCTAAGTGATGTTTACATTATTCAAGGACTTTTTTTCAGCTTTCAGTAGAAGAATAAATGGAACAACAGAATGGCCAGTGAAATATTCCATCCCATAGACATCATGCTCAGTATATAAACTGGGGTTAGCCTGGAGGGGAGGTGGGAGGGCAAAAATCCACGATCACTGCTTGTGACAGTGACAATTCACCAGGAGATGAGAGTATCTGGTGTTATTATGATTATTGTTATTATTGTTATTATTAGTGTGATTTTTCGTTTTCTGATATTGTTCTATTAAACTGTCTTTATCTCAACCCATGAGCTTTTTTCCTTCCCCCTCCTTTTCTCCCTCTTTTCCCTTGTGGGTGAGCAAGCAGCTGTGTGGTGGAGGTTAAACCACGGCAAGCTGAAGTACAACAGACAAATAATATGAAGCGATCTTATACCCATTGTCCAGTCAAATCTCATTTTATTTTTCAGCACATCAGGAAGTTTATTAATGAAACCTGGATAGAGCGACATGGCTCCCCCCTCCACCCTGACACAATCATGCTCTTGTGGTCCTTCATTGTGTCTGTTTATGGGATAGGAGGATTCCTGGGGAGCCTCTTCTGTGGCTACTTGACTACAAAATACAGGAAGTAAGTGTTTCTTGTAACAGCTCAATAGTCAGAAAGTACAGGGAAATACCAAGGTGAACAAATAAATCTCTTCTTCTTGGTTGAGGCAGTCTAATAGAAGACTAAAGTGATTTGGTTTGCTAGCACATCCACTTCTTTCAAGTAGCAAGCAGTCTTTATCTTGTTTATCTGCCCTCCCCAGGGAACTGTATTTCTGTAAAGGATGCATTCATCAGCGCATTGGATCAGTTCCTCTGGGAGTAGCAGGACAGCGTAACTGCCTCATGTTCTCTTCAAGATCCCTTATGACTCTCACAAAGATCTCCCAAGCTCTAAAAAGCCCAAAAAAGGAGCTGTGTGTCTTGTGTTGTAACATGTTATATGCAGTTACTCTAACCACCTGGAAACCACTGTGCAGAAGATACCCTTAAGTGTCAAAGAAGGACAGATTTCCACTTACATACACTCATTTGGGGGTGATGACATTATTAGATATTCAGATCTACTCTAGTGAAAATGTGAACAGAATAGAAAAAAATAAATTGCCTGTAACTATGCTGTAAAGATACAATCGGCGCCAAAACAAATTATCCAAGAGACATCTCTGTTCTTGGTAATCTATTTTTTTACTGAAAGTTAGTTCTGAACTATCTTTCCCACTGGATGGAGAAAGGATTCCTCACGAGTCTGGTCTGTTCTCAGTGCCTTGTGTGTAACACCACTAATTTCATTTGCAGAGAAATTGGCAAACATATCTACTTGGTGTGACCCACTTAAAGATCTGCTCCACAGCCCACTGATCCAGAGGCCCCTCATATGGGTCTCAACAAACCATCTTAGCCTGCCTGCAATTGTGTTCTTTCCTATCAGGTAAGTGCCCCCAAGAAATTTCTTGTGGGACACTGCCTCATCCCACATGCAGGGGGTCTCCCAAGACTGAAAACAAGATCATGCACTTCTCCCATGGGTAATGGGACCTAATTGCTGAATCATGGTCTTCTAAACACAGGACCTCTGTGAATCCTTAATGTGTGCAAGAGGACTCTTGTCTAGCCAGCATCATGGCAAAACAACGGAGTGCAAAATACTTTGTTTTGAGCCTGAGACATCAGGGTTGTGAACATACCAGCTCACAAGTCACACAGAGTGTCTTTTGAAATATGCCTCTAAAAACTCCTTCTTCCATCTCAGATCACATCTATTTAGCCAAGAGTGTCTTTAATATGAGCCATTATGGAGTGGGAGCCATGGACCCAGATTATTTCTGGGGAACAACCTGACATTTTATGAGGAGTTCCAGTCATTTAAATTCTCGGTGATAATCTGGGCCAGTTCTTTGATCTCTTTTCCCACTTGTAATGTGGGAATGCTGATGAAGTGTTCCATTTGTTTAAATTCTAAGATAAGAAATATTAGTGAATTCAAATCTAAAGGATCCTGAAATTTTAAAGGATCATTTTGACTATCCAAAGTCAAAATCATTTCAACCATTCCTCAAAACAGCAGGAAGGGCTATACAATGCTTCCTGTCACAGCATGAATAGTCAAAAGAGTACAAGAGGTTCTCATTTCACACTAAATTCTCGTGGGCCTTTTTTTTTTTCTTTCAGAAAAAAGTGCCAAATGTGCACCAACCTGATCATGCTGGTAGCGGCACTTTTCATGGCCTTCAGTAAAACAGCCAGATCTTTTGAGATGATTCTGGTCGGACGCTTTCTCTATGGCATTGGTACAGGTATGTATTCATGCCACTGTGGAGCGCAAGTGTCCTTGCTGTCCCAGCATAGTCTCTACAGGTATTGCCATTCATAGAGAATGATTTTTAAAACAAATACACTAGACACTTCATAAAAGTGAAAGGCATTTTAATATAAATACTAGAGTGAATGGGAACAATGTACGAGAGGATGGAGTCAGAAAGCTAAGCTTTTCTAAATATTTTAAGTCATTTATCCTCTTCCTTGTTAAAGGTTTTTCTCTCAATATACATCCTCAGTACGTAGGAGAGATTTCACCCAAGAAGTTGCGTGGATTTACCAACTCCACAGTTGCTGTTTTTCTGACACTGGGAAAACTCACAGGACAGGTTATTGGACTACGGTAAATTCTCCAATCTTTCTATCAGGTTACATTAAAAGTAGTAGAAATCTTTCTATAACTTTATCCTCTCACCTAGTCAGTGACTGAGAAATCCTCTCATCTTCCCCAAACCAGGCCTTTGCTTATGCCAGCAAAAAAGTTTTGATCGTATTCCAGGCACACGTATAGTTTTAAATGTAGGAGATATTTAATTACTCATAATCTGATTTCTTCTTATTTCGACACCCTTTCTACCAGGGGACTTCCCCTTCAAAATTTACTACACTTACATGAAAAGTCTTAGCAAGATGTTTTGGTCCTGTGGTCAAACAGTGGTCAAATGAGCTCTCTAGATATTATATTGGATCCTAATGATATTTAGAAAGTTTTTCAAAATGCCAAATAATTCCTTTAAAAATTGTCAGAAATAAAAATAGGCAAATTTGTGAAATTTGCCAGATTATCGATTCAAGCTTTTGCTCCACTGCACCCTTGAATTAAATTTGAGGAATCTTCATCACCCAGAAAAACTTCCTGAACATTCATTCCATTGTTTCAGCACAATTTTGTTTCACATACACTTTCCAGGGAGATTTTAGGAAGCGAAGCTTTGTGGCCATGGTTGTTAGCGTCTAGTGGACTGTCAGCATTGGTTCAACTGGTTACTCTCCCATTTTTCCCTGATTCACCATCCTACCTCCTGATACAGAAGGGTAATGAGGAAGCCTGCAGGAAAGGTAGAGTGTCTACTTTCCTCACTTACTTCACTTCACTTGGTATGTTAGCGTGACAGACTCTGGAGAAGACAAGAAAGCAGAGCTGTGCAGCACAGTGCAATGCCATGGAGAAATAGCAGAGGCAGTTCTAAATAAAATAGCTGAGGTACCTATGGCAATACAGCTGTATTAACCTGGGGCCTCACTCAGTCTAATAACCAGTTAAGACATGAAAAATAGGTATATATTAGCATGTCTAACATTTCCCACTATAGTGGGAGCTACTTTATCTCTTTAAAGGAAACAGTTTAGACAGTTCATCTTTTATTAAATAAAACGTACTTAAATGTTTACTTTGTTTACAATTAAGTCAACTCAACATTAGAAAGTTACGCTATACTGACAACCAACCAACCAAAATTCTTCAATCTGCCCTACTGCCCCAGACCCAACCAGATGGCAGAAGCAGACAGAACCAACACCACCACCTACGCCAATGGACAGGCAGACTAAAGGGTTTAACGTAACCATCGGGAGGGAGCTATACTGGAGAATAATCCACTCCCATCTTTGTCCCCACCAGCCATCAGGAAGCTGTGGGGGGAAGGAGATCATCAAGCAGAAATCGATGACATTATGAAGGAGAAGGCTGCAATGACAAGCACGAAAACCTTGCGTGTCCTCGAAGTAATAAAAGAGCGATCTTTGCGCTGGCAACTTTACATCTTGATGACAGTCATGACCACCTTGCAGCTCTGTGGAATCAATGCAGTTGAGTGCTCTCTTTATCCCCAGAACAAGAGACAACTCCAGGCAGTGTTACAAACCCCTCTAGGCCAATGTTATTACACCAGCTTAGAATTGCATCACAATTGCAACACTTTTTCACAGGTGCATTTCCCCTCTGCATTTTTCAGATATACTTCTATTCTTTTGAAGTATTCCACACAGCCAAGTTTGAAGAATACCTTATCCCATACGTGTCCCTGGGAGTTGGGTTGTGTGAATGTTTATCCTCTATACTGTGTGTAAGTCTTTTCAGATTGAGTTTAAAGGGAAAATTTAACCTTGTCAACAATTTTACTTTTCCTTACTTACAACTGGGCTCGGGGAAGATTTCCGTAATGTAAGACACAGCTTCCTGCTTCTGCAAAACCACATGTAGGACAAAAGGCAGGTCTTTTTCCCAAATTATTTGCATGACTTTATAGTTTTTGACTCATTTTTATTCTGTAAAATAATTTCCTGATGTTCTGGATTAGATGTGTGCATGTATGTGTGCACAATTTGATATATACCAGCATGCAAGAAAGGGAACTGTCTAACAACAGCCTAGGGCTGACTAATAAACACAGCTTTACAAATTAGCTTTGAAGAAGCTATTCAAATTAATTAGGAATGAAGAGATTCTCAAACAACGTTGATCTCTGGCTATTATTCAGATAAGTCTTCTGCAAAGAACACATGGAGAGGGGATGAATTATTTCATTTGAGAACTGGGATTTTTGAGAACCCTGTTTTCTGCTTTCCAGAGCACCCTTATAGACCGATTTGGGAGGAAGGTGCTGCTGTGGGGAGGATACACACTGATGTGTTCTGTGCTAGCGCTCCTTACCATGACCCTGTCACTGCAGGTAAAGAGGCAGCAGCCTTCTGGCTACTTACTCAGCATCAGCCCACCTTTCTGCTCTTGCCTCACAGGATACCTACAAAAATTTGAGTCAGTGGCAGAAAATACAGAGCCCTGCTATTCTGTGCTGTTTCTAACAGTTTGATATCACTGGTTTCTCACTTTTAGCATCAGTTTTTCTGGATGCATTACTTCAGTGTTATCTTGATCTTCCTATTCGTTATCTTCTATGGAATTGGACCATGTGAGTACATCAATGGCAACGTTGCGGGGAAATTTTCTATCATATTGGTCAGTGACACAACTAGCAGAGGACAAACAGAATAGTCCCATGGAAAAAAAATCTGGAAATTAAGGACAGAAGGGCAGATACATACAAGTGGGAGACAGGAAAAGGATACAGACATCTCAAATGTTATTGCTGATCACAGGATCTAAATAATTTAAAATACAGTAGCATCTTCTCTGGAGGGTTTGAGACAAATTTCAGAACAACTTTTAAAATACTCAGCTGAAAATGGGATTCTAGGCATTGCCAGGTATATTATTGTCATCATCTTCAATAACTCAGCAAGTTAAGCTCTATGCCTACCAACATCCTTCAGGTGGAACTGACCTCAGGAGCCAAAAGGGGAGCTGTTTTTATAAATTACTATGCTAATAATGGCTACCAGTGCAATATAGAACTGCACAGATCCACCGGCACCAGAAAAAGGATACCAGTACAAGAGAAACCTAAATTAACAGCTGAAATCCAAAATTAACAGCTATAGTACCTGTCTGGAATCAAGGTCTTTCACCTTCATAGCAGAGGCCACCTGCCAGCAGGCCACCTATTCTGCCTGTCTGCCATTTTCTACCACTGCCATTGTGAGGATACTCAGCAGAAGCAAGGAAACAAGTATACCTGGTTTGTGTTTTGCTTTTCTTTTTCAGCTGGAGCCACTATATCTATCATGGTTGAAATCTTCAGCCAGTCATTCAGACCATCAGCCTTTCTGATTGTTGGCTGCATCAACTGGATGGGACTGTTTGTACTTGGGATGATTTTTCCATTGATTGTTGTAAGTGACTTTAACTGGATCTCTCCCTCCAGGCTCATCCACTTCTGAATGCTGACAGGGACCAAAATAACACCAATAAATTGCAATGACATGCAAAGCTTAGAGCTCTGTCCAAACACCAAACCTGCTCAGGAATCCCCCAGGCCTGTCAGAGCAGCAGCAATTGGACTCAGGTCAAACGTGGCTGCTGCAAACTCCTGGTTTGATACCTGTCCTGGTTTGTGTATTGAACACACCTTTGAATTTTAATTACTAAGACACAGACTTGCACCCAAGGGAATGGAAATAGAAATGAGATTCTTATTTTCCTTACAGTGTCTTCCATTTCTGCTTGCAGGATAACCTTGGACCCTTCTGCTTCCTCATCTTTTTGGCAATCCTTGCTTTATCAGCAATTTTCATCTACCTGTATCTCCCCGAGACCAAGGGAAAATCAATCATGGAAATAAAAGCAGAGTTCAACAAGCTGAACTTTGGGAAAAAAGAAACCTCATTCGCTGAAAGTAACTTTCCTAAGGAGCAGTCATTCTGCACCAAACTATGAATGTGCAGAGGAGAAATTTGCATCTCTCAGAAAAGACAGGAAACAATGTTGCAATAGAACTAAAAAGGAAACATTAAAAACAGATTGCAAGCTCTTCCTTGTCTTATTCCTTTTTTCTGTTTGGTTTGGTTTGTTTTTTTTAATATAGATATGAAATTTGTTATGCTAGAGTTTTATTTCTTGATAATATCTAAACATTTTCACAGAAAATTTCACCACTCGGTTTTAAGATCTACTGGATATAAAGAGATATTTTTTCTATTAAAAAAAAAAACTTTTATGATAGTCAACCTTACGAAGTTTTAAAACATTTTGTTAACAGTCCATAGGGCCCAAATCCTGCTAAAAGAACATATACACAGGCTCTGCTCACAGCCCCGAACCCACAACCCTGGACCTCAGTTGGTGTCCCTTGTTCCTGCCCAATGCCACAGGTGCCTCAACAGTTTGTTATTGAGCTTTCCCAGATGAGACCCCGCCAGCTCTAAGTACCTCGTAATCAGGAGACTGCTGGCAAATAGCTCAGGGAAGAGCACCAGAAATGTGAAGGACCAAGTAAAATAATTTCAGAAGACAATCCTTAAGGGAAGTCAGGATTAAGAAGGCTAAATGATCATCAGTAATGAGGCTGGGGAAACACAGAAGTCTAAAATATTTGCCTAGCAGGCCGAGAGAGGAAAAGCTAGGTATGTGGTTTAGGGTGACCCGAGCAGATACGGATTCAAGACTTAGCACGGTAGATTAGGAAGAAAGGTTCCAGTCATGATAAAAGGAACAAAATATTGAAAGTGAAATTGTACTGTGCAACACTCCTTCTGGAGATGTAATGGAAATCTCAGTGGAGAACATCCTAGTAACTCTAGGCAGGCAGAAGAACCTGCCAAACAGAGATATGCAAAAGAAGTAAAATGGCTGCAATGAAATAAAGCACAATCCCAAGAGCATCTGTGGTGTCTAAGGATCTGATTTCCAACCTGGTACATCAGCTTCTGGGAATTACATCAGATGTTTTCAGAGAAGAAAGAGTTTGTTTTGGAAACGTTTCTCTTGTTATGCAAGCAAGCTGCGAATAACGAGTGATTATTTTACCCAGCAGAAAAAATAGGTTGTGAAGTTCATTGGAAATACAGTCTAAGTTTTTCCAAGTGACCACTAACAAGTATACTATGATTTCTGACTACATGCTTTCATCATGCCACCTGCTTTCAACAAATCACTGAAGAAAAGATTCATCAATACTGCAAACAGCAGCTCCTCTCCTTACGGATGGAGCTGTCACTCCAGTTTGTTTTAAATGCTTTGACATAGGAAACTTGCCTTGAAAAGGCTGTTTGTGTACACAGCTTTTATTTCTGGATTTTCTTCTGGCTTTTCATTATTTTCAGAATGTTTTGGATACAGGAGACGCAATCCACTAACATGGGCTGTAGGTGAACACTGGCCCGTAGTAATTCATCTCCTGATCTTTTATTTGCTGGGTTTTTACAGCAAGGGTGCTACAGCAAAGGAACTGACTTAAAATCAAGATACACCACACAATCAACTTAAGCATGTTGATACAGAGGTTTTCACCATTTAAAAGTATCTGTTTAAATTACACCGTTGCAGTATAAACATTTAGCACAAGTTATAGAAAGCACTCCCTCTTTTCCACAGAGACTATTGAGCATAAAGACACCCATCACCTTTAACACTGAGAGATTAACAAACCATTTATTCTATCCCCATCAGCATTTTCCAGCTGCTTTCCACACGCACCTCACTGCGAACAACCCCTACCAAATGCCATACGACCCCTCCAAATCACTTCTCTCATGTAAGACAGAGGTAGCAAAGAGAACTGATCCCCGAGAGCTCTGCCACGTACTCTACTCTGGATAAATCCCCCTCATTTTAGAAAGCTTGTGGATTTCTTATCTCTCAGGAGATCCTGTTGACTGTTATGGGACTTCAAGCACAACAAAGGAGTAAGTTGAAAACAAGCCTCCTCTGAGTATGCAGAATCCAGCACTCACCACAGTGGCAAATCAAGACTCTGATTTTAAGGCATCTTTGTCATGACTTAGTCCAGGGAAGGTCTCCACGACATGTGTGACAGGGGTTTTTCTGTTATGGTCTAGTCCACAGAAAGAGTCCCAGACCTCACAACTCCGGCGTCCATATAAATTTTTTATATAATTATTAGACTTGCATAAAGAGGTACATTATACCTCTCCCACTTTCAAACAGTCCTTGAATCACTTGCTTTTTCACTGGGTTTTTTTCAGGGCCACAAAGATGATTAGGGGGCTGGAGCATCTTTCTGATGAGGAAAGGCTGAGGGAGTTGGATATTTTTAGTCTGGAGAAAAGAAGGCTGAGGGGGGAGCTCATAAATGTTTACAAATACTTAAAGGGAGGGTGCCAGGAGGAGGGGGCCAGTCCTTTTTCAGTGATACCCAGTGACAGGACAAGGGGCAATGGGTATAAACTCGAATATAGGAAGTTCCATCTAAACATGAGGAGGAACTTTTTTCCTTTGAGGGTGGCAGAGCACTGGCACAGGCTGCCCAGAGAGGTGGTGGAGTCTCCAACACCGGAGACATTCCAAGTCTGCCTGGACGCCATCCTGTGCAACCTGCTGTAGGCGAACCTGCTCTGGCAGGGGGGTTGGACCAGATGATGCCTAGAGGTCCCTTCCAACCCTTAACATTCTGTGATTCTGTGGTTTTCATGGGCAGGCTGAATCCAAATATGAAGTGTCATTTTGGATGCTTTGATTTCCGGAGCTCAAAAAGCCAAGTTCCCCCCCAAGGAAAGCTGTACATTGAATATCTGCATTAGCAGCCTGCAGATGGCACAGGCAGCCTCGCCTCTCCCGAGGCGCTCCCACCCCTCCAGATGCACCTGGGGAAGGTACCACTGACTATTTAAAGGCTCATGAGGTGCTTACTAGTGCAGTAAGTTGTATTGCAGGTGAGTTAGAAGCAAAGCTGTGAGCAAGGTGAGTGAAAGAAAACCCTCTTGTGATCCAAAGATGCCTAAATTCATTGTTAACACAAATATAAGCAAGGATAAAGTTCCAGAGTCTTTCACAGGGGAGCTCACCCAGCAGTTATCAAAAGCAATGGGCAAACCAGCACAGGTAAGTCCAGATACTCAGATGTTTTCTCTATTTAGTCAGCTGTGCCTATGCAATGAACTATTTTTTTGCTATAGCCTCTATAAACCAATACACCTCATGACTCACCAGTACTTAGAGTCTTCTCTCTGTACAAATGTCAAATACTTATTTGCTGTAACTTAGCTCTGTTGAGGTCTCAAAACATTTCAAGTATTTAAACCAGCTTTGTGTATGATGGTATTCCATGTAGGTTGAGACACTGCATGTGTGTGGGTATGTATATACAGGTAGCTCTGTGAATAGCTCTCAAGAACGTAGCTGACTGAAAGCAGCCTCAGCCTCTGACTTCCTTGCTGGGTCCTGCTGAATATGTGCTTGTTATCTGCCACCAAATTGCCTGTAGCCTAGTGGTTACAGCTGAAGGAAAAAAAATAAGGTGTTCAGCTTGCTTAGGCACCTATCAAAAACACCTATGTGACATCCTTCCACTTGCAGTCAAAGTATGAGAGTAAAATCTGTCTGTTGGTTTCATGGCCAGACTGGGGGATTTTTACCTGCCAAAACTCATGGCAATTTGCTCCTGATGTGAAGTACTGAATTACTGTCATTAATGGTCTTGTAAGGCTTTCATTTTCTTAGTTAATCCTGAGAGGTCACCGTGTCAGTTGTTTACTGAAGACTGTTGATGAATATGAAAAACAAAGTGAAAGCTTCTCTATAGATCTGTAAGCTTTATGACACGAACTACTCAGTTGCTGTAGCAACTTAAATGAATTTTCTATACATTTTTAGCAGCTTGGTGAAGAACTCTTTCTATGTACTCATTAGCAAATGAGTGTTTTCAGAAGATGCTTCCTATTTTATGTTGGGAGTGATGCTTTGAAACCCTAGAAAGAAGTTCTGGTGCCTACAGAAAGGATTTTGAGGGCTTCCCAGCAAACCTTTATCTGCCCAGTTGATAGTTCTGATGCCTGAAGTTCTTTGCTCTTCATAGATATCAAGTGCTCAGAAATGGTAGTCACCCTGGTCTAGGTAAGATGGCAACAGAGATCTCTGAAGCCCTTGGCAATTGTTTGATAACTGTCACAGGTGGAAGTGTCCTAAGAAGGGGAAAAACGGACCCAAAATTAAAAAACAAATGGAATAACTGAAAACATTAGAACAAACTTTGGAATGCTTTAAAATGGTAAGAAGAAAATTGTGAGCATCTGTCATGGTTTGGGCCAGACTGACCACTGAAACTGGCATTGTTTTGTCAAAATCAGGAACATTTTGAACAGTCACACAGCACTGTCTTATGCTCAGATCTAGTCAACACTTCCAGTAATGACTCTGTGGACTGAGACACACAGATAACAATAACTCGTATGCACAGGAGACAGTAAGAATTCAAGAAGATAGTAAGAGGTATCATCTCAAGTCAAGAAGCTTTCTTTCAATAGTCAATTAAGTCAAACTGCACGAGAGACAAAGAATAATTTATTAAAGAGGAAAGGATTGGGGGAGCTATTATGGGTTAAGACAAGCAGGGAATTTCACTTCTGTTGTGCACAAGGTAGAAGTAAGCCTCAGCAGGAGGACTCCATCCAGCCTCAGGCCCTTTGCTTTGAGAAAGATGTAGGCAGATTAGCAATGCACCAAAGCAGAAACATTAAAGAAATAAGATAATGCAAGGATCAACAGACATTCTGGCCTTTTCCAGGAGAGCTGAAGAGGGAGGTTGTATGGAAGAGATGGAAAAGTCTTTTTTCTTCCTCAGTGGCACAAGCAGGAAGCAGCCAGCCTAACTTGCAGTGAGATTTCAGCTAGCTCTTGGAGGGAAACTTCAAAAGCTTCTGCAGTTTCCAGTGAGGTTCTGCATTGTACTTGCACCATGGATCCCACCAGTGGTGGAATGGTTAATAGTACTGATATTTCTTTGATCAATGAGAAATTCCCTGTTCAGCACTCATAATTAGAAGAATTTGTTGTTGTATGGCTGTAGTCTTTAAAAGACAGTTGTATGTTGGATGTTCTCATCAAATTGATTTGATGACAAAAAGCCGAACAACCTGGGGAAGTCAGGTTCTACCATGTCCCTTCCAGGCAGATTGTCTGATAAGGGCCTCCTCTTTCTCTGGGCACAGCAATGGAGCTCTATGCGAGCAACCAGTCTCACTAAACATGGAGGAAATCAATCTCTGGCAAATTTGACCAAAGTTAGTTATCTTGGGGGAATAGTCAAAAGCATGTTTTAGGCTTGTGTAACCCTTGTCTCCACAGAAAGCAGGCTTAACTGTAAATGGGAGAAAGATTATAATTTTCCCCCCAACAAATGCAGTAATATAATGAAACTCTTATGTAAAACTGATCTGTCCTAGCCCTCTTCAAAAAAAAAAAAACCAACTATTTTTTTATCAGTCTAGCAAACAAGTGCTTGCCATTTGGGGGGGTGGGGGGCTGTCAGCTGGTGGCTCTTGCATAACAGCTCCTGAATATAAAGCTAGAGGCCAGGGCTGGGATGCAGCTGGAACAGGTTTGTGCAGCAGGGTGGAAGGGATACGTAATGGGACTTAGGAATATACAAGGAACAACAAAGATATTTTTTTTGAAGAGGACATGCAAGCCCTTCGTGACAAAGGAGGCAATAGGAAAGGAAGAGTCTCTTAGTTATAACACAGAAAGAAGGAAAGGATTAGGGTGGGCTGGAATGCAGAGCTTTCATCTTGCAGGGAACACTACCATTTGAAAAATACTGATTTTAATTTTTAATCAAATAGGGTTTCTTCTACTGGAAAAACTGTTTCAAACTGCTCTAAGAAGAAAATAATGCTGGTTAACACTTCAGCTTGATATTTTGTTTTAACAACATCTACCCTGGAAACAGATTATTAAAGGTGTATATGTACCTACATTCGACATAAAGTTGAGAGCACAGGGTGTCCAGCCAGGGGAGAGCAGAGCCAAGCAAGGCGTGTCTCAGCAGGATCTCCTTGGCTTATGCTATATTGCTGTGGTCTGATGTGCCGGGCACCCAAACAAGCTGTAGATGATGGCTGAGGCTAATTACCCAGACAAGTCCTGGTACTCAGGCTAGCTTGTTTTACCAAGAGGGTTAACTGCTCTTGAGTTCCAACGATGCGCTCCTAATAAACGTGGGTAAGAACAGAAGCCAAATGGATGCCAAAGGAACTGATCCTTGGATTCCCCAGTGTGTGGATCTGACACTGTGTATTAGCAGCAGGGAAAATTGCAGGCTGGTCATTAATATTAACATAGATACTTTCTTCTATTTTTCCTGCTATCAAGAACAAAAGTTGGATTAGACTGTATTTTGTTTAATGGCGGGAGTGTTGATTTAGACCTCTGCTGTGTCAGTTCACATTTATGTCAGCAGGGAAGACCGCAGCAGGAGCCAGTGAGGTGCAAAATCTCTCTGGAACGTAGGGCGGCAGCAATGTAATTGCACACCCCCACTCGCACCCGGCCTTTTTGCATGGGCACAGAGAGCCTGGTGGCCAGGGGGAGGTTCTGGAGGTACTGCAGGTCACCAAGCTCTTGCAGCACCTGAACTTTCTACCCAAAATTTAAAGTCAGTAGAGATGATAGTACAGGGTCCTCCTTCCAACAGTGCGCCTGGGCTGAGCATCCAGAACCCATCTCTCAGTAGGTAACTGGGCACACTGGGGCTGAAGGTTGCAAGAGAGCAGGCAGGGAATGATCTTTGCCACAGGGTAACTCAAGAACAAGAATGAAACTGTTTGCATTTTGATAAGTGGTGAAAAACATCTGTAAGTGCCTGGGAGTACTCTCTTTTTTTGAAAATGTATGTGCTGCTAATACTTTTAAGAATACAGCCATTCTGCAACAGATGAAAGAATTGCGATGGCAGTACCTGTTCCCAAATAGTATGTCATGGGAATGCGTTTGGATTTAGTACCTCCTCGTCTTTGTGAATGGCAGGAAAATGTTTAAGAAGTCTGGAAATGCAATGAAGTACATGTAGGAGAATTTCAAAAGCATAAATGACAGGCATGCACCTATTTTCACTGCAATTTAGATACACAAATACCTTCCTGGATTTCCAAAACTCTTCCTAATGTGGCAAAGGAAAATAATATTCTTTTCTTCCTCCAACAGTATCTAGCAATACAACTATCTCCAGACCAGCTGATGTCCTTTGGTGGCTCCATGGACCCCTGTGCTATGTGCTTTCTCTACAGCATTGGCAAGATAGGGGAGCAAGAGAATAAGGTCTACTCCAAATTGCTTTGTGACCTGCTGAACAAACAGCTGAAAATACCATCTGACAGGTGAGCTCATATAGCAACTTGTCTGACATGACTTTCCACAGACTGCTAAAACTATTAATCCCGCACTTGTCTTCTGGTGTTCTTCTATTAATGTTCTACTTGAAGAGGCTAAATGTCAAATCAATAGAGCAACTCTCCAATTAAAAAGAAGAAAGGAGCAGTTGCATGAGCTGCAAAGCCAATGCCCAGAAGTGGTACAATTTCTTTTAGTTAAAGTGATGGACACTCATGCACTCTACGTTCCCACAGATCTCGTTTGTGAAAGAGCCCAAGTACGGACACAGTAACTTCATGCTAGAATAACTTGCTGTTATTAAATTGATAACTTGGGTAACACATATCAACACTTCCCTACTGCTTGTAGGGTACAAGTGGAAGTCTATTACAAAAGCTCCCGCTTACATAAAAGCATTTCTAGTCCTTTTCCTGAAGGTACAACAATCTATTCCAGAAATTACTGTTAATTAAATACAGCATCCTGAGTTAACCTTAAAACAAGCAGAAAAATACCAGGAACTCCATAATGCAAGTAGACAAGGCCTGGGGGACAGCCTACAACATGGCTGTGTGTGTCCTGCTGCAGGAATACCTGGCCAACCTGCCGCGCTCTGCGCTCAGCAGCTAACGGTGTCTGTCTTCCCTTTCAGAATCTACGTCAGCTTCTTTGAGATCAGTGCTGGCAACGTAGGCTGGAACAGCACCACCTTTGCTTGAGGTGCTCTCGGGTGGTAACAGCCTATTCCTGAATGTGGCTTTTGAGCACCGCAGTTCTAGTCACGTTACCAGTATCTGGCACAAACGTAAAAGGCAGTGGTGCCTTAGTCACTGCTGCCCACTGCTGCTTAACATCTTGTCTGCTGCTTAAAGTAAAAATCCAACAGGAGCCTTATGATCGATACTGTCTTATTATTCTGGCAAGGCCTGGGGTTGAGATGGAAAGCACTTTTTTTAAAATAGTCTTAACAGAAGCTTTTCTTTTTTAAAAATTACTTAGTCTTTTGCGTGAAGATAAACACTCCGTTTGGGTATGCCTTTGCCCTGTTCTTGCTGGACAGCCTGGCCAAATTTAAATACAGCTATCTTGATCTGATTTCAAAATAGACTTATGTTTAAGTCAATAGATGTGGCTATCAATGTGGCATACGGCCCTCCCTTCAAAACAAGGAAAGACTCTTATTTAAAAGGAATGGAGACCAGATCCTCCTCAGATCTTAACACTACATGGACCTCTAGCTGCTTAGCAGAAAAACTTGTGCTGTAACAGTCTCCCAGGGCTCAGGACTGGCAGAGGGAGTAAGTGGAAAAACCCATGATTCACTGTTCTGCCCTCCCCTTTTCATCCATTGAACGATTTGCCGTGACAGTGAAGATTAGAGCACAGCTCAAAATGAGGCAGACACACAGGGAACTGTTCCCAGAAGCCAAAGTAATGAATTACTTACAAAAGGAAGATTTCCATATAAATATTTATTATTCAAGCCCTGGGTCAAATAAGAGCACTTGCTTCCAAAGTAAAAGAGAAAGATTGAGCACAGATGTGTCTTCTGAATTTCTAGAAATAGGTGTGTTGTGGGTTGTGGGTTTTTTTTTTTCTGGAAGAACAAAGCCATCTCACCCCTGCTCTGAGCTCTGTTGTGAACATCCCATTTTGTCCCTATCACAGCTCTACTTTGCAGCCACAGCCTTTAAATGCAAGCCTGTACCTCAACCTTCAAAAATGCTTTGTTGAGATAACAAATGAAAGCTGCTTTGGTGAATCAGCATGGCCCAGCCAATGAAGCAACATGCTACTTAGCATCTAAATACTAATGCTGCAGCCCTGCTGTTTGCTGTTAGCCTCCACTGAAGGCTTCAGCCTACCCCACACGTCTTCTGAAGCCCTTCTAGGCTAGGTGCTTTCAGAGTTAGAGCATCCAAATGCTGAAATGTGTGTTCTTATGGTACCTCATGGTACAAGTACAATTAAGACCACCTCTACTTGCTAACAATCCTTATACTCTAATGGGGAATGGAAAAGTTTTCCTTGCTTCTGCCTCTGGCACATGATTAGAATGCTCTCGGTGTATTTCTGCAAAACATCTTACACTTTCATTTTTTTGCTCTTAGACACATTTCTTCATTGTTCTTATTTTAATTACAGGCAATTGTGTTTTACAACAGATGCTGTTTATCCAGGAAAATGTAATATGAATGTGGAGCAATGACTTGAGGGAGGGGCAAAACAAGCACACTAGTATTTGGTTAACTTCTAAAAATGAACCCCTAGAAGCTATGACAATGTATGTACTGCTGCCCCCTTAGTCAAGGGGACAAAGGAGAATGAAATTGTGGATGTCTCTGCATTGTGTGGCAGCATGGCCAGGGTCTGCCACTTTGGGCCTGCCAGGCCACACAGCAAGGACACTGGTGGTGCCAGAATTCCCACCCTACCTCCATGCAACAGCTCTGGGAGGCAGGAAGGTGGGAGAAGTATGTGGCTCTACACAATGGCAGAGCGCTGAAAATATTACTTCTGACTAGCACTGTTAATCACTAAAAAAAATAAATGCTCCAGTCCTGCCAGTTCTCAGTGCTGCAGCCTGTGCCACTCCAAACCATTCCCATACAATGCCATCCCTTATTCCTTGTTCAGGGCCATGTGTGTTCACATGTGTAACATGTATGTATGGTTGAGCTTTCTAGCAGCAGCAGGGCTGGAACTTTGTTAAAAATTAACATGTGCTCGATTTCTGTGTGTAAAAAAAAAAAAAAAAAAAAAAAAAAAAAAAAAAATCAAGCTCTGAGCCTGGTTTTCTTTAGTGAGTCATTCCAAGCAGCAGAGCAGAGCGCTGCGCCGCAGCCAGGCGGTGTAAGAGGCAGGGTGGGGAGCCGTGCCCTCTGCAGCCTACGTGCATCACATCACACAGCCCAGCAGAAGGCTCATCTCTCAGGCTGCCCCTCAGCTCCCAACGGACATGCACCATTTCGTTCCTAAGCAAAAGAAGATCACTTCTGCCTTTACCCAGTAGAAGAATATCATATGAAAATGAGAACGCTGAGGAGTAATATATCAGTTTCAATTTGACTGAAAAACGTTAGAGAATAATTCGCATGTCAGGCATTTCAGCTTACACTGAAACTGAAGCGATGTTAAAGTGATGCACAAAACAAAAAATGTGCAAATGCGCCTTTATTTTGCAAAAGAAAAAAATTCCCTTGGGAGCCAGGGTTAGGATACCTTTTAGCAACTGCCAAGCGAGGGCTGGTAGCCCTTTTTCGCCCTGATCCTGCAAAAGCCAGTGGGAGTGCGAGAGCAGTGGTACCACATGCGCTGAGAGCAGGTTATGGATGAATCGCCCAGCAGGACTCAGTTCCAGGGAGGAGCCTACAACGTCCCCTCAAAAAATGCTCAGTGGCAGTGCGAAAGCAAACGAATAACGGTGGGAAAGGGGGGCAGTTCCGGCCGGGACGCTGCCGCGGGAGGGAAGCCGTAAGCCGTAGCAAGGGCAGACCGGGGAGGCCGTCTCCCCCCGCCCCGCTCCCTCCCNNNGCCCCGCTCCCTCCCCCGCCCCGCCGGGCGCGGCCCCTTTAAGGCCGGCGCGGCCCCGCGCGCACTAAAAGCGCCGCCGCCCCCGCCCAGCTCCATTCCGCCGCCGCCGGTCGCGCTGCACCCCTCCGCTCCCGCCATCGGCCCCGCCGCCCCCCGCCGCCGCCACCATGCCCATGTTCGCCATCCAGACC
>VZSF01004565.1:168090-187567 GCA_013398295.1 Chionis minor
CCGGTGCCCAGGGAAGGTGCTGGCGGGGCGGCCGCGGGGCTGCGCCCCTTCTCTGGCCCGCCCGGGGCGGAGGGGCCGCGGTCGCCAAGGGGAAAAGGGGCCTCGGCGGGAACGGGCCTGCGGGCCCCGCTGCTCGGCGGAACGGGCCTGTGCCTGCGCACCCCCGGCAGCCAGCCGAGGGAGGCGCGCTGCGGCGGGCGGGCCTCCCGCTGCAGCCCGTCCCCGGGTCCTGCGGCTCCCGGCGGCCGAGCGGGGCTCCAATGGCTAAATCACCGGAGAGTTGCCTGTGCCCGGGAGTCGGGATCGGAGCCCCGCCAGCGGCACGGCGGGTGGAAGGGGCTGGCGTCTGCCAGGCCGGCGAGTCTCCGGCAAAGGGACGTAACGGATCCGGGAGCTCTCCTCCCAGCTGCTCCCGGTTATCCCGGGCTGGGATGCAGCCCCTCTTGGGCCAGACGGCTGCAGTCTGAGAAGTAAGAGCTGGATTGCGGCCAGGCGCTCAGGCAGTGATTTGAGGGCGTGAATTCTGGCATGCAAATACAGTTTTAAGGCCTTTATCTCCCGCCGCGTGCGCTTTGCCCGGCAGGAGGACCCGTCCCACCTGCGGCTTTGCACAAACACAACCTTTGTTCCCCAAAACTGAAAAGCCAGGCCAGGGGGAGCCCCGTAGCACGCGCTGCCATGCCAGCCACGCAGGCTGCAGCCCCCGAAGGGTGTAGAGGGCAGGGCCACAACACAGCACGCAACTGCCCTCTTTGAAGTTGGTACCTCAGGAAAGTTTGCGTGGGGAGGCGGGAGGTGAGGTACCCTCTAACTGTTGGTTCTCTTACTGCAGTACATCGCTGTGCACATCATACCTGATCAGATGATGTCCTTCGGGGGCTCCACCGATCCCTGCGCGCTCTGCAGCCTTTACAGCATCGGCAAAATAGGAGGGCAGCAGAACAAGACTTACACCAAGCTCCTCTGTGATCTGATCTCCAAGCATTTGCATGTATCTGCAGACAGGTAAGGCCAGGATGTGACGTTATTAACCTAGTTTATCTGGCGCTCTGAAACTGCTTTGGAAAGCTCGTTTAAAAATACAAAAAGCCAGGAATAAGCCCATGTGTCTGAGGAAAATACAAAGCGATCTGCAACATTTTCATGTCCAGTTAAGGGTCTCATGCCTGCATCCTCTGTTAAATGGCTTCCCCTTCTCGGAGTAAGGGAAAATCCCAGAGGGCTGACAAAGTTGTACGGCGTGTCATTTGCCTCTGAGGTGTGATGTCTTGTCCTCTGGCGACGGGAGGCTGGAAGCAGAAGGGAGGAGCAGTAGCAGGCTGGAGCTGAAAGGCAAAGTAGAAGCCATCAGGCTGTGCGCAGCTCCCTCGCAGGCTGCCGGGCCCTGGGAGAGAATCTGCCTGCAGCAGGGAAGGATGGGAAGAACCTGCTGCCGCTGGTGTGCTGGGGTTGGAAGGGAGAAGAGCAGACCCAGCCCCAAGGGCCTGCTCGGCTTTCATAAGGCTGCCTGTCTGTTTGACACGTGTGAAGGACTGCAGTGCTTGGAAACAAAAGGTTTTGATCTCTGGAAATTCTTGACAGGCTGCTAACTAAAACCTGTCTGGTGTCTGAACAGACCCTGCCTGGAGAAGAGTTTGTATTTTCAAAAAAAAAAAAAAGTACAATTCCAGGTACTCTAAGGAACGTTGATTGTTGGAGGCTCTAATAGAGAAGTTACCTAGATTTCAGTAAAAACGAAGCCTGAAATTTCTTCTGGCGAGCAGGAAGCACTATCCACTGTCCTGTTGTCCAATCTCACTTGCCACTTTTATAAATTAGTTAGTAAGATTATCGTTTGTGTGTTCTTGTGCCTCTTCTGCAGGGTGTACATCAACTACTTTGACATGAATGCTGCCAATGTGGGCTGGAACGGTTCCACCTTTGCATAGAGCTCTCCCGTCTGTCTGAAGAGGCTGCTCCTGGACCTACCCTCCTCCTGCCCCTTTGCAGAGACCACCGCACAGATGGCCCCGTGTTGCATTTTGTGCACTCTCACAGATTGATGGCTCCTTGCTAGTGTGTTTAAATATTGCTGCTTCAACATTCCTCTGTTTTCTTTGTGTAGAAAACAAATAAAGATTTAGAAGTAAGCTGTCTGGTGCAGGCTTTGGCAGGTTGGGGATGGAGTTAGGCAATCGGCAATGTATCTCGCTGATTACTAAAGCAAACAAAGGGTATACTTTGGGTTACAGAATGCTAAGGGTTGGAAGGAACCTCTAGAGGTCATCTGGTCCAACCCCCCGCCCCCTACAGCAGGTTGCACAGGATGGCATCCAGGTGGGCTTGGAATGTCTCCAGTGTCAAGAGATTCCACCACCTCTCTGGGCAGCCTGTTCCAGTGCTCTGCCACCTTCAAAGGGAAGAAGTTCCTCCTCATGTTGAGATGGAACTTCTTATATTCAAGTTTGCACCCATGGGTTTTGTGTCCGTTTCTTAGAGCCGGTATCTCACAGTATGGTTAGGCTGAGTGGCAGGTGCCTGGCACTACTCCAGGGTGATTTTTCACCTTGCTGTAGGTGCCTTCAGGCCTGCTTCTTGCTCTGCATGTTGGCCGTGTCCTCCATCTCCACGGCAGAAGCAGTCCTCGGGCCTGCCCTGTGCCTGCTGCTTCAGAGAGGCTTTCCTCTTAACAAAGTGCTGTCTGCGTGGGGCCAAGTGAGCAAGGAAGACGCGCTTTTACTCACCGAGTCGAAATGCTGTTAGCTGCATTCCATTGCTGGCTCCCTTCAGGGGGCCGGTGGCTGTGGCGGAAAGCCTCGGTGTCACCTGCCAGCCCAGCCCGCGGTGGTGCCGCACTCTCCCTGCCTCAGGGCCGGGCTCCCGCCGTGCAGGGGGGTGGCCGCGACCGAGGGGCTTTTCCTCCCCTCCGCTTTTTCCATCCCCGCCGCCTCTCCCGGCCTTTCTCCCGCCGCGCCCCCCCCTGCCCCTTGGCCGCCCTTCCCGCCTCAGCCGCTCTCGCCTCAGGGGGGCGCGCGCGCCCGCCCCGGCGCCTTCTGGAGCCTTCCGCCACGCGGGTGTCGCTGACGTCATCTCCGTGCGCCCGGGCGGCGCCGCGCGGGGCCGTCATGGCGCTGTTCTGCATCAACAGGTACCCCCTGCCCCGGCGCCGGCGCCGCCACTGCCCGGCCCGGCCCGGCCCGGCCCGGCCGCGGGAGCTGCGCCCCGGCGTCCTCCCCGCGGGGCCGGGCGGGCGGTGCCTGAGGGGGTTTGTCCGGCCGTTTCAGGTACGCCGGCGAGGAGGAGGCCGGGGCGGCCGAGGCGGAGGAGCGGGCTCGGGCCCTGCTGGAGCGGCTGCGCCAGCAGGCGAAGGCCCGGCAGCTGAAGAAACAGCAGGAGGCGCGGCCCGAGGAACGGGAAGGGGATGGGGACCTGGATGTTCCCGGAGGAGCCGGCGCAGGGGCCGCGGGGCTGAGCCCCGGGGGTGAAGGGCCTGGAAGGAGGCAGGGGCAGAGCGCGGAGCGGCACAAGAGGGTAAAGAGGGGACAGCGGTCTGGCAGTGGCAGCTCTTCTGAAGAACGGGCGCATGCTGGGGAGGCAGCAGATGGCGGCACTCCATCGAAGAAGAAGAAGAAGGAAGCTAGAAGAAAATCAAAAGCACCGCAAGAGAAGACAGAAGCAGGTAACGATAAATAGAGGCCGTAGAATTTCGGTTCATTCTCTGCTCACATTTCTCAGCAGAGAGACTAGACACAAGTTGCTCTTTGAGTAACTGGTGGTAAATTTTCTTTTCCACTGCTTAATATGTTCTCAATATAATTCCCTTTTTTAGGGGAAGGCCCCATATTGCAGCCTTTGAGGATCAGTTTAGTAGAAGAGAAGCATGTCACCTCAGTCTTCAGTCACCTCTGTAACAATGAAAAAACGTTTTGCCTTTGCACTTGGATTTAGGAAGAAGAGCTTGCAAGTTGTTGCTTAAGCCCTGCTTTGTAGAACGTTCCCTGCGTGCGTTTTCTGTAGTATGTTCTACCCGTAGCTTTGTATTCCTGTTATCCAAATTCCAGATTCTGAAGAAGACATCAAACAACAGGAAAACGGAAGCAACCTTAGGCCTTCTAAAAGGAAAAGGAGAGATGAGGGAACAGAGGGGGCTGAAACAGGAAAGAAAGACAAGAGTGGAAGAGCTGAAGGAGATCAAAGCACAAAAGAGGACCTGCCCTTAGCAGCCTCAGAGAAAGAGGCAAATCCTCCACCCTCCAGTTTGGTGGTTCTTGGAGACTATGACAGAAAGCCAGTGCAGAAGGTAACTAGCTTGGCTGAATTTTGGTGATGGTCAGGAAGAAACATGCATCTTACCAGCTTATTTTATGTATGGCATTGCCTGTTTGACAGCAGAAACACTTTGTTATTCTCCTTTCTCCCACCTCAGGTTCAGCCTTTCTTACCACAGTGGCTTGCTCAACCCAAACTCATGCAAAAACGTATCAAAGACAATCTAGTTCCAATTGGAGAAGTCCCAGGAATTCATCCCAGGCTGTTGAAAAAGCTGCAAATGAATGGGATAGAGTCCTTTTTTCCAGGTACCTTCATATTGCTTTTGCGTCTTTCTAAACTGACTTACGTAGTTCCTGCAGTCTGTTGCTATATGTTTTCTGTGGTCAGTGAAGTAAAATATAGAACAAAACCAAGTTTAGTGCATCAAAGTGATCGTACCATTTTTAACCCTTCACTTTCAAAGCTTTATTTAGGCCGAGTCATGGAAGTCTGTTAGCTAGTCGTAAATGCAGCTCCACAAAATACGGTGGTTTGAAGTAATAGCTTACGGCTGCCGAAAGAGGGAGGTCTTACTTGTGTTCTCCCATTTCCCCGCCTTGTGCCAGGCATGTGCCTTGCCTGTGTTCCTTGCCTTCTGCTGTCTCTGCTCCTAATCAGACCTTTCTGGGAACCTCTTCAATTCAGTAAATCAGCAGAAAACTGTTCAAGCAAAAAAAAAAAAAGCTGTTGGTTTTCCATTATTTTCCCAGTTTTGCAGACAAGTGCAATAAATGCCAGAAGTAAATAGAAAGCATGGCTGGAAGCAGGGATAAGGAGAGGGAGAAAAGGAAGGAAGGTGGGATCTCTGACCTTCAGCCTTCAGTTACTGGGTCCAGCTAAGGCTGGACGCTCAGACTATCAGAGACTCATCGAGGTTATATTGGAAAGCCAGCACGTGGCTTCTCTTTTTAAGTATGCTATTACATAATGTTTAATGTAAATGTTATTGCATATTTTGTTCTGGGAGATCTTACAGATTGCCGATAGCAACTTCCTGTGTTTTCTCATAAATCAAGTCCAGCTTATGGCACTTGGTAGTAGATAAATCAAGCTGTGTCATGCTCGGTCTGGCAGAGATGGTGCCCACCGAGGCCGTGGATTGTACGCATCACTGAGTATGGTCCTGTTGTGGAGCTACGTCCCCTGTCTGCTAAACCTCATAGAGAAAATGAAGTTAGACAGTTTGTCAGGGCTTCTCCCGGGGCAGGAGAAGGAGCGAGTTCATGGATGATAGACAAAGCTGTTGTCTGCACCGGACTGTTCACGTCAGTCCGTGTGTACGCTCCTGCAGTGAACTTGGACTTACTCCAAAGCATATAGGAGTTGTGCGTTTTGCTCCGTGGTAGATAAGGCTGTGTGGCTGTGTTGCATATTCTGTGTTTGTTTAAGAGTGGTTTGTACTTCAAAGAAAGGATGCTTACAAATACTTATAGGTTTTTAATCTGCCCAGTGCCATCCTAACAT
Source organism: Chionis minor (assembly GCA_013398295.1). NCBI lineage: Eukaryota > Metazoa > Chordata > Aves > Charadriiformes > Chionidae > Chionis > Chionis minor. The sequence continues at coordinate 173,845 of VZSF01004565.1, forward strand.
GAGAACAAGAAGACAGATAACAAGTTGAAAACAATATTTAACACAGTAACATCCTAGCCGAGCACTAGAAGTAGCTGAATTCTTGGAGAGGGAAATCTCTGTATTCAATGCTAAACTCCCATGAGTCAACAATAATCAGGTAAAGCCAGATAACATCTCAATTTTAGGTCTATAGCAACAACAGCACAGATGTGGAAAGAGAGTAATTGTATATAACCACTCTACTGGATACAGTGGTTCTAGCCCAGTTAACTCTGTAGTTCATGTTTGCTTCTGTTTTTGTCCAGTTCAGGCAGAGGTGATTCCTGCTATTCTACAGAGTGCAGCCAATGGGTATTTGATGGGGCAGGGAGGATACCGCCCCAAGGACATCTGCGTATCCGCTCCCACAGGCAGTGGGAAAACCCTGTCTTTTGTTATACCCATAGTACAGGTGAGTTTCCCCCCAGTGAAATACCTGTAGGGAAGATGCTGGGGTTGCTTTTGTTCAAGTGAAACCTGAACTTAGAAGTAGGTTTGAAAAGCCAAGGAATTTGTGGCTGCAAAGCAGCAGATTTTTAGCTCACAGCTGCCTGAGGGAGATCTATGAGTCCCTTTCATCACAGCATTCCACTCCTTTTCTCAGATGAGGCATGGTATTAGGAGTTGGGAGGGTGGAGGGGGAGTAAAACAGAAACATAAAACTGCATGAGGATGTGTCAACCCTATCTCTTTTCACTAGGTTAGATATGAGACACCCCTTCTCTCCTCACTGCTTTCAGGGACTCATTTGGCTTTTGTTTTGGCAGGTTCTGCTAGATCGAGTAGTTTGCCAAGTACGAGCTCTGGTTGTGTTGCCCACCAAAGAACTGGCACAACAGGTATGTGGCTCTTCACCTTCTCTCTGAGCAGAACTGGCCCAAGACAAAGGCTGGGGCAGTCAATACTTTGCTTGGCTGTTCTGTGAAGTGGGTTGAAGACCCGTCAGGGGATTTGATGTTGTTAGCATAACGGACAGAATTATTTTAACTGATTTCATTGTGGCTAACGAAGCCTGTCTCTTTGCAGGTGAGTAAAGTGTTCAACATTTATAGTGACGGGACAGGTCTGAAGGTCGTTTTGATTACGGGCCAGAAATCTTTTGCAAAGGAGCAGGAGATGCTTGTCCAGAAAAAGTAGGTTAAAAGGCCTTTTGATAAGGTTTATAGCGATTGTAAACCATTTAATTTCAGTAAGCAGAAGTGGAAAAAATAGGCCGTTGCATCACACCATCGTGCAATAATGACTTCAGATAGTGGGTTTATATGCTAGACACTGGTTGTTCTGTCTTCGTCAAAGTGCCTGCTACTACCCCTTTTTCGTGATTATTATGTTTTACTAGATTTTTGGGGTTCTTCACCAGCTGAGTAGAATGCAAACATTTACGTTATACCCACAGGTACAAATGATTGTTACAGAATTTTGCTGCAACCAAGCTTTTTTAAAGAGCAATGAAGAGTGACGGGTTTTGTTTAAAAGAGGGTTTAGTGTCCAGCGCTGCCTTCGCATGATTTCCAAAGTGCATATTTGAATTTTATTATTTCTCAGATAAGTGAAAAGTAGGAGAATCTTAAGGTCTGCTGCTGCCAAAGATCTCTGTTACGTGCTTTATGGTGTAGGGAGAAGCTCACTGCTGGGCTGCTTGTTCTTTCAGGGTGACGGGCTACTGCAGCCTGGCTGATATTATTGTGGCGACACCAGGGCGGCTCACAGATCACATCAGCCAGACCCCCGGGTTCAGCCTGACACAGCTTCGCTTCCTGGTGAGTCAGCTCTACAGGTCTCCCATCCTAGCACAGCATCCATTACAGCTGTAATTCCTGCTTTGTTCTTGCATGGTACATAAATAATCTCTGTTGGAACCGTTGTATGGGCCTCGTCTACACGCTGGCCTGCTCAGGCAGTGCTCTCGAGATGTTTTATTCCAGCTCATGACACCCAAGCATCCGTCCACCCACTTGCCCTTCTCTCTTAGCCTCTTGCAAACACAAACTCAGAGTAAAGCCTTATCGGTCAAGGTTGGTAAATTAAGAGTGTGGGAGCTTCCACCATATGGGATTCTGTGCAGAGACAGTTGCAGTGTTACTGAGGATGTGGAGATCTTTTATTTCTTGTTTGGAGATGTGGTTTGGATTTACGTGCAAATGAGTTTCTGTGTAGTTTGAGTGTCAGGCTGGCTGCCGAGCCACTGAAACAAGAGCAAATTTCAGTTTTGGGGTAGAAACTTCTGTCTCCGGTTGATAATATTACAAAAGGACAATAAAAGCTGCCTAATGCTAGACAAGTATTTAACAAGTAGTGTTCTTCGTCCTTGTGAATTCAGATCGTAGATGAAGCTGACCGTATGATCGATGACATGCACCAGAACTGTCTGAACCAAATCGTCAAAGCTGCGTTCCGAGTGGAAAATGAGTCTGGCTCCAAGATGCTTTTTCAGAGGACCAAACCGGGGCCTATAACAGCAGCCAGGTAAGTTGCCAAATGCATCTCTCTGAACTGGTAGCACAAACACCAGCACCAAGATGCCACTGCCCTGCTTCACAGTACTCCCTCACGGGACCTCTCAAAGCTTGCGTACTCTGAGAAATGTCTGCTGAAGTAAGGCAGCTTCTTTTCCAAAGCTTGAAAAAGCAGGCAGTGAACAGCTGATACCAGAGGATGTCTTTTAGACTGAAGCATAAGTATTGTATTCTCTGTTCTTCCCTTAACAAGATGAAAGGAGCATCAAAAGAATGCAGAAATATTCCAAGTCTGTGATTCATTTGCACAGTAACTATAGTAATGCCCTGTGGCAAGCTGAGTAATGGATTTGAAGGAAAACTCTTGGAATTATATATCTGCAGCTGCTGTTTTCATACAGCATGGTAGAGATGTGCCAGAAACTGAGATCAGTGACCTGGAAGCAGCTAGAATGAGGACATGGGTAACTTGGATGCAAGGATGTGTGCAGGGGTAACAGATGCGGGTTGTGCAGTTGGTTGAGAGCTCTGCTCAGTTCTGTCTGTGAACTCCACTGTAAAACAAGGGTGGAAAAGAACCTACAGGAAGGGCCCAGGGCAGGAAAAGGGCATCAAAAAGAGTTAATTGCTTCCCTCGTAACATCATCTAAAAGCACTGGTGGAGGAACTGCTTTGCTCCCATCCTCAAAGCTCGGTTTCCATGTGCTGTTTATTTCAGCTCCTGCTATCCTCAGATACCCTTACAGAAACTGCTGTTTTCGGCCACACTGACCCAGGACCCAGAGAAGCTGCAGCAGCTGGACTTATTCCAGCCTCGCCTCTTCACGTCTGTCTATTCTGAGAGGAAAACACCCGGAAATGGAACAGAGACTGAACAAGATACCAATAAGAAATACACACTACCCGAGGGACTATCGGTATGACATTAATTCTCCTGAATAGATTATACCTGAAGATTTGTTTAACTGTGGAGCATCAAGTTACGTTTTACCCTATAAACAATTATGTCTTCACTATGATTCTTTGCATTACAGAAGTGTTGGGAGAAAGTGGCTTTGGGAGTATTTATGATGCAGAGAGCTCTACCTTTGCACGTTTGTTTTCTCATTACTTAGTGTTCATTTGGATAAGACTGGAATTATTTATTCATTTTTTTAATCAAACTCTCTTGATGCAAAATTAAGCTCACTGGCAATGGGGAGTAGAGATACGGAGTGATACTAATGTAGTAGCACTTAATCAACTGTCCATCTCAAAGCGTGTTGTACAAATATGCATAACGTACATTTCAAAGCGTGTAGATACAGGTCACCCTGTAGACAAACATGCTGTACACCCGCGTGCTGTTACTTGCTGTGGAGAAGCGAGAGCATTAGAACAGCACAGGTCTCCTGTCTCCACTTCGTGTTGTGTCCTCCCAGCCTGTGCCTGGGATTGTTCTAAAGGGGGTGGCATCGTGGGGTCTGGTTTTGCTGCTGTTAGTTGTAAAACATCCAAGCCTGGGTGGGTCCTGGAAACCTAGTGGGTTTCAGAGAAGATAGCCGTGGCAAAAAGTAATTTTTTATCTCTGAACTTCTTCCCTGTCGACGGCAGCAATCTTACGTGCCCTGTGACCTGAATTCCAAGCCTTTGCTCCTCTTGCATTTCATGCTGACGATGAAATTTACCCGCGTGTTGTGCTTTACCAACTCCAGGGAAGCTTCTCACAGGTGAATATATTGATGAGATCACTACAGTAGGTATCTGTCAAGTAATGCGACAGAGGTAAGGACTGTTTCTATCCTGTTTATCTACAGATTGTTCCTGCTGGTTCAGGCCTTTGGTGGAGTCACTGCAGCTGAATTTTCTTCTCGGTTACCTCCAAATGAGAGACAGAGAACCATGAAGGAATTTGAACAAGGAAAAATACAACTGTGAGCATCTTAAATTAATTTCCTGTGTGTCTTCCAACATAAGACATGTTGCCCATGTGAAAAGCTAGGTAGAACCAAGAACACAGTTAAATGGGGTGCTCTGTAAAACAGAGTGTGCAGGAACCAGCTCACAGAATAGGTGTGAGACTTGGACTTGTGCCTTTTGAATTGTTTACCCTGCATGTAACTTGGCCTGTTCTGATCTAGCTGTAATCTGAATTTCTGTGTGTTATTTTATTACAGGCAGTAAATGTTACTGCTTGTTCATATAGTTGCCGAAAACACATACAGTTCTGAAAAATCTTAAGTTTAATGTGTGTGTGCTTGGGGTCTGGCACTTGTTGGAAGAGAAGGGATGTTGGTGATAGAACTATATGTAGTATTGGTGCTTCCCACCAAAGAAATCCCTGATCAGACTGGCATACGGGTTTACTTCTATCCGTGTGTTTGATCTGCTTTGTGATGTCGGTAGCTATACGGGATTACATCTGTGGAATGTCTCTGAGAGGAAGGTAAATATTTATTTTCTGGATTTTCTTTTTATCCAACCCCTGTGTTTACATTCATCCTTAACTACCAGAATTTCGCACCTCGCTGTCTGCGTTCAGTGCCTTTATGGAGTGCTTGGATAGCTTACAGGTTTGTAACCTCCAGTGTGATGGGAGCCATCTGGCTTAGTGTCGCATGCTTGGAGAACCTGGAAGCACCCCGTAACTTTTTGTGCACAACAGTAGGTGACAAACGTGTAGTGATGTCTGGAAGTCTGCAGGCAGCTAATAATGCCAGGGACATTACAGTGCTGCTGTCAGGCTCAGAGGCCAGAGGCTGGCTGCCCACTTTGAACAGGGATTACCAAGAGTTGTGCTGTGTTCAGTTGTGCGTGTGGTGCAAGAGATGTTACCTGAAAATGACTATATATACATTTAAAACCAGGTTAATCAGCACAGATGCCACTGCACGAGGGATAGACGTTAAAGGAGTGAACTACGTAATAAACTATGACGCGCCTCAGTTCATCAGGACATACATTCACCGGTAAGACAACCAGGAACAAAAGGAAGACAAGTTTGAGCTTGGTTTACTTTGAAATATTTAGCAAAGGTGACATGCATTTAAGGGGTTTTAGCTTTGGATTTTTTGTTCATTTAGATATGCAAATAGCTTTCTAATCCAAACGAGGCCTGTAGTATCACTGGAGTAACGCAGTACTGAAACAAAGACCTAGCGCCCTATTACAGAAAATGTATTTTACAGGAAGTAGAAATACTGTCCTGGACAGCATCGAGTGTTGGGTTTCTAGATGTTCAGAAAACTTGCAGCGGCTCAGCAGCTGTGAACAAGCTCTGAAAATATTCAGCCTTTATAACATATGGCTAGTCCTGCTGTACTAACCTCAAAAAACTTGGGATCGGACTTTTAAATCTGAAGAATTTCAGACTCAGACTCTTGGAGCCGATAATGGCAGCGACTACGTGGCTAAACTGACTTGATGCTACTTTTTCCATTTTCAGAGTTGGAAGAACGGCTCGTGCAGGAAAAGCGGGCGTTGCTTTCAGCTTGGTCCTTAGAATTCAGGTATGTCGTTGGTGTGGGATTCATTTGAGAAGGATGCGTGGAGGGGCTTAAGGAAGATAAGGTTTGTACTACTCCCCACCTTTGCCAGTCAGCTGAGCTTTGTACTTGGAAACTCCAATTATTTCCTGACTAGGGAGCATGTTCCAAAACATGCTGGTTTTCTAGCTGAATAGGCAGTGGGGTGTCTCATCTCCTGCATCTGTTTTGTTACACAGGAACGTAGGTTTCTGCGGATGTTGAGGGATGCCGGCATCCAAGATGTAAAGAAGCACCCAGTGAAGGGCAACTCACTAAAGCCGCTGGTGCAGCAGTATGAGGAAGCTCTGTGTAAGCTTGAGAAGACAGTCAAGGTAATTGGAACGGGGAAGAAAGTGGAAAAAAACTAAGCTACAACTTGCACAGTTTATTGCAGCTCATGACTTGCAGAAGTATTAGTGTCCAGGATCCTTTTCTTTAACTGAGATATTTCCATTTCAATGTGAAGGCAGCATTTTTGGGTCTATTGTTATGAAATACTCAGAAAGGGTGGGGAGGGGAGAAAGAGGCTTTCTGTTAAAAGAAAGGTAGGCAGCATCCCTGGAGATATTTAAAAGCTGTTTAGATGTGGTGCTTAGGGACATGGTGGACTTGGCAGTGATTGGTTTACAGTTGGACTTGATGATCTCATGGGTCTTTTCCAACCTAAATGATTCCGTGGTTTGTAGTGTTTCCTTTTCCTTTCTCTTTACCTCTGGAGCTGGGATTTTGGCAGCTACCCAGAGCAAGGCAAACAAAATGCAGAAATTAAACCTTTTGTAATTACAGAGTTTTAAGACTAATTTACAGCCCTCCTGACTAGAAGTTGGGTATGCCAAGCCAGGAAAGCATTTTCTCCAGGCCCCTCTTTATACACCAGTGGGAAGGTTGAGAGCTTTCAAACAAAAGCCGGGTAGCGTTTATCTTGCCAGGTGGGTAGACTAGGATCCATAATAGACTTTCTGTGCTGTATGATTTGGGTAAGTGTTCTGCTGTCGAACTGGAGAACTCCTGATAAACACCCATCCTTGAAAAACGATGATTTTGAGTTGCAAGCTAGTCATGCTTAAAAACTGGGGCAGGAAGGATTATTAAATTGTCCTGTTGCTCCCTGAAGTCCTTTCTGTGTGACTCTGAGACAGGGGCATCTTCACTCACCTTTTCAACTTTACTTTTGAACAGAACGAGCGAGCACAGAAACGAGCCTGAGTGAATGGAAGCTGAGGAGTGTTTCGTGGCAGTGAAGCTGCTGAGCGGGATAGGTCATGGACTGCTACCCAGCACGATAACAATGAGATGTGGTCCCTGGATGGAGCTGAATGGTTGGCTCCTCAACCTTATCATATCCACAGTCAGCTCTTACAGGCCTCATTTCCTCTTTCAAGGACACGGCGAACAGAGTTCAGTTACTGGTTTTAAAAAAAAAAAAAAAAAAAAAGCGCAAAGTTCTCTTCAAGGCACCTGTATCCCATCTTTCTGGCCTATGTAAAACCACCACCCGTGAAGAGAAGAGTCCTTGCACAGCTCTTGAGCACGGGCCTGGTGCCACTGCTGGTCTCCAGAGGTGAGGGCTGTGCCCTTCTCGCCTCTGAACTGGGACAGCTGCTGGCTCCGTTGCTGCGCAAGGAGCTGTATCTGCAAATGCATAATCACCTGTACAGTGCCTAAAGCTGAAGCATGTTTGAAGAGCTGCTCTTGGCTGAAGTGACTGCAACTTTTAAATAAATGCTATGTATATTTTTAAAACAGTGTATAATAAAGATTCCTGGGTACAGGAATGGAAATGGTGTTGAAAGGATTTTTCACTTCTATAGTCTCGTACCTTTCTCGTCATTTTCTTACCTATGTTGTTTCCTTCTACCATTCGGTACCAGCAGGGTCTTAGTGCAGACTAAACTGTCTGATGTCTAATATGAATATACTGGAATCGGTGAGTATTACTGGAAGCCATAAATCTGTATTTGACACATGCCGCTGATATTTTTAGCTGCCCCTGGCAGAAGGCTTAGAGCTACCGTGTAGCTGGAGCCTGTAACTGCCCTCCAAGACCTTCAGCAGGAAATAGCCCAGCTCTGCCTTATTGTTTTGTAAAACAAAATAAATGTACACCCGGGTTAGCAATGCATTGTTGGAGCAAAATGAAGGGCTGGGAATCTTGGAGGGCTGGGCATGAGGAGGAGTGGTGGTTGCATCCTGTAAAGACGGGAGCACTGTGGAGTTGTTTTATAGCAGCGAAGCCGCACCTGTCTTCCTGCAGTGTGACTGCTCGCTTTCTCTCAAGCAGGTTTTGCGTTGCACGAGTGCCCGGGCTGATGTCAGAGTAGCAGAAATGGAAAGTCTTAGGCAAGAGCTGTGAGCTCCCATGAGCAAAGGAAGGAAAGGCTGGGAGACCAGGAGAAGAGAAGACAGAGGGGATCTCATCAATGTTTATCGATATCTAAAGGGCAGGTGTCAAGAGGATGGGGGCAGACTCCTCTCTGGTGCCCAGCGACAGGACAAGGGGCAACAGGCACAAATGCACACAGGAAATTCCGTCTGAAATGAGGAAACACTACTTTGGGGGTGGCAGAGCACTGGAACAGGCTGCCTGGAGAGGCTGTGGAGTCTCTGCTGGAGATATTCCAAACCCACCTGGACACCATCCTGTGCAACCTGCTCTGGGGGAGTCTGCTTTAGCAGGGGGGTTGGACTAGGCGATCCCTTCCAACCCTGAGGGCGCTGCGATCTACCTCTCGTGCAGCTCCGCCAGCCCAGCTTTGGGTTCTCGAAATCATTAAGCTGTTGAAGTCAGCTGTTAAGTCGAAGTTCAAACATGAGGTGGCAGAGCCTGCTCGGAACGTTTCCCTGGAAAACCGCCGCCGTCCCTGTCCTTTGACACACACAGCGCCGGGCGCAGCGCGGGGCCGGGACGCTCCTCTCCGCCCGGTGCCCCGGGCACGAAGCCGGTAACGGGGAGGGCGGGAGCCCCCGGGGCGGGGCGGGGCGGGGCGGGACGGGGCTGCTGCGCTCCGCCCCCGGGGCAGGGCCCGGTACTGGCCCGCCCAGCAGCGCGGGGTTGTGCGGGACGGGCCGGGACGGGAGGAGCGGGAGCGGCGGCAGGATGGGGCTGGAGCTGTACCTGGACCTGCTCTCGCAGCCCTGCCGGGCGCTCTACATCTTCGCCCGCAGCAACAACATCCCCTTCGAGTTCAAGCACGTGGAGCTGATGAAGGGTGAGCGGGGGCCGGGGAGGGGGGAGGGGCGTGGGGGGTGTCCTCCGCCGGGCTTCCCCCCGCTCCCGGGCTGAGCCCGGCTGCTCCCCAGCCCCGCTGGGACCCCCGCGCCCCCCTCGCCGCTCCCGGACACCCGGCTGGTTGCCAGCCGCCCACTCGCGGGTGGGACCGTGTTGCTCAACCGTCCCCATCGGTGCGAGACGCCGCAGGAGGGTGGGGTGGCCCCTCCGGCTGCAGAGGGCCCCCGTGCCGAGACGAAAACAGGGCCTAATTCTCTAAAGAAATCCCGTTTTTCAAGTAGCAGGCTCGGTGCCTGCGCTCCTGTGGTGGTTTTGGGCCGGATCCGCCACCGAGGCGGACAGGGGATGTTCTCCCCAAAGAGACCTCAAATCCCGACAGCTCCTCTGCGGCAAACGCGACTCTGGCAGAGAGGCCCGAGATATCTTTTCTATCGTCCCCACCCCAGCAGAAAACGCGTCTCTGAAAAAAAAGGACCTCTTTTCTGAGAAGCGGCGCTCAGGATGTGCTAGATCTGAGGCTATTCCCCATTTAAACGGGAAACAAAAAAGCAACAGAGGTGGGACGTTTGTGTATGGGCGAGGGCAGCTGAGGTGTGCAGTTCTTGCTCTCAAATTCAACTTCCTTAAAAAACTCTGCGCTCCGGTAAGCAGCAGCGGTTGCTGCAGAGTTGGTTTTTCTCCTCCTCTCAGCCGGGGCTAACAGCCCTTTGGGAAGGATTTTCATGCGCGGAGCCCACCGATGTCCCTCTGTGCCCAGGTAGGGCCTGACAGCCAGCCACCCCTGTGGGGGTCAGGCTGCTCGTGGTCGTTATTTTGGGAGGGTTGAGGACAGGCTTGCAAAGCTTGTGAAGGCAGCGGAGTGAGACAGCGCAGCCGCCAGGGACCTGAAGGCTGAGCAATGAAGAAGGGAAGTTGGTTTAATTTGTATTAAAACCAACTGATAATTGGTAGGAGCCTGCCCAAGAGGTATCGTGTTGTCGCCAAAGGATGCCCAAAGATCTGTATCTTCGTTCTCTGTAAGCACAGTTGGTAAAAGCTTTCCTTCAACCTGTCCAGAGCTCTGATGCTTTTGAAATTAAGGTAATGTATTGGGCATAAAACCACCCTGGTAAGTAGTACTTAAAAACAATGAAAGATAAGAAGGCTCCTGGGGCTGAAATTGATAAAAGAACAAAACAGGCTGCAGCCTGTGACTCAAAGAAACCTCAGGCTTGTTGTGGTTTAGTCTCTGGGTGTTCCCCTGCGCACCGTAGCTGTGCATTGATTGCACCTTGCTGCGGCTTTCTTCCAACCTGTCTCAGTAGAAAAAAATTTTGCTATTGTTTGTAGATGGGGGCTACAACATCGCCCGGAGCAGATGAGCTGGGGGCAGGCTCATCTACTGTCCTTCCCCATCTTTCCCAATAAATAGACTGTTGGTTTAACAGGTTTGGTTTAACTGTTGGTTCCCAATAAATAAACTCTCTCACTGTGGTGAGACACTGGTGCAAAGGAGAGGAGGCTGGCAGGCTAGCCAGTCACATCAAGGTGAATGGAACAACTGAAATGCAGGTATTGGGAAACTGAAGGGAAGAAAAGTGAATGACATCAGTTTCCCAGTGACCTGTACCCCATGGCATCAGCACTTGCTTTTCATCAGTGGATTTAGCATGGGTAACCTGGCTTGCAGGAATGCTGGAGGTGTGTCCTACACAGGCAGGGTGTGCTCAGTGCCCGTGCCGTGGGGAGACACCCCTGGTACCTGCAGCTGGGTTAGCTCAGCATCCAGCTGCTCGGCAGACGGGTGTGGGCACACCGGCCCCCAAACGAGCACTCGCTGGGGGATACGGTCCAAGGGCCCATCACTGCATGGCATGGAACGACCAGGTGAGGGAACACACACTCGGATCTGAGCTGTCGGGTTAAACGCGTCCCCCCAGAAAAGCTCTTGGGCCCCCGGTAAGGCAGGTCTCAAGGAAACGTGGAAAGAGTGAGAATGGATAGAAATCACACGACACTCCAGGGACACCCAAGGACCTGGAATCTGCACACAACGTGTAGGAAATCCCAGTGATTGTTTGAAAGGGGGTGGGGGAGATGGGCTGTGAGCCAAGTGACAGGGGAGTAGTCACAAATCAGGTTTGCCAAGTACTGGGAAAACTAAGCCCACTTCCAGAGCATCTCCTCTGGCACAGAGATTCTCAGGTGACTCACACAGCAGGATGTGGCCTGGGCTTAGACATTAGGGAAACCTGAATACGGAGGTACACACATATGACAGAAGCCAGGGGCTGGAAAAGGCTGGCACAAACGAGTCACATAAAACAAGGCTGCTGGGGCTGGGTTCAAACGTAACAGAGCATGCGGAGACCTCAGACGAACAAAGCGTCTTCTCCTGTCGGGTTCACTCTGCCTACCTTTGGGGGCGAGCTGAAAGATAGGTTAAAAGCAAGCTCAAATCCACATTTGCTCTGATAAAAGATACGCAAAACCCACATAACGAGCTGAGTGATAGATCTGTAACAAAATACCCATGGCTTTATATGGAATCTCAAAAATCCATTCTCATCTGAGGACTAAAGAGTTGAGTATAAATTACATTATCTTCCAGAAAAAAAACCAAAACAAACAAAAAAAAAAACCCCTTTACTTTCTCAAAGTCCCTGTGTTTCATGTTTCTGATACTGAGATATCTTTCCTCCAAGCAGCTCAGTGTTCTCTCTGGGTTTGTACAGGACAGGTACCTCCAGGCACAAACTTAGAGCTGATAGAGCCCTGAGTTGACAAGCCCTGTTGGTATGAAAGGACTCTTAACCATTCTGACCTTTGTCGAGCAGTTGTTCTGGTATGCAGGCAGGAAGCAAGGAAGTTGTCTTTTATAGGCCAAACCCCATATTCACCCTGGCAGCACTTTTTGATTGCTTATAAACTTAACCAAGACTGTATTCATGCAATGAAAACCAGGAACTTGAGGCCAGGTGGTCCCCACAGCCTCCTCAGGTGTTTGCAGACAAGTCGTTAGCATCACCGCCAAGCAGAACTTCTCATTTCCTTCCTCAGGGCAGCACAGGACGGAGGAGTTCCGGAAGGTGAACATCCTGATGAAGGTGCCTGCGCTAAGGGATGGTTCTTTCACCTTAGCAGAGAGGTGAGGCTCAAATAAGCTCAGACCCCGACTGCAGTATTGTTTATCCTAATGCTTGGATTCTGCCAGTGCTCTGTTTGGTCTCTGCGGAGACTCCAGCCCAGGCAGTTGTTTGTCTCCTTCCTATCTGTTCCACTTGTACATAAAATAAACCCATGTTTCAAGAGCTTTCTCATGTAAGTGACTCAAACAGTACTGACTGTGGAAAAATCTGTGAGCTGCTGCTTGGAGCTAACTTGCATGTAGGCAATGTTTCTAAGCCAAAATACCTGTCCGTGCGTCCTGCTGCTCTCTGCCTTCCACTGGAGGCCGTAGTTCAGCACCGTAAATCTGACGCGAGGCACCTGCTGATGGATAGGCAGGCAATACAAAGCTCAGATTTGGTATAAACTCATTCCGAGGCTCATATTTGCTCAAAAATGTTGATAGGGTAACTGTACCAGCAGGCCACATGTCTCGCTAGGCTGATGTAGCAGATAATTGCTGTCCACAAGCAGCTGCTCAAGCCAGCACAAACTCTCTCACGTCCTGGCAGTTGTGTCTCCTGCACTTCTGCTGGACTCAGATCAGGTTTGTATTGCTGCTGGTCCAGCAGTACAGAACTTGGGGGAAGAAGAAAGGATGAGGTGCTTTAATCTCACCATCAGCTCACCGGTCTGCCTTGCTCTCTGGGCAGCATTGCAATCCTCCTGTACCTGGCCCGGAAATTCAAGACTCCTGATCACTGGTACCCATCCGACCTGCAGAAAAGGGCTCGGGTTGATGAGTACCTGTCATGGCAGCACGTCAACATTCGTGGGAAGGGGAGCAAGCTGTTCTTAACTAAGGTAAGACCGTTATATCCCAAAAGCTAAGTGCTAAGAGCTGTGAGTGCAATGGCCCAGGAAGTACCTCCTGTGCGCAGGGTCTTTCAAAGCAAATGTACAAGCCAGGTGACAGGTAGGAACAAAACAAGATCTGGCATTGACTTGGCTGCTCAGCCAAACCTAGTTGAAATGGCCCGAATTCCTTATGCTGCAGCCACAGCTCTGTGCGTGCACTGAGATCCAGAGCAAATTCATCCTGGGTGAGCAGCTAACGCCAGACACAGCTCACTGCCTTCTGCCCAGCTTCATGGAAAGAACGAACCTCCCACTGGAAAACAAAATGCAGTTGCTTGCAGATGATGCAGCGTTCCCTTAACAGGAGATTCTCGTGGTTGAAATTTCAGACTTTCTAGGGAGGAGACAAGGACAGGCAGGAATTAATGACTGATATTGATGTTAATCTGCCACAGGAGATTAGCAGCACCAGTTGTTCTCATACATGGCTGGTGAGGGATCCTTAGAAGGCGGCAGTGGGAGGGTGTGGACTTAAGGGAAATATGTAAAAAGCAACTTTTTTCTTC
>VZSF01004565.1:197197-211203 GCA_013398295.1 Chionis minor
GGGGCGGACGGGCCCGTCGCTCCAGTCCCGAACGGCGCGGCCGGCGGAGGGTGGGGGGCGGGGGGGTCGCTGTCATGGCCCCCAGAGGAGCCCCTTGGCCTCCTCCGTGGAGCAGCAGGAGCCCGGCCGTGGCCCCTCCAGCCCGGCTGTCTGAGCAGCATCCCGCCGCCTCCCGTCCCGGGCTGCGGCTGCTTCTCCGGGAACGGATGAGCTGCCGCGCCGGTTGGGATCGTTCCCGTCGCCAGCTTCGGTCCGGCCCGTTCCCGACCAGCGGGGCTGCCCGAGCAGCCGAGGGTCCTCTCCCTGCCGAGGCAGCGGCCGCCCGTGCTTGGGACGTTCAGTCCAGGCGAAAGCTCTTGGACTTGGAAGCCGGCAGAACGCTGGCGCTGGCGGCAGTGGGAGAGCACCCATTTCTGAGAGGGGTGCGGGGCTCAGGGGAGGCTCATCCGTGGCCTCAGCCCGGTGGCCTCTCGGGACGGGGTCCCGTCCTGCCTGGGGAGGGTGGAACAGGCCAAGCCTGCCCGGACTGGCACTCCAGAGCCGAGTCCTCTCCCAGCCTCTGGAAGCTGTGCTTGGGCCGTTGGGAGGGAAGGAGAAGCTTCTCGGGTAACCCGAGCGATTTTAAATACGTGCTGTGCCAAGGGGCCCGAAATACAATGGTTTGAGCGTGCAGCTCTTATCCCCAGAGTGGTCTCATGGCTGTGCTGCATCTATTTTTGTGGATCCCCAAGGAATGTTCCTCCAGCCATTTCTAGCAAATTAGTCACAGTGACAGGCGAGGAGTGCTCTGGGAACGGTGTGCTTAGCAGAAACACTCAGCTGTTCAGTCTTGTCCAACTGTGTAAGATGACTATTGCCCATTTACATATTGCATTTTCCTAGTAAATTGTTACTTTTTTGCCTAAAGCAAAGCATAGTACTTGGAAATCCTTGGCTGCAGAGATAATTAGGCAGGGACATGATTGGCAAATAGACTGATTTTTATTTTTTTTTCTTTCTACTTCCGTAAAATCTTGTCTGCTGCTCTTTTTACCCACCAGTAAACCTCCTTTCCTGCACTATGACTTATGCTTAGGAATTCTTCCTGTGAGCAGCCTGCCCTGCTTTGAGACAGTGTATACTCTGCTTATTCGAGTTATTCCTCAAAGCCCAGCAATACACACAGTGTGTGTGTGTATATATATCCTTGGAGGACATCAAGAATTAATGACACCAGATGCAACTGATGTTAAACAGCACCAAAAGTCAACAGCACAGGAATGATAAAGATGGGCCACCTAATACCGCTAAACAAAGAGGGTAGCTCTGCTTGCTGGCAGCGAGACACAAGCTTAAACTCTGCTAAACAGCAAATACAAATATTGGTCTCTATTTCAATACAATAAATAAACGATCAGCCCTAGTGAAGCAACCTGGAGTTAGTGTTCACACCAAGGCTTTTACCAGTTTGCAGGTCAGTGGCAGAGTCTCAGCACAGGTCTTTTATGTCTGTACGCGAAGACCCTGCATGAGCCAAAGCAAATAAGGTGCCATCTCTGGGCTATAGTGCGGGCTGTGTAACAGACACCGACCTACTGTCCAACCTGTTGTAATGACATGTTAGTCCCATCAGGGAACTAATATGTTCAGTATTCCTGCTAGGACTGCTGCACGCTGAAAGCAGGCTGAAACCTGATTCAGGCTGCCCTCACCCACTGCTTACTTCTCGGATCGTCGTTTCTCAGTCGCCCGCTACCTTGGATATTAAACACAGACCACAGAGCAACCAGACAGCTGGATCTGAGAACTGACTGCTCATTAGTTGTAAGCGTTACTGACTTGCAGCTTTCTGCTGCATTTTTCCAAAGACCACCTGAGCTCTACAGATCTCACCAGAGCTGGGTGTGTGGTGACCGCTGGAGCCCTTCTAAAAGCAGGGGACCAAGCACCTTCCCAGAGCAACTCCTTGCGTGACAGTAGATTTACCCAAATTTGCCTCACTGTTTTTATGATGATAAATCATGGACATAAAACACCTTGTACTTGTACTTTGCCTGCTGGCTTGATTTGCAGGGTTTTGGGGTTTTTAAATATTCAGGTTTCTCAGCAATTAGGCTTAACTTGCACTTTCTGTCTGGCTCCTGTTCTTAAGAAGGCCTTTCTTCCTACCTCTCCTGACAATGCTGCCTGGTTCTGCTGTGCACATGGACACTCTTACCCAGCTAAGCTGGAGGCCACCATCACCGCAGGTAGCCAGAGACGTTTCCCAGTGAGAGAGGAGACGTGGGTTTGAATCCCCTTAGACAGACAGACAGTCTCTGATGAAGCTACTTATACCAGAATTTAAAAAAAACAATTCTCAAAGAAGAAACAAGGTAGAGGCTAGTCAGCTGGAAAGGAGAACAGGGTGGTAATGTTTGCTCTGATTATTTGTCTCATTGTGTGAAGTCAATATTGGGAAAGTAGTCTGTAACGTGTAATGCAGCAACCTCCCTTTCTCCCACCCCTTCCCAAATCCAACTGCAAATAAACTTGATAGTCCAAAGGCTGGTTTTATTTCTTGGAGACTATTGTCTGCTGCACGTTTGTCCAGTAAAGCAGACACTGCCACTACCTCCTGAATGGGGACAAGCAGTTCTTGGGGATGTAGATCACTGCCTGTTAGTTAATGGCCCTTATTTTTTTTAAGCAGATGGGTTTTTGTACAAGACCTCCTGCTGGTCATGCTGATTTGATCAGGATTTGCACCCTAAATGTCATGTCTTCTTCTAGAGAGCACTTGAAACAAGCAAAGCAAACAAATGCCTCACACCTTTTCTTACGTAGGTGTTCCTGGACTTTTGTACAATTCCCTGGCATTTGACTGCTGACTGGCAAGTCCAGTGCCTGCAGTGGGAAACTGAAAACCTGCTTAGATAGACAGCTGTTAATGCCTCCAGACTCCAAGGGACTGTGGAGTTTAAAATGTTATGGGATAGTGTCTTCCTCCTGCATTTTCCTGACAGAGGTAGGTTCTCAGGTAGAGCCAGGAGTAATGCAGAGCTAGGAGTAACGCAGGGTAGAGGTGTTTGAGCTTCCCTGCCCCTAGCAAATGTCCACTGTGGCAGAATGAATTATTTGGTGAGCCTGCTGTTGTATTGCTGGCATTCATGTTTTTCCCATTCCAGCAAAAACTCTGGAAACATCCTCAGCTGCGTGTCTACCGAGGGATCAGCTCTGTTGACAGCATTTGCTTTCTTTGTAAATGTTCAATTCCCTCTGCTCTTCAGAGACAAATAAACAAGACAAAGATTTTGCTCCGTGTGTCTAAAAGGCAGCCGGGTTGTCTTTGATTAATTAGCCACTGCAGAGATCTCTGTGGGCACAAGGCTTTTCAGTCCCTTCCCATCATGACTCCATCCTAGCTAGAGTCAGCCACATCTACAAACTGCAGGAAAATTACTGCCTGTGGGAACAGGAGCAGGAGTAGCAACCATCTGCCCTCCTTAAGATGGTGCAAACTCAACCTTTCCAGACCCTCCTTCCTTGGCACATACTAAGTATTTTTTAGCTGTTTAGTTGTCTTCATCCTAACTGCTGTCTTTTCCTGCCAGTCTGTAAAGCCATAGGACACACTGTTCTCAAGTCAGTTAGCTGTTCCTGGTTACCTCCAGTAGTACCTTCAGCATGGTATCTCAGTACCTCCTGTGGAGTGATTTTTCAGTAAGTTTTGTACGTATTGCTAGCACCTGAGTCAAGCAACAGAATTCCCGTATAGAAATGTGAATTGCGCCGTGCCGCGTGCCGGGCCTGAGCCGACTGCCATCTGCGGATAGCTCTTACACTGACTTTTGAATTTCATTACCTTTTAATTGTGAAATATGACCATATAGGGAAAACCTAACATAGTTCACTGGTTGTCCAGTTGGTTACAGGTATTTCATTTGTCATTCAGCAGCAGATACACTTTTAACCACTGACTTGTCTGTTCATGTTCTTAGGGCCATCAAATAGTGAAGGGGCTGGCAAAGTCAGCCTCTTGAAGAAAGTACCCGCACTAAAGGACGGAGACTTCACCCTAGCAGAATGGTAAGAACTCACTCAGTCCTAGACTTCCTTGGGTACCAGTAATCTGTGCAGCATTTAGGAGATGTCATTCCCGCTGAATGATTAAGGATCACAGAATTTATGAACACGTTGCTTATTTTTACTAGTGTAACCTCATTTGCTCTGTTTCCATTTTCTGTTTGAACTATCTTTCAGAATATAAACAAATCAGCTGACTTAACTTCTTGATCTTACCCTGAATGCACTTACCTCAAAAAGGGATTATAAACATTTCTGGGAAATGTTTAAAGCTTATAAAAATCCCTTTTACCCTAAGAAAAAATTCTGTTTATCTGAATTAGTCATAAAGGCCAAGTGAACACCTACAGAGGTAAAATTTATGTTTTACATTCTAAGATTAACATGGAGAGTGGTTAATGGTGTCACAGTACTGAAATAGTCGAACTATAGTAGTATCAGCATAGTAGGAGGGTCTGCATTTTCTTCTGTTTTGTCAGCACAGGATTTTCTGTGGCTTCTCTTTTTTGTACTAACAGCCTACATATTGCTGCAGATGACCAAGATATTTTTCCATCTGACTTCTCCTCAAGTTAGTGAGAGTATAAACATCTGGACAAACACAGAAATGTTCTGCAGGCTCTCCTTGCTGGCACTTCCACTGACTACAATGGAAGCTGCAGGCTAGAGACAGATCTGATGAAAAAGCATAACCCAGCAGAGAGTTTCATTTAGTACACAAATGCATATACTTGTGCAGGTCTCAGGGAGATGGGTCAGAACATTCGAGGAACAAGCGGGGTTAACATCACTGATAGATGATTATGGAGGTTTATCGTTTGTTACCTCAGTACTGTCCAGCAGTACTCTGCATCATAGAACAGTGCTGTGAGTTTCCAGCAGGTTAAAGTTTTCATGGGAACTAAGGTGATTAAATGCCATCTCTGATGTCAACATGAATTAGAGGCCTGCATCTGGTCCCTAGATTCCGTCAGAAATCCTGGTCTGAATGCTTTTCAGTGGAAGCAGCGAGTTCAGAAGAGGCAGAAGAGGGAGTTTAGGTGAAAGCATTCTGTATCGTAACTCCCTGAGCCCTTTCTTGTCTCTTGTTAACGTCCGAGCAGCACTGCCATTCTGCTGTATCTGAGTCGAAAGTACAACACTCCCGACCACTGGTACCCATCTGACATCCAGAAACGGGCCCGCGTAGATGAATACCTCTCATGGCATCATGCCAACATCCGGGCTAATGCTCCTAAGACCATGTGGATCAAGGTAAGGAGACTGAAGATTAAGATGCCAGTTAAAGTGATGTTTTCCTGGCAGAATATTGAGCGTTTGAACAGCCCCAATTCAGAGAGAGTTTGTCACGCTGAAACAACAAACCTAGGCCATTCCTAGCTGCGAGGAGCTGCCAGAGAGGGAGGGAGCTGTTCCTGATTGCTCGATGTCAGGGTCTAGCAAAAGCAGCTTTGGTCATTTTTATTCCTTGTTACGGTTCGAGAAAACCCATAACAATTTATTGTCCTTTAGACAATTATCTCTCACCCGATGACTCCTCCCCACCCAGGAAGGGGAATTGGGAAGAAAACAAGAAAACCCAGGGGTGAAAGATAAACAGATTTAATAGGATAGAACTAGATAATTAACAGTACTAACACAAAAGAACCCATATTGATCCTGACACCCATATATACTATACAAGGATTATACTCAGCCAACTATATCCATAGGAAGCCGTGCACTCCCAGCAGTGGGCAGTAAATGTCAGACACTGTGAGCGCTACAGCTTCAGGAGGAAGGGAAGGGCTCAGGGATCTGGCACTGGGGCAAGAAGTCCTCTGGATCGCTGCCATCAAGGGGGAGCGCGAGCAAGGGAGAGTGTGAGCAGGGGGAAACCAACTTTGCAGCAAACTTTCTAATTTATATTGAATGTGATGTTCATGGTATGAAATAATCCTGTTGGCCAGCTTGGGTCAAGTGCCCAAATCTCACTCCTCCTCCATCCCTGTACCTGGCGACCTCGAAAACACTGAGACTTTGAAACCCACACATCATAGCTGGCTGTAACGTAAATATCATCACAAATTCAGACACCAGAGTCTTACGCAAATACAGCTTTCCTAAGCATTAGGAAAGAAATTAGTCCTGTGTTGCTCAAACCAGGACATTATTCCTTAAAGCAGGTCTGGTACAGAAGGGCTCAAAGCCCAACAGACTTCCATTGCCTGGATTTGTGAGCGAGTATATAACAGATTGGGTATTGTCTTCAAGGGCCTCCCCCTCTCCGCACAGCTGTGCAGAGTGTGCACATAGGCAGAAGTTTTGCTTCTTTGGCGCGTGTGTGCTTTGTTGCTGGAAGCAGAAAGGCTTGCATTCTTCATACAACAAGTCCCTGCAGCCCCTTCAGGGTGGAAACCCAGAAGGAGCCTTCTGCTTCCAACATACTTCGGCATTCCTCTGAAACGGGCTCAGGCATAGACAGAATAGACACAGAGAGAATGGCAGCATTTCTTTATTCATTGTGGTCAGATGAATTTACATTTAGGCAAAATTAACAGAATCACCCTGAGGCAGAAAATCATTTAGTATCAGATGATTTTGCTGGACACCTATTTCCAGCCAACTCACCAGATAGTTAACGCAACTGTCCTTAGAGAGGCCCCAGTGCAAATACAGCTCTGCAAGTACAGCTGTGGTATGGAATTTCAGATGAAATCAGGGTTGCCAGTAAACAGGTAAGAACTTCACTCTTCCTGTGTAAAGTTTGCCCTTGTTTGTGCCTAGCAAAGCGTATCAGGACTCATTTAGCTTTTTGATTTATTGACATTTGAATTTTTGGCTAGAGAGCACAGAGAAGCAATTCAATTATGAGTCAGATTCATACAAAAAGCAGTTTCTTCCAGTCTCTGCAGGCTGTTATTGCAGTGCTCCAAGGGAAAGAAATCCAACTTACTGCTGATGAGGATTAGATAACCCAGATACGGAAGAAGTCCTCAGAATAGCTGAAAATAGGGAAATGTATAAACCATATAACAGAAGGCATATTAGCTAGACATGGGAGAAGACAGACTGCCCTGAGATACAGAAAAGGAAGAAGATGCTGTTTCAAGTGATTATACTCAGAGATCCCATCGTGCATAATTTGAACCACTTAGGAAGAGAACTGGCCATGGATTTTCTGATGAAATAGATTCCACATGTATTTGGCAAAAATCCTGGCTTGGACTGAGCAATCCCAACTTGAATAGTTGAATATACAAGCAATAAGTAGAAAATCAGTTCACTCGCTCTCACCAATGGAAATTTGTGTCTTTAATTTGGCTTCTCTAAATAAACTATATTTCTTTAGCTGTGGCAGGTGGAGGCAGCATAGTTGTGAAGTACGGCAGGCTCCCACGGTGCGTACACCTCTGTGAATGGTGACACATCTCACAGAAAGGCAGCTACCCCTGTGCCAGCAAGTCAGTGGCAATAAGGACCACATTTATACGATTGCTCTGGAAAAATTTCTAGTTTAAAGAATGATGCTTGGGAGGCCACAGAAAGGCTGGTGCTTACCAATTCCCAGTCTCGCTGGCTGCTGTCACGCAGAGGAAACCATTTCCTGCCTCTCCAGCCAGCGCTGATGCATTCCAGTCCCTCCTACACTCCCTGCCACAGCCAGCACCGTGCCCTCCTTTCTATCACCCTGCGGACAGGCGGTTGCCTGTCTGTCCGCCTCCAGCACCCAGTTACACAACAGGGTGGACAGCAGGGGTGGCTGGTGGGCCAGCAGCCTGCTGACCCGTCGTGGCAGGCTTGTTGAAACAGAGGACGTAGCAGGGGTGACTGTGGCAGAGGTTTGTCTTCCCTGGAGTTGTTGACTGTTTTTCTTTTGGAACCCACCAAGGTGGAGTGAGAGGGCACAACTGCCAGGCACAAACCGGGATGAATCCTTGATTTCATTCTGCACGTTGCTGCCCATTAAGCTGGAAGTTACTGTCATGGCAGATCAGCCACTTAGGACAGTTTGTGTGCTCTCTCTCCATGAACTGCTTGGAATTATAGCAGTCCATGAAGCTCCAGCATCATCCCCTCCTGTGGCTTTGCTGCAGGATTGCTGACGATCATGAGCAGATCATGAGATGTAACTTAAATGACTACCACCGAACGCATGAGAAGATGGCCAACCTTCTTAAGACCCTTCTCTCCTCAGGTGCTGATTCCCCTCTTCACAGGGCAACCACTGCCATCTGAGAAGCTCCAGGAGGTTATGGAGGGGCTGTCCACTTCCCTGAAGCAATTTGAGGAGAGGTTTCTGCAGGACAAGGCTTTCATCATCGGGAGTGAGATCTCTCTGGCGGACCTTGTGGCCATTGTGGAGCTGATGCAAGTGAGTGCTGGAGTGTGGTAAGGAAGCTTCAGCACAAGGGAAGACAGATGCTGCTGGGCAGGGAGGGATGCAGCATGTGGTAACACTTCAGTAGAAGAAGGAGTGAGGACATATCTCAACAGAACTGGCCTAAGACAATGAGCAGAATATGGGAGTGGGTTCAGAAAACCAGTTAAGAAAAATAAAAAAAAAGCTGGCTGCAACAGATCTCTTTTGTTTCTCTTCTCTAACAATACTTCTTGCTTCTCCTTCACCCTGGATCGTTACTTTATTTTTAACCTCCAGAGAAGGGGGTAACATATAGAAGTGAGAAGCAGTAGCAGGCAGGTCTGATAAAACAAGAAAATTATAGAAGAATATTTTTATCGTACAAGAATATTCTTCTTCAGATGGTGCTTGCCCATGCCATGTCTGGAAGATGCAAGACACAATCTCAGACAGAGGCAATCAGATTAAGTCTGTTACAAACTGGTTGTTCTCCACCAGACCATCAGGACCTGGATCCTGCAGCCCAGAAGTGATTCTTTCTCCCAGTTCTGTATCCCAGGGACTGAAAAATATCAGTTCTGCTTCTCTACAGCATTGTGTTCCAGCGAGTGGCACAGGCAGAAAGTAGAAAGGGGGGCAGATTATGTCAACCAAGACATCAGTTCAATTAAATGCTTAGCATTTTGTGCTGTGGTTTTGCTGTATAATACAGCACTCTGCGGACCATGCAGTTGTCCCTGGAACGGTCAGCCCACCACATCTTCAATGCTGTAGCTGAAGTAAGTGGTAGACACCTGTGCTGCTCAGAACAGCTGTGCGGGCACTCAGGAATTGACTTGTAAATGTCCTTTAAAACAGGGGCTAGCTTCTGCGTCTCCCAGATAGATACACCCAACCAGAGATTTCCCACCTTCCCAGTGCTCCTCTGTGAGCTGTTCGTTTGTTTTCCTGTACCGGTACCTGCAGATACACTTTTGGTGCCTGTTATCTGGGTGAAGAAGTGACTGCCCAGTGCCTCATTGTTGCTCTCTCCCCCTTTCTGCAGCCTGTTGGAGTTGGTTGCGACATCTTTGAAGACAGACCAAGGCTGATGGAGTGGCGCAGGCGGGTGGAGGATGCTGTGGGAAAAGAGCTTTTCTTCCAAGCCCATGAGATGATCCTCAATATCAAAGAACTGAGCAACATTCAAATTGATCCACAGCTGAAAGAGCATCTGGCACCTGTGTTGATGAAGATGTTGAAATGAATTAACCTATCTTACCATTTTTCCTGCCCTTTTTTTTTAACTTCTTCTCTGATATCCAGTTCTACATGTAACTGGAAAGAGCACTGTAATTCTAACACAGAAATTGCAGAGTGTTTCCCCCTGCTGCCCGGCCTTTCCTGTATTTTGGGGGGTAAAAGCTGGGGAAGGCTTAAGACCTGAAACATTAAATTTATGCAAAAGGCTGAGGCCCTACAGGTCACTTAACCTGTGCATCTGGGGTTTATTTCAGTGTCAAGTCTTCTCAGAGATGGTAGAGACACAAACGGTATTTACTGACAAAATTTGAGCCAGCCTGCAAACTGGGAATATTAGAGAACTCTATAGGATGAGCATTGATTTAATGCATTTTTAACATTTGCAGCTCCTTCTCAAGTGGCAAGCCCTGCAAAGCCTGCCTGATCCTCACCTTCCCAGCATGTGTCTGCACAGACAAGTAAAGCACAAAACTACAGGCAGTCATAAAAGTGAAAAAAGACATTGAATTGGGTTTTTTAAAGTTTCTTATTGCTGAGGCATCTTGCTTGACTGTCCATGTACATTCCACTTCTATTTGCTCTTAGGTTCCTGTGAGAAGTGTCTTCATATTCACCTACAACTGTGAATCTTAGTAATTCTTCTGTTTAATCACTACTCTTGATTTCTGAAAGCCTGGATTTCGTTGGTGCTCGGTCTGCCAGTACGCGTGGCAGGGGCTGCTCTTGGAGATTCATGCAGTAAAGACCAAGCAACTTCAAAAAGCTGAGGGTGGCCACAGCCTTCAAGTAACTACCTACCTAACATACTCTGTTGATATTATATAGGGAATACACTGAAAGAATGCATCCACAGTGACTTCTTGAAATATGACAGCGATTAAATTGGGGTTTTTTCTGCAGTAATATTGTAATAGCAATCCACATTTCTCATAGAAAATGCAGAGGGGGAATAAATTTAGACATGCCCTTCTGAGACTGTTTTGGATGGAAGTTCACCAAGTAAGTCACCCTGTGCAGCTGAAGTAATACGAGAGATTTTGTGGCATTGAGCAACATATGCATCACAATAAAAGGGCAGAGAGTTGTTTTGGAGCTTTTGGGCTCTTTTTCTTGGCTGTGTTTATTTCTGGTTAGCTGTAGCTCAAATACAAAACCCTTTTGTACTGCAGCACAATTTATGAAGTAAAACTGAGCAAATCCAACCATTTCTAGTTTTCTTCAGTTGAAAAGAGCAAATTATAAAGGATGCAGAAACTGGTAGAATATATATCTGCATATTCCCGTTCATAACTAGCTGTTGCCCTTGAACCTTACCCCGAAATCCTTGCCCAAGAACACTTCCTGTAAAGGATAGGACAAAATGAGTAAATAATTCAGGAATGGCTTCTCATGCTGATCAAACAGCTTCTCTTCTTTCCAGTACTAATATGTTTTGGCTAGTGATGTTTCTGCTGGTAAGTTCTATAAAAGCTGATGTGTTCTGGTGATGTTTTTCACTAAGGTTCCAGTTTTAGATACTACTGATTTAGTCCAGAGCCTAGGGAGATCTTTAAATTCCCTGTCTGGAAAGAGACGTCCATTGTATACTTTCTCCTGCATTAGGAGGAAATTTTACTTTGTGATCATGTTCTCTATAAAGACAAGAGACCTGACAGAAGGCCTTTGCTTTTCATGAACCAAAAATATTCGAAACAAGCACACCTGTTTCTTTTCAGGCACCCTTCCTTTCTTTTCTGAATAATATCTGAATAATATCTTTCTATCTGGGTAACACATTTTTATTGATGTTTAAGTCACAAAATAGTGTCTACAAGTGAGTTAAATTTTAAATGGGAAGTGGTTGATTTTTGAGAGTGGAACTGCTAAGTGGATGACGACACATGGAAATGTCTGCAAGAGGGAAAAAGACTACTGTGATTTTCCAAAAGCTGAGCATGTTTGTGAGTACTTGCTGCTGTGCTGTCCTCTGTTGGTTGTATGTTCATCCCCCTACAAGCATTTCAATCGCCCGTTCCAAGACAGAAACAATAAAACAAATGTCTTTAGTTAAAAACTCTGGGAGGCCGTGAACAATCTGCCATTCACATGGTGAACCATCAAGAGTGAAGGACAACGCACATCACTGAAGATATTTGTGACAGCCCCGTGTCCTGTTGTCACTGCGGACATCTGATACTTCAGTATTCTCTTTTCCTTTTGGAGGCCTGATTTCTTGTCACGTGGGGGATTTTGGCCTTGCAATTAGAAAAGATTTTTAGTATTTGAAGGAATGAGAGAGAAATAGAAAAATGGATCCTAAATAACATCTTACCTGGAGGCAATGCCTCCCAGCAATCAGGCAGTGGTGGGCTTGCACCCAGGTTTTGCAAGGTGGTTGAATACCCCCACTGCCTTCATTTTGGCAACAAACTTGGGATAATCTCTTCTATTTACAAGATTCTATCTTTCTTTAAATTTACCCTGGAATCTAACACTTTTCCTGAGTTACTTCTTCTGCTGCTTTCCTGGATTTGAAGGGCGCGTCTGTATTGCCGCTTACCACTGCAAGCAGCCACCCCCTGCCAGGCTGCCATGCCCAGTTCCCTCTCCGGTTGGGTCTCTCTCTTCACAATCTCTCTCCTAGAAATCTGCTTCCAACCCCTATTGCTGGCTGGTTTATACACACCACTCCTCGTGCCAGTATTGTCTTTATTAGCAGCCGTGAAGGCCAAGCAATTCCCCCAGCAAAAAATGAGCAATTCCATCAGTTTTCATTAAGATTGTCTAGAACCATAGAAAACCCAAAAGTCACATTATACAGGGCCAATTTTCACAACAATGCTGTGCCTTAAACAAGATGACCTTTTAATCTAACTGGTTCATAACCTTTTGCTGTAAATGAGCATGTGTAATGCTCACTGGACAGTAGCTCAGTTTCTGGGAAACCTCTGATCTCTAGATTAGACACCTCTGATCTGTAGATTAGACTGTCCCTGTGAGCCAGCCTGCTGGGGTCATTTTTATCAACTTTGGAGCTCAAAGTCCTGATTGCAGAAGCTAGTTTGGTAATTATATATATCGGATAAAATAATACACCTCTCTGCTTGCCTTTTAATTTCTTGTAGTGCTGGGTGTTCTGAGAGATCACTGTTCTTCCATTCTTAACCCTCCCTGCAGTCAGGCATGGAGATGTCCCTTGCAGTGACCAGAAGCATCTTCCCACTGGGCAGTAAGGACTGGCACAAAACTCACAGAATCATAGAATGGTTTAGGTTGGAAGGGACCTTAAAGATCATCTAGATCCAACTCCCCTGCCCTGGGCAGGGACACCTCCCACTAGACCAGGTTGCTCCAAGCCCTGTCCAACCTGGCCTTGAACACCTCCAGGGATGGGGCATCCACAGCTTCTCTGGGCAACCTGGACCAGGTGCTCACCACCCTCAGAGTGAAAAATTTCTTCCTAATACCTAAGTGTTCCCTCTTCCAGTTTGAAGCCACTACCCCTTGTCCTATCACTACATGCCTTTGTAAAAGGTCCCTCTCCAGCTTTCTTGTAGGCCCCTTTCAGATACTATAAGCTATAAGGTCTCCCTGGAGCCTTCTCTTCTCCGGGCTGAACAACCCCAACTCTCTCAGCCTGTCTTCATAGGAGAGGGGCTCCAGCCCTCGGATTATCTTTGTGGCCTCCTCTGCGCTCGCTGCAACAGGTCCATGTCCTTCTTACGTGGGAGGCTCCAGAGCTGGGTGCAGTATTTCATGTGGGGTCTCACGAGAGTGGAGCAGAGGGGCAGAATCCCCTCCCTTGCCCTGCTGGCCACGCTGCTTTCAGCGCAGCCCAGGATGCGGTTGGCTTTCTGGGCTGTGAGCGCACATTGCCAGCTCATGTCGAGCATCTCATCCACCAGTACCCCCAAGTCCTCCTCCTCAGGGCTGCTCTCCATCCATTCTCCACCCAGCCTGGGTTTGTGCCTTACCCTTCCCTCGGTGAGATGCGATTGTTTTGCTCCCACAATTTCTAACACACCCCCCAGCAGCGCAGGTGGTTAAAAGCAAAACGCCCCAAAGCCAACTGAGGCGACTGGGGGAAAACAGCAAAAAGTCTGCCTGGGGCTGGCCCGGGCCGAGGGGGGTCCGGAGGGGCCGGATGCCCCTCGCGTTGCCGTCCCGTGACCTGCTGGCTGCCCCCCCCCACTTCCCGGGCGGCCTCGGGGGCGGAGCGGGGGCCGGGCGGCGGCGGGCCCGTGCCGTGCCGTGCCGTGCCGTGCCGTGCCGAGCCGAGCCGAGCCGTGCGGCGGAGCCATGCCGTTCCTGGAGCTGGAGACCAACCTACCGGCCGCTCGGCTGCCGCCGGGGCTGGCCCAGGAGCTGTGCGCCGCCGCCGCCGACATCTTGGGCAAAC
>VZSF01004565.1:211714-288247 GCA_013398295.1 Chionis minor
GGGTCTGTCCTTCGCCGCCCCGAGGGTCAAGGACAGCGCGGCGGCTGGTGGGGCAGGGAGGGCGCTGCTTCGGCCAGGTGTATGGGGGGGTGACTCTGTGAAAGGCAGGAGACGGAAGTACAGGGAGATGTTCCCAGTGACTGTGGTGGTGACGCAGGTTTCCAGGTCCTCCGTAAGATTCGGGGCTAATAAAGGTCCAAGACTTGCTTGCAAACGTGAAGTGCTCCTGGATGCTAACTCCCAGGCATGCAGTTAGGTCCAGGTAAAGCCATGGACTGGTTTGAGCTCGTTGAACAGTCCGGGAAATACTGTTCTCTAAAGAGGAGTGGTTCCAGTTGGTGTAATGGGTGGAAAATCCAGTGGGAATTGATAGAGCATCGCAGTGGGGTCACCATGCCAAATGCTGGAACAAGGCTGTTCCCGAAGGTAAGCCATGTCCTTCTCTGTCCCTCTTCCCCGTCTCCCCAAGGAGAGCCATAGCCTTTCCCTGCCTTTTGGGTGCTGTCAGGGTAAATACGCAACAAGATTAGGAGCTGCTTGGGCCCTTCTGAAATGGCCCAAGTATTCAGCAGTGTTGAAGTTTGGTCTGCTTTTTGTGGATGACATCTGGCACCTGTGTGTACCCTGCCCGCACACAGCTTACCTTTGCCTCTGTCTAATTAATACCGTGGAGTGTGAGCCAGCGAGAGCTTAGTGCAGATTTTCTACCATGTTGCAAACTGGGCAGGGATAATATTTAATCGTAAAATAATGTTTCCTGTCCACTGCACTTTTGCTCTTATACCTAAAAAGGATTGTCATCCGCTTTTACCCATTGGAGCCCTGGCAGATTGGCAAGAACAGAACAGTCATGACGTTTCTGTGATCCCTCGAGCGGCCGGTTGGAACAAAGCAATGATGAAGACAACCCAGAGATGACCAGCTCAATCTGCTTGTTTCCTCTTATGATCAGATCTGTGTAGCTCTGCACCTTCACTTGTATGATTCACTTTTGTCTTTGCTTCCCATGCACACAAAGCTCAGGAGTGGGGCAATCGGCTGTAGTGGTTTTACTAAAATAGTTCCAGGTCTTTGTCTCAAGCCTGGCTCGTAGCCCAAAGGCTCTCCCGGTGCCTGTGGCGAAGCCATTGCAGTCTGGTGATGGCCATATGTGAGCCTAGAAAAAGCTCTCTTGTAGCAGCAAAAAGTTTAATTCCGGAACACATTTGGCTTTTTTAAGGACCAGAGAGGTTCTGGGATTCATCCAGATTTCCTTGTACTTTGCAAGGCAGAAAGATCCACCTTTTTGTTTCTCCGTGGCAGCAGAAGGGTCCCAGGCTGGCCAAGAAGACCTATGAGTCAAATTCTTCTCTTTTCAAGCTCCCCGAAAGCCCTTTCTGGAAAGAGAGGTGATTATTGGGAGGGGAGTTTATGCTTTTATATCATTGTTTATTTAAGAGTTATGTCAGATCTTGTGCTCTGTGCTCTACCATTGCTACCCTTGGTGGCTGTTCCTACAAAGTGCCATTTGTCCGCAAGATCTTCAGGGCTGAATGTTTGTGTGCTGATGGCAGCGTGTAGAGGAGGGAGTCACTCGTGAAGAATTGCTCTGTGCCACAGGAAAATATTTTGAAGGTTCCGCTACTGCCAGCTTTAATTCTTGTCATTCAACCAGTTGTTCAAAATACTTTTCCTCACCCCGCTGTTTCAGGGAGTTTTGGGGTGAGACAGCAGCTCGCTGTGTGCTGTGAATGGTGTTTCCAGCTCACTGTCCCAGTGGGCAAATGTTCTGGGTTTTTTAGGCCCCATGTGCTCCTTCATTTTAGAACTGGAATACACATGGCATTTTATTAAAACAGAAGCACGGTACTTTTTATGTTTAATGTTATCTCTGCCTTCCACTGATAATAAAAACATTTATCAGTTTCCTTTCCACTTTGTGACTTGGTCCCACGGAGCTCAGAGGATCTTCGAACATGCCCTTGGGACATGGAAGTCCACAGAACGCAAGGCTGAAGGGTGCTTCTGGGCTCCTTTGTCATTCTGATTATTTGTTTCTGACTTGAGGTCGCAAGATAGTTGGAAATATTCCTTCTAATTACCATTTGAAGTTGGTTGTTCCCTATGCACAATAAACATCATCTGTGTTCACTAAATCTGTCAGGATTATAACACCAAACACCAATTTGTGTATCAGGTTGGGGGGGGGGCTACGCATTATCTGGTTAATAAAATGTATCAAAGCCTCTTTTGGTAAGTGTCTGTTTACTGGCTTACTACATTGGGGTTTTGAGCTCTTGGAGCTTGGAGGCAGGTAGCACGGCTGCCCGGGTCCCTGCACTTTCTCAGAATGGTCTCTTCAACTAGAAGTTTTTAAAACTTGAGTAACAAACAAGTAGGTGAACTGAGTCTGAGACACACGTGTAACCAGGAGTACCCTGTTGCAGGGAAGAGGGTGGACAGCCCTGGCTTTGCAGAAGTCCAACTTGAAGGTGAATACTCTGAAATGCAGAAAATAACGTCGCTATAATTCTGGTCTGCAAACAGCTCGTTTCCTGGAGGTCCTTCTACCTCATGAAGGAACAAGCACAAACTCTCACCAAAGCCTTTGTTCCCTTTAGAGAAACCCTGCTCTGCCCTGTGCCCCAGCTCTCCTTTTTTGGGCTGTGTTGGCCACTGCTAGGCACTGCCGCAGGCTCTGCGCCTTCCTCTTGCCCTCGACTGTTCCCTGTGTGGACTCTTGCCTGGGAGCGACTTTCCCGGCATTGCAGAGCTGAGCAGGAAGAGCTAAGGAAGGAGAGGGAGAGCTTGGAAGAGCATGCCATGCAAAGATGCCTGAATAAAATGTGTCCTCAGCGTGACTTTCCCACCCATTTCCATGCTGTGTCTGCGTTCTGGTGTTATCTGACAAAGCATCCCAGAATAATGCAAAATCACGGCGAAAGTGCTGGGTCAGGGACAATTCTGAGAATTTTATGGTTTGTGGACTTTGAGCTTTTCTTATAAGAGCAGTTAAAATATTAATCAAAGGATCATTTGGTTACGAATTGGGCCTCCGTCTGAGCCAATGGACACTTTTTTGGTGCTGGGGTCTGTCAGCACAGAATGACAGTGTGAGTCCTAGAAGCTGGTGACTGGCTGTTATCCTTCATAAACTGCCAGGGCGGAGTATACTTTTTATGTTTGTATTGATCTGAAGACATGGCCTATTTTTCCTCCAGTGAGCTAATGTTAGAGTAGGTTTGTGCAATATGTTAGTGCTGGAGAAGTAAAACCCACAAAGGGGCTGTGCAGGCCCCTGAAACCCACCCTAGAGTCCGCACACAGAAACCAACAGAAGCAGGAAACATTTTCTCACATCTCGGTTGCTTATGTTTCTTAGTTGGAGAAAATCAGATACACTGTCCTTATCTAGGGCTCAGCAATAATGTTACAAAATCTGTTTCCCTTGAATCCTATGTGCAGATTGTCCCTCTTCCATGGGATGGAGCCTGCTCGATGTCTGGATTTAGTATCTCCCAGCAACAGTAGATCTTTTTGCCGTCATACTGACTCTGTAACTTCCGAGGCTTGAACTCCTAAGGTTAACTAATATTTCTCATCCCAGAAATGGCCTCTGCTGTTGGAGAACTCTTGCAAATTCCAAGGTAACGACCCCGTTTTGAACACTGTGTAACCATTTCCTAGCTTCAAACCTTTGAACTGTGTACAGTCTTTCTGTGTATTTACCGAAGAGCGGAGCAGTGAGGCCCTGAGCAGGCTGAACGGCAGTCCTGACGGAAAAGTATTGCAGAATCGCAATTGCTTTGGAAGTTAATTCTCCAAGCACAACAGCACGATGCTGCTGTTTGTGGCAACCCTGTTCATAGTGTGTCACGATGGAAAGATGGGCGTTATTTTCTCCCACAAACGGGATGCTGGAATTCATACATCCGGGATGAAGGGGACTCTTCTTTACTGTGGTAACTGCTGAGTCAGCGAGATGCTGGACCACAAGCTTAACTCCATCAGGGCGATGCGCCCCATTGTGACAAAGGGTGGCTTCAAACACGTCGATATATCCCACAGATGGAGCCAGGCCCAAGCATGCTCTCCTCAGAGTACCCAGAGCCTGTCCTGACACAGAGGGCTTGAATTGGGCTGTGCACAGCACACCTTTTCTTCAAAACCCAGCGCGCTATGATCACCTTACATTTAAAGACAATTATTCCCACCAGGAGCTGCCATCTTTACTGGGCCTGGGCCGCCGCCTCACACCATCCTGCCGCCATGGGCCAGAGACGGCTCCCCCACCTCCCAGGGGCATAAAAGCACATTCCCCCCTCCCGCTAGCACGACGACAAGCTTTAGGGAAAACCAGTAACTTCGGGATGATTTCCAAACCCGCTGGAAAGGGCATCCCCAATTTATTTCAGCCGTTGCACACACCGCCCGCACCACACGCGCGCGCACGGAGGCGCCTCCGCCCTCCTGTCAGCCCCGGCGCTTCCCGCTGCCCCGCCCACCCCTCCCCACATGCAGCGTTCTCATTGGCTGCGTAAGGAACGGCTGCTCGGCCAATGAGCAACCTCTTTATTGACGCGCGGGGTTTCGGGGGGGGGTTTGCCGGTGAGGCCGTGTCTCCGGGGAGCGGTCGCTCGCCTGAGGGAGCCGCTCCGGGAGCCCCGGGCGGCCGCGCCCCCTCCCTGTCCCGCCCCTCCCCGCTTCGCCCCGCCCCGCCGGCGGGGAGCAGCGCCGGCATCCCGGGGGCGGCCCTGCGAGGTGAGTGTCCCCCCCGCCCCCGGCCCCGTGGAGGGGCCTGAGGGGGTTGTCGGGGCTCCGGCTCTGCCCCCGCGCGGCCCGCCGGTGAGCGCTACCGGAGCCCGGCCCGAGGCGGCGGGGCCTCGCCTGGGCCCCTCCACGGAGCTACGGGCGGGGGCGAACGTGGGCTCCCTCCCTCCTCCGCCTCCCCCCGGCCCTTTGTGCCGGCCGCCGGGGAGCGGAGCGTGGCGAGCGGCGTGAGGGGCCTCCCCGCTCCTCTCTGCGGAAAGTTACCGTGTTTCGGTAAAAAAAACCCGGCTTTTGCTAAAATGAGGCAGAGGTGATCTTCACAATGTTAAAAACAAAAACCCAAACCAAAAATCGAGTGGTTTTGTTTGCTTGTTTGTTTTTTAAACAAGTGTGTGTTTGCAGTGTGTAGAACCCGAGTGTAGTAACAGCAAAAGCAAGGAAAGCCGAAGTCATTCCCTTTGTTTCTTATTTTGAAGTTGAGACTCAGGAGTTGTGGGAGCAAGAGATCACGTTTGAAATTTTTGCTGAAGTTTCAAACTGCTAAGGTAAAAGGAGATAAGAGGTTGAAGGCAAAGGGTTTTAAAGAGGTATTGGTGCCTTTGAGGATGTGCTCACCTGTCGTAGCTGCAGATGTATACCTGAGATGCTCTTGTCACTCAAAAAATTCAGACCGGTTTGCAGTACTTTATACTAAAGACTAATTCTTTTTTTCCTGCCTTATTGATGTAGTTATGTTCCTCTGAAAGTGCTTGTAGTGACATACTTAATTCCTAGAGGTTATGACACTGTTATAACTCAGTCCACAGTTAGGTTTGCAACCATGTACAGTGCCTGGTTTCAGAATAAATGAAACCACCCCCCCGCCTGCCTGGCACACCAGTATGAAAGCTGTGCAGAGGCAATATCCTTGTCCTGTCTTTGAAAAGCTTTACACTGTTCTGCTTGGTTATGCTCTCTCAACTTGTGAACACCAGAAAGGAAAGCTGCTAAATATTTTTTACAAACTTTCTCTATAAGTAAAAAGTAGAATTAAAACTGTTTCCCCACCTTTTCCGTAGTTGCAGTTTCGCTGGCAGTCTAACCACAGAAGTAAACTCTCAACTTCTGTCTCTCTCCTGTTGACTTCCTCTGCCGCCTTGAGCAAGATCATGTGGATTCAGAAAAGGACTTGAGCATATTTCTGGTTATAGGCATATTCGTAAGTGAACTTAAAAACAATTTAAGTATGTAATCGCTTTGGGATCATACAGCCTTATTTATTTGGATGTCATAACCATCTGCGCTTCCTGTCAAAACCTGGGGCGTTCAATATTTCTGAAAGAGATAACCATTAATCTCTGTGCATATATTTTTTCCATATGCAAAGTAGACAAGGAATCCTTGTCTTGAAAGAGATTTGAGGTTTTATTAATGTTTATTTAGTGACTTAAAGAGAAAAATGCTTTATTGCTGTGCAGTTCTCAGTCTGATTTAGCTGGAAGCAAGGAAAGTAAGTGGTGCATGGGTAAGCAAAATATCATTACTGAATGAGTAAAATTCCTATCAAAGCATTATTTTCTCTGTGTGCAGAACTAATCATGATGATGTATGAGTTAATTCAGCTTATAGTTCAAGACTTCCATTGCTTCCAGCTGTGGTTAATTCTGGACTTATTCTTCTATTAACATGGTCTCCAATATTAAGGGCTGTTTTTAGCCTGTGTTGCACGTGTCATCTTCTTGTTTGAGTTGATGGGAAGGTTTTATCACACAGCAGTGAAGCTTTTCTAAAAAAGGAGCACAGAACTCTTTCATATGTTTTGCCTTTACTAACATAATGTTTCAAGCAGTTAATAGAATATAAATTATGGGTTTAGTTACGAGGAAAAATGACTTGCAGATTATAAATGTGTATTTTCCTCTTTAAACTTTTTATCAGTGGTAAAAAGACTGGAAATATTAGTACCCTTCCTTCAGAATGAAGAAATAGTTAGTAAAAGTTGAGTTTCTTTTGTTTGTGTAGATCTAATAGATGTAAGTGCACAGACAGTAGCTGTAACTTACTTTTGCGTTAGAGGTGGTCTGTTGAAGCTGGTCAGCATAGTCAGAAAAGACAACCGTGTTATAAACTCTGGTTCTGTTCTAGCAGGGATAACAGTAATGAAAACATTTTCAGTCAGAGGAATTTCCAGGCGCAGACAGTATTTTGAGCAATGGGTTGACTAGCCACTGGCCTGCTGCAAAGTCAGTCTGACACAGCTAACCTTCCATTTGTTTTCCTTTCCTGTTCTGTAAATATCTATATGTGCTGTGGTTTCTAGACATGAGAGAGCGCTCTGGTTTGCGCTGGAGATAAAAGGTGCAGGAAAACTTCTATAATTTTTTTAAAAGTAACTGAAGATAAACTCAAGGTATAATGATTCATGCTCGTAAAATGTCAGAATGTCCAAGAAGCTTTTTTCATTTTGGCTTTTGCCATGAAAGGGATTAATGATGTAATGTTGTTAATATAATATATGTTCATCAAATACTACACCGTAACTGAATAAACTTGGAGCTGTAATTACATTGCCAGTACTTCCACTCCCCCCTCACCGCCAGGACTGGAGGTTTCAAAGCCATCCTGAAGTAATGAATGTGCTTAACTTTGTATTTTATTCTCTGTCTCTTGTTAAAATTCACTTTAAATGTTATTGTTCCTATATGG
Organism: Chionis minor; assembly: GCA_013398295.1. Lineage (NCBI taxonomy): Eukaryota > Metazoa > Chordata > Aves > Charadriiformes > Chionidae > Chionis > Chionis minor. The sequence continues at coordinate 219,149 of VZSF01004565.1, forward strand.
TAGGGCAATTTATCTCTTGGCATGGGGTGGTGATGACATAGGACAGTTAATTGGTTATTGATTAAAGTATTCCCAGCCTGTCTTACTTCTGAATGCTTTCTTTATGGACAGAATAAATATTCGAATCCTGTTTGCTTTCCAGACCTGCTTGTGTTAGGCACTTCCTCCTAATCCTGGAGAAAGACAGTGTGAATAGCTGTGAACATGGTAAGGGCTTACTGAGATGGTTTTTAAGATGTTTTGGTAGAAATAAAATTGAAAATTTTTCCCTGGAACTAAGAAAAAATTGTCATAATGAAAATATTGGTTTTGGAGTGATTGTACTTATTCGTAACTTTAAGAATTTGAAAAAAATCACTGTAGTGCACACACCTGTTCTAGGGAAACTGTTGCTTGCAAGACGCTTGAAATTTTGTTTTTTCAGCTGATTTCGGGGGAAAATTATTTTGATATTTTATTTATTTGCAATTACTGATGTCTATATTCACTATAGTTCTTGTAACTTAATGTTACTGTCTCTCAGTATTTTCCATTTACCAAGTTAAAAAAAAATAGAAAAAAATGCAGTTTGCAAGGGAAACTGGGACACATGTAGATGTAATGTTTCTTGTCACATCTCATCGGTCATTCTAGATTCGGATCGCAGCGCTGAATGCGAGCTCCACAATTGAGGATGACTACGAAGGTACCTTCAAAAGTCATAAGACGCAGACAAAGGAAGCTCAGGTAAGTAAACCCACAATTTTAATGAAGTTTTGTCTTGATGGAATTTTTGTCCTCGCTTGTTGCAGGGGTTGTTGAACCACAATTTTTTGTTTTCAAGAAAGTTGTGTTACTGTCATATCTCTCGAGCCCTCCCTTGGCAAGCTAAAACTTTGCTCAAATTAGTTTATATTAGGTCAGTAAAGCTAATGATTTGCTATACAGTCTGGATGTGGACTTCTGTATAGCAGAAAGTACTAGAAGTGTGAAACCACTGATACTTATAACAAACAGACGTGTTTTGTAATAAGTATATTTTGTAGGGCAACTTTATTAAATAGGTTCTAATTTTTTAAACCACAGGAAGCAGAAGCTTTTGCTTTGTACCACAAAGCCTTGGACCTTCAGAAACATGACCGATTTGAAGAGTCTGCTAAAGCTTATCATGAGCTGCTTGAGATTCGTCTTCTGCGAGAGGTCAGTGACCTTTAGAGAATGAAACTCCAGAAACTATTTTTATTGTATTTTGTTTTAGTTAATTTCTTATTGGCTAATTAGAAATGTCAGTGTTATCAATTGGCAAGTTGTTTACTGTTCTTTTTACTTGTCTAATTCCTAATGCCTGCGTTGCATTTATTTTATCATTTCTAGGCGGTTCTTTCTGGTGATGAGAAAGAAGGGCTGAAACATCCAGGCTTGATGTTAAAATATTCCACCTATAAAAACCTAGCACAACTGGCAGCACAACGGGATGACTTAGAGACAGCCATGGAGTTTTATTTGGAGGTACAGGACAGCTGAAATAAAATGCTGGAGCCTCAATGTTTGCAAAAACTTGCCAAAATATAGATGTACACCTTTCAGTGTACATAATTTGAATGTATATCTGAATTCTGTGTACTTTCTGAAGTTATATGTGATATAACTGGTCCACCACTTAGTCCCCAAATTAGTAGTGACCCTGCTGAAAACTTAAGCAGTGCCAATCCCTGTAGACCAGTGTATATGCACGTCTGAAATGTGAATAATGTTGTTTGTTCTGCTTTCTAGGCTGTAATGCTGGACTCTACTGATGTCAACCTATGGTATAAAATTGGTCGTGTGGCAATAAAACTAATCCGCCTGCCTTTGGCTCGTCATGCTTTTGAAGAAGGTCTGAGGTGTAATCCTGATCACTGGCCTTGTTTAGATAACCTCATCACAATCTTGTACACACTCAGTGACTACACAAGTAAGTACAGTACACCAAAAAAAATTTCTGAAGATATGTGTAATTTTACATTTTACACAAAAAATGGTAATGATGCAATTGTATAGGAGAAAGTGTATCTTATGTAAGCAGTACATTAGGGTATGATAAAGACTTTTACTTCGTGATAGAGATTCTTTATTTCATGATAAAGTATGATGGTTTATATCAATTCGAGTTACCCCAAAAATAAATGTCTGTGGTCTCTTAGAGCCTCTGCAAGAAGTTTGCCTCTAGACTGTTCTCTTGCCTTTTGATGTACATTGATTTTCTCTTCCTAGCCATTTCCAGCAACATAGTTCCAGGATTTGGGTATAAAACTACAGTCTAGTTTGTAGCCTAGTGTGATTAATTGTAGTTGCAGCACTTGATAAAACCTGAGCCTAAGGTTTTACATTTGAGTAATATCCAGTGGGTGAACTGACTCAAAGGAAGTTTAGGAGAGAAGTTGCAAGATGGCAGAAATATTGAATCTGATTCCTTAGGTTTCTCCTACTGGAATGGTTCTAATTCTCTTCACCTAATTGCCCACATGAGCAAAAACCTGGTGGGATACATTGCTTGTTACGCTAGTGGAATCTGCAGTTAAGACATTTGATTTGATGAAAATGGTAAATTATTGTGATTCTACTTTATGATTCTAATTTCTTTTGTGCAGGAATGGAGTCTTGGAAGTAAATAAGGGGTTTACTGCAAAAATGGTTTAAATACAGCGATATTCTTTTTCTGGATATAATATTTGGGAAAATGTAACAGGTTATTTTAACTGTATGCATGTAATTATTTGACATGTTACAAAGCTATTGGTCTAACTCATGTAAGTGTCACATTTAGTTGGAATTTGGTGGTGAATATGAAACCCAGAAATGGGAGCTTTTGAATGAAACAAAGTGGTGATTGACCATTCAATTTCTATTTCTCTGTCAGCATGTTTGTACTTTATCTGCAAAGCTCTGGAAAAAGACTGTCTATATAGCAAAGGACTGGTTCTGAAGGAGAAGATCTTTGAGGAGCAGCCTTGCCTCCGGAAAGATTCCTTAAGGATGTTCCTCAAATGGTGAATGCCATCTTATCCTGTATACTGCATTTGGAGTGTAAATGTTGGGGTTGGAGTAGTTCAGAAAAGCTGGAGAAATACAATGCTTTAACAGTATCTTGCTGACCTGCCTTCTAAATAATAAATCAATGTTGCGTATTGGTGCTGCTGACAGAATGTTCTTCAGTAATTGCTTTTGGAGGGAGGTAGAAAGAGACAAAAAATCCATTTGCTGTTGCTTATTTATTTTCATACCTAGATCTCTTGTAATCATCTTCCTTTGATTTGTTTTGTTGATTTGCAGCTGATATCTGCAGCATTCATTTTAGTTTTCTTCCCCTAATTAAAAAAACCAAAACAAACAAACCCCCCAAACCAAAAAGCTACACACGTTACTGCTTTTCCAAGCAGTTACAAATTTGGGACTTGATACAATTTTCTCGTGTCAGTAGTTTTCAGAGAGTCTTACTGATTTTTACTAACAAATGAGTAGTCACAAGACTTCGTATGTTTTGTTAGTACCCGAAATACTTAGTTTACTAAGTTTTCAGACCACTGCAACTCTGAAAATACTGTGCATTATTATGTTTGACACTTTAGTCCTTTGTTATTACTTTTTTTATTGCAGTATGTAAAACTTTTAGTAAAAGTTTGTTGTCGTGTAGCTCTGCAAAGTAGACTCTGTCTTTGTGTGTGGATTTTATATTATGAGTAGGTAGGAGGAAAGTGGGAAAAGAAAGTAGAGGCCCATAAAATTTACAGGATCTGTATAAGTTAACTGACCATTCAGCAACAGAGTTGCTTCTGATACTGTCATATGTTGCTGTGATGGTCAGCAGAATTCAAGAAAGAAGTTTTTAGTTTAACTATGATTCATTCTCACCAAATTTAGTAATCGTTGCATGTGCAGATAACATCAGTACACTGCGTAAGTTGTGTGCAGTAAATGGAAGTGGAACGTGCATCCTTAAGTTATGCAATAAATCAGTCAAAAACATGTTTAATATTTTAGACTACTATACTCTAACATCCAAAAGGTGAAAATATAGAGTAGTTAGAAGATACAGCAAAGAAAGGATAACTTAAATTTTAAGGCTCCAGGATTCTATGTATAGCAGTAGACCTTTAACAGAAATTCCTGTTTAGTTATAGAGATGCTGATATATTAAGCTGCCTTAGGCCAGGCTGCTAAACTGAGTTACATGCTGAATTAAGACGGCTTTTAGCCACTTGTTTTTTGTTTCTGGACTATGATATCTCTGAAAAGGTGGATTATTTGTCACTTTCAAAAATTCATTTCTAGACTCAGACTATACAAGACAATTTTCAGCTCCAAATTTTATTTGTGATGACATGAATTCCTCAGAACAGCACTTTGGAATGAAAAGAATTTCTCAGCCATACAATTTTTTTCTGAACCAAAACTTTCTGTCCCAGAAATAAAACAAAATTTCCTGCTTTCCTATAATTTTTCAGTGTTTGGAAAACAGAATAGGACAATCTGCCTTTATCTTTTAATTTTTAAGGCAGAACAAAAATTTGGATGGTGAACAATTCTATATGCATGTTATAAAGTTTGTAAAATGATGTTATTTGAATGCTTGTTTTAACACTGTTTATTTTGTTTATAGGAAAATATCAAATGAATCTTCCCAGGCTTTTGAAAAAACCCAAACAACAAAAAAAACCAGCCAACACACAAAAACTTTAACTTGTCTTTGTTTCTTCTTATTTCTTAGTGACATGTCGATCCATAATGTAAATGTGAGTGCAGCTGAAACAGAAAGAATCATAGATGAAGCACTGGAGCTACGTAAGAAAAGACAAGCTTTGCTAGTGCGTGACAGAGAAACAGACCTCAGGCTGGTCCAGCCAATTCCCTTTTTCACGTACGTCTTCATATTTTCTCTTTTTAAAAGGTTTCTCTGAAGCCACTTACGCTGACAACTGTGTTACACTTCAGATTTCTTCAGAACACTTTTTTTAGCTTGTAAAAACAAACAACCCCACGGTGTTTTCATATATTATGAGATTATTGGTTGGTTTGGTGCCCTTACAATTTTAGCGTAAACCCTGTATTTGTCAGTTTTCAACCTTTGAATTAAAACCAATGATGTAAAAAAAAAAAACCAAACCCCAAAAAGCCCCTTAATTACTAGCTTGTATATGAACTTTAAGTTTAGCTTTTCAAAAAATGTTTTTACTATTGGGGTAATGGAAACTGGGAAACAAATTACAATTCTTTATTTGCAACAAGATATAAGGATGCTAATAAGTTGGTTTATTAAGGTATAAAGGATTTGGGCTTGCTTTGATTTTTTTTTTTTTATTGCACATTTTTCTGGAATATAAATGTACTCTGCATGTAGGTTCTGTTGCAGAGGAGTTTCTTCTAATTGTGGATAAGGATGAGAATTTTTTTTATTGTTGTTGATTTAATGCAGAACCTGAAAATGGTTCCTTTGACGCTACTTTTTTCGGGGTTCAGTATAGAGTTATTTCCTCAGCAACTACTGCATAGACATTTATTTTCAGAGCCATTTTTTGAGATTAGGCACATTATTGACTCCTATTTCCTTCCTATTGCAACCAACTCGCCAGTTTCCTCTGAAAACTTTTGCCTTCTGCCACATTTTGTTCTTGTTTTTCTAAGTGGTGTATCCTAGAAGAACAGGACCTCTGTTCCAGGCCTGAAATTGTCAATGGTCCATATGACAGGAGATACAGAAAGATATTCTCCAGCTTTTCTAGTCGTGGGACAGGTTTTGACATTCAAATGTGTGTTACTCTCCTGAAAAGTTGCTCTTGTACCTCTAAGCTATTGGGAGAAAAAAAATGTTGAATGCTGTTAGGTTTGTAAAACCTAGAAAAGAATGTGACAAGAATTAATGAAGTTGTGATGCCTTTGTGTTTCCACATGCAGGTGGAAGTGTTTGGGAGAAGCTTTGCTTGCCATGTATCACCACCTCACAACATGCGATCCTCCTCGACCCAGTCTGGGAAAGAGAATTGATCTCTCAGAATACCGCGACCCAGTTCAACATTTGACTCTTTCTCCTACCTCTGCTCCTGTCAGTGTTATTCAGCCGACTCCTGTCAGCGCTAACCCAGTGGTGACAGTGCTGGAACCGGTATTACCTTTCACTCCAACGACACCCAACTTCCCAAGTCAAAGTCAGAGTTCATTGGAACCAGGAGCTGCTGTAGGTGAGCAAGGTACTTCAGTCTAAGATTCAAGATATCTTTCCTACTTATCTGGCTAGTAAAAGCACTACAGAATTCATTGGGAAATACTGTCTTTAAACTGCATGTTGGTGGATTCAGAACCTTTTCAGCATACATATAACATCCAGTAGAAAAGGTAAAGTGGAGGTCTATAAAATTAAGTTCTTTTGACCCTTCACATTAGAAAAGGAAGGCCACCTAATCCGTCTGAAAATCATTAATTTCTGACTAAGATAGAGGACCAGTGGGCTTACTTTTCCACCTAATGGAACGGAGAGTCGGGTTGATTTGTTGTTCTTGATTGTTACTGCAGTGCGGGAGTACCTGACCTCTTCTGCTATTGACTTGTACTTCAGTTTTTCAGTCTTTTAAGATTAGAAGAATTGTGACTCTATTCCAGCAGTGATGCATATCAAGCTTTTAATGTTGTGAAGAGTCTTGAGCTCCTTAGAATGAATAAGCTGTTACAGAAAAAGATGACTGTATTATTCTTCTGCTCCTGTGTAACTTTAAGAACCTGAGAGAACAAAGCTGTCAGCTGTATTTGTTTGAAATGCTGTAGCAAGAGGTTTGAATATTTTTTACTGTAGCTGTATATGTATTTACGTATCTAAAACTATCAAGGAGTTACCAGTATTTTATTGATATTCATGGGAACTTACAGGTGTTTCTGGAGTTAAAGGCAAACTCCTTTGATTCCCATTTCAGAAAATTCTTCAAGACTAAAATAATGAATAATGAAATGCAGAATTTTCATTAACTCTGCTTCCTGCTTCATACCAGCATTTTTATGCAAAATGCTATAGCCAGTTTATATTAAACTGACTTTAAAAAAAATTATTGTTAAATTTTTGACACTGTCTTCAGAAGGAAACCAGTGAATCTCAAGTGTTGCTTATTATAAAGTGTCAGCCACAGATAACTTTTTTTCTAATAAAAAAGATTATCCATTTTTTGTTTGACAATTTAACCTGTCAGTATTTTTTTCTTTTTTTCTTTTTTTTTTTAATTTTGTTTCTAGGTGACATATCTGCAGGTGATAAATCTAAGAAAGGTGTGAAGCGAAGGAGAATTACAGAAGATAGTGGTGAAACAGCAAAAAGGAGATCTGCTAGAGTCCGGAACACCAAGTGTAAAAAAGAGGAGAAAGTTGACTTTCAAGAGCTGTTGGTGAAATTCCTTCCTTCCAGGTACTGTACAGCAATAACTTTCTTTATGAGCATCACAAGCTAAGTAGAGGAAGCTGTTTGGAGTTTTGTTTGATTGATACACCCCGACCTTAATACCACTAGACCCATGTTATTTTTTGAAGCCGATGTGATGCATTGTCATCTCATAAATTTAATAAAACTATTTTTAGTGAAAATTACTAAAAAGTAATTGAAAAATAAGGAAGCTTTTATTAATCTGAAACTGAACTGGAGGACAATGCAGATGTCAGAATGGATAAAATAAACAAACAAGGTAATCTTGGGTTTTGCCCCCTTTCGCACAGGTTAAGGAAGTTAGATCCAGAGGAGGAGGAAGACCCTTTCAATAACTATGAGGTGCAATCAGAGATCAAAGAGGAGAACTTCCAGCATGTTGGACCACATAGAATGTCATTTGATTCTACAACATTTATGGAATCTGGTAAGGATTTATAACCCCTGCTCTTTCTCTGTTGTTTCTTCTATATTGGATGCTTTTTTCCCTATCATATCTAGAAGTTACAGAAGTATGTGTTATTTTAAAAAGTATAATTTTATGGCATAGAAATATCTCAATTGGTAACAGTGATTTTTTTATTGTTTTTTTTAAGTTTGGGACTGCTTAATTACTATGTGCAAGAGTTCTATTGCGTGGAGCTTCTCATTTAACAGATTAGAATACAATAACTTAATTCTGCATGTATGCAGCACAAGAGAACTGCTGCAAGATTAGTGCATAGAACGCTGTTGAAATTTAATCGTTTCAAGGTATAGTATGTCTTGACCCTAAACACTTTGTGTTAGGCTTTGTGTTTATCTGCTTTCTAGAAAAACAGGATGTTCATGAATTCCTGCTGGATAACCTGAACAATGGTGGGATCTTGGAGCTGATGATGAGATACCTAAAAGTCATCAGCCAGAAGTTCCTCGTGAAGTGGCCTCCTGGCTTGTGTGAGGTGGTCCTTAGTATCTATAACAGCTGGAGAAAGCATAGTAGCAGTCTTCCCAATCCGTTACTGAGGGACTCAAGTAATCAGCATATCAAGGTAATAAAACACTTCTTTATACTTCTGTTTGCTGCTGTGTTGCTCTTGGTGTACCGGAAGTACCTAACTGAAATCCAGCAATTAGACGTAGGTTTTGCTTAGCTCTGTCTGAGGAGGAGCTGCATCTCCTCGCTGTTGCATCTTTCACAAAGTGTGGTATCCTGCAGCTCATGGAACTGTTCCCGACCTCCTGAACCTACCTTCTTGTTGCTATATGCAAGCACGCCCTATACATAATGTATGTGTGTGTAGATATACACACACACACGTAGACATAGTATAAATGCTATAAATGTAAATACATTTTACTCCTTTATTCTGTTGCTCTTCCTTTTTCTTCCCTCCTTTTGCTTCTGATACTTCACAAAGTTTTGTTTTGTCATCAGGTGAGTAGAGAGGCTGCTCTGTTCACGCTTGTTCATTAAGGGTCAGCATTTCTGCTCTAGACAGAGTAAATACAGTTTAGATTTAAAATAACCTGCAATTTACAGTAAAAAAAAAAAAAACCACAAAAACCAAAATCAAAAAAGACAAAACAAAACAAACATAAAAACCCCAAAAACATCCCCCCATCACCTTTTTTTACCTTTATAAATCTCTAGATTTCACAAATGCAAATAGAAAAAACCGATAAGTTCATTAAATTAATATTAAATGGGTTTAGTGACATAAGATGATGATTCTTGGATTATAAAAGCAGTACTAATAATTCTTGTCCACAGAGTCTGCCTACATTATCTTTTCAGTGTTAGCAATGTGTATTCATTGGGAAAGCTATTTGCCTTTGGTATGACTGCAGTTTATAATATTTTTTTTTTTTCAGATCAACAGTGTTTCTACTTTTTTTTCAAATGGAAAAAGGAATTCTGCAAACTATGTTCTTTTGACTTTGTTTACAAAACAAACAAAAGTATTGCTATGTAGCAGATGTTAAATTTCTTACATAGCCCGGGACTTTTGTATTTCTGTATATTTTTCATACAAACATACCCTTTTTTAAACAAATGTAAATGTATTTCTAATGTATTCCCTTGGTTCTCATTATGGCTGCATAACTGCTTGCTTGTATGTAAAATTTAAAAAGTCAAGACTTTGTAGCTATACTATTAAAAATCTCTGTCCTCATGCTTGTCTATTCTTTTTCATCCTGGAATTTATTTAAATTTGATCTGCAAGCTATTCCGAGTGTAATAAATTCAGGTTTTTAAGATTGTAAAGGGCTATTCTGGTAACATATATGGACTTTCATGAGCACCTGTTTTTTATAGCTGGACCTGTAGCCCTCGTTCCTATGAATTCGATCAGAAAATATTATATTCTTCACGGCACAAAGCATGGCAGAAATCCACGGTGATGTGATTTTTAATATACTCCTGAACTTTATCCAGCAAGCATTAATAGGCTGATAAAACTAGAGTACATATTCAGTCTCATGGAGATAAATACTGAAAAAATTATAGGATATAGACTTTTTATTTCTCAAATATTAGTACTTCTGCGATATTCTGGAAACATGCTTTTAGCATGATTTAGCAATTTAATATAGTTTTATTTCAGACACTTTTATTTCTAACATCAGGCAATGCTTTTCTGACTACCTTCTTTTATGAGCTGAGATTATTTATTTTTTTTAAAGCTCCTTCTAAATCCTGGGGGGTTTTGTACCTGTTGATTTGTAAATGATATTATAGACCTTCAGACTTGTATTTCTTCCTGCGTACTCTTTTTTGACATCTCCATACTTTTTCTGAAGGATATGATGTTGATGAGCCTTTCTTGCATGGAACTGCAATTAGATCAGTGGCTACTGACAAAAGGGAAGAGCTCTACAGGTGAGAATTGGATGTTATTTTCTTCATACTTTAAAAACACTCTAAGTGTATAAATAAACGTTTCCTGGAATTCATTGGATTTCGGAGATATTTTTTTTCTTAATGAATATCTTTCAGATCTGTATTTTATTGGTCTATCAGTTGTTTGCTTTAAAGTAGATCTGTACTTTTGAACTACTAGCGTGTGGGACTCTTCATGGCATGCTAGTAACTTTCTGATAAAATGTAATTAATTGATTTGCAGTTTCTCCACGGAATTGCCCTGCTGCCTCTGTGAATGGAAAGTTTGGTCCTGACTTCCCAGGAACTCATTTCTTGGGAGACCTGTTGCAGCTGTCATTTGCATCCTCACAGCGAGATTTGTTTGAGGAAGGCTGGATGGAGTTTGTCACTCGGGTATATTGGCTGAAGGCTCGCTTTCTAGCACTACAGGTTTGTTTTATTTATAAAGCTTTTCCTCAATTAAAATAGAAGTTGTTCAGAGATGCTAGAGCTGATTTGGGAATCTCAGTGCATTTAAGCACTCGGATAAAGTCCGCCCAAACCATAGTGATTTCATTTTATTTTTTTAATACAATTTAACGATCCCTAAGGGCAGAAGTAGAAAAGAAGTAGGAGGTTTCACATGCTAAGCTAATATCTAAATACGTTTAATATGTAAGTCTGGTTAAATTAGCTCATGTTCAGCTTAAAAAAATAAATTTGGACCAAAGTTATTTCAAGTAGTATTGTATAGCTGCAGAACGTGGATTTTTTTGGGACCTGGACTAGTGGTTATTATCAAAGTCCCAGACATTCCAAAATGCAGCTTTCGATTGAAGCCAATGGTGTTTAATTACTCTCCCCTCTTTTTTTTTTTTTCAAGGTAGCATGATTCTTCTTTTGAAGACATTTAATTTAATACAAAGATTTTGAAGCAGAGGGTTTTGAATGTATCACTAAGGGAATAATTTGAAAGAAATGTTATTTCATCCCAGACTTTTTTTTCCCTCTAAGCCTTGCTTCCTCAGGACATGAGAGTGTGTTTATATATCGAATATGTTTAAGTCAATTGTCAACTAATAATATGAGTCAGTTCCATAAGTGTGACGTAACCAGTTCCTTCCATTTTTATTTTTTTGCATGTAAGGATTCCTTTCGAATAAACTTAGTTGAGGAAAAATGAGAGTTCCTATATGGCTACTGCCATTTTGTTCTTTAAATACACAGTTATATTTTGCCTGTGCAGATTGCATTCCTCTCCTGACGACTCAACTTCATTATCTACTTTGGTTGGACAGAGCAAGTAGAATGCATTCACTTTGCAGAATATAAGAATGTTTCTTGACCCAATGTTTTTATGTGCACAAATGGAGGAGTTATTTCTACTGTTTTGCTCTTCCATGTTTTTAAGGAAAGGGATTTTAGCAATCTATATTAATCTTTCAAATTTAAGCAAGCTGAATTCTATTTCTCTGGTTTGTTTTACTCATTTATTAAAGTCACTGGTAAGATACACTGCCCTTTTTTTTTAAAAAAAAAAATTGAGATTGTCAATTGGATTTGGTTAGTTATTTGGGAGGATGTGCAGTAATCGCTGGCAGTGCCTACACTGGATTTAAACTTTTTCTACATGCTTTAGGAAACTCTTGCTGCAGACAGAACTCTAGGTTTTTTTGTTTGTTTGTTTTTCCTCTGTGCTGTTTCTGTAGGGAGACATGGAACAGGCACTTGAAAACTATGATATCTGCACTGAAATGCTACAGAGCTCCACTACAATGCAAGCTAAAGCTGGTGATGAATGCAGCATTGTAATACGGCTACCTAATCTACATGTTGATTCTGTTGTTTCTTTAGAAGAGGTAAGAATTAACTTGCAGGTGTTTTCTCCCCACTCCATCCCTCCCAGTTTCACAGGTCATCTATGAATTATCTCTTTTGTGATGGAAGTTTACCATATCTGTCCTAGAATTTGTCTAAGAGTGAAAAGACAGGTTCGTAGTTTCATGATGATGTCAGGCCATCATCTCCCTTTCAAAAATACACCTTTTGGATCTGCTGGTCCTGTACCACTTAAGATTGCTTTTATGCAAAATAAAAATATTAGAGCAGCTGCAAGTAGAAGATGAGATTATTAGATTAGGGTTTTATTTTGTGTTCTCAAACATAAATTTCACCTTTCTTAAATAAGCTCTCCAGCAGTCTGTTTTCCACATAACAATTTGTACACACTTTTAAACTAAGGGATGTCCATCTTTTGCTCTTTCTGTTGCTGTTCCGGGGAATGAATTCCAGCACAGAAGGTGCCATCTTCACTGTGAAGTCCATCTGATGGATGTATTTTTGCAGTGTAGAAATGTGTGATTTGGGGATTTGAGGCAAGAAAGTTTAAAATCACTGTAGCGCTAAAGTCATATATTATATAACAATTAAAAATCTGTGGAATGGGTGAAGTGTTACATAGTAGGTGTGTCGTCTTCCTGGTTTATATTCCTGGATGTAGTTGTAGAGTTTACGTAGCTTTACAGCTAAACTGCTAGGAGAAATGTCAGTAGTCAAATGTATGTGAAGACAAAAGTAAAGTTGGATCGTGCTATCCATGATGTTTGCAGATTGAAAAGAACCTAAAATCTCTGGAGAGATGCCAGTCTTTGGAAGAGATCCAACGACTGTATGAGGCAGGGGATTATAATGCTGTAGTGCATCTGCTTCGTCCAACATTAAGCTTTAATGGTTATGGCAGAGCAAAACATCTGGAGTTTGTAACATCCATACCAGAGAGACCAGCACAGCTCCTTCTCCTACAGGTTTGTTTTGTTTCTTAAAAATACTTCGTTAGTAAAGAGATTAAGATTTATTCCTGAAAACAGGATGAAAGGATTTCTGGAGTGGGTGTTAATGGTTAACAAGTCTTATTTACAAAGCAAAACATGGAACCAAATCTGTAAATAGTCTGAATAGCATAGCTTTATTGGCATCACGAACAATATGCCAGCTTTTGCTAATTGAGAATGTAGCTAAAGATATAGGATATCTGAGACCTAGATGAAATCAGCAGAAAAACTGTAAATGCAAATTAACTTCAATAATTTGCAGAGACATCTTATGGATGAATTCATGCTATCTGCATCTGTTGCCAATACTTCCTGCTTTTGCTGATGTTGACTGTGTGGGGATTTACAACCATTCTGAAAATTGCAAGTTATCTAACCTATGACTGATTTTTATGAGGTAGTGTACCTGTCATGCAGGAATGGCAAACTGTTGGTAGATATATCCAGTGTAATTGCTCTAGCTTTAGTCCATTTGACCCTATGAAAATAAATGTACAAATGAGCTCAGCTATAGGAACGATTTGAGCCTATTGCATTCTCGGGGGGCAGGGGGAGGAAGGCTGCACGAAAAAAAGGCTGGTGCTCTTTTAACTGGACTGAACCAAATTCTACAGCCTCCCTGCCATCTCATGACCCAAATTTGGCAGAGTAGAAAGAAGCAGGAGGATGTTGCTGTAATGCTAGCCTTATAGTTGCTGTTGTGTTATTTATGAAGTAATAAAATGGTAGCACAAGATCGTAAAGATCCAAACTCTGTTTCTGTAGGGCCTCTATTCAACTGTGTATCATTAGAATTTTAGACCTACAGCTGTGCCTTTCCTGAATATCTTTTTTCTTGCATCTCTTATTAAAGCAGAAAGATTCAGTGATGATTGTTTTGAAATTTAAATCCTACTTCTATATTTTTTTATCTAGGGTCTATGCACCTCCTGTTGTCCTTTTTTTTTAATGTCATATTTAAAGGTGTTCTGTTACCGTTTCATTAAAGTATCCACGTTAACTGTATATAGTGTATTGCTTTGCCCTGCTGTGCCTTCATGGTTTAAAATAAACGCTTCATCCTTATAATAGATTTTTGTTCGTGTTTACATTCCCTAGGACTCCCTGCTCAAACTGAAAGATTACAAGCAATGCTTTGAATGCTCAGAAGTTGCCTTTAATGAAGCAATTCAGCAGATGATTAATACGACAGCAGCCTCTGCTAAAGAAGAGTGGGTTGCTACGGTAACACAACTGCTCACAGGAATAGATACTTCATTATCATCAGTCGACAGCATCCTGAAAGACTCTTCTGTAACACCAAGCCTCGTTCGATTAACAAACAACCTGATTCAGGTAAGCTGTTCAGTTGCACTAGGAAAGAGGTATTGTGTGCTACAGAACTTCAGACGTGATACACTGCGGTGCCTGAATTGCCACCCACTCACAGTGATGTTCTGGTTACGTTTTTGTTGGGGGAAGGTCAGAGGAAGATGAGCATTACCTTCATAGCCTTCGTTTTCATTTCAGTCTGTTAGAGTTGCACTGAACACACCTATGCTAGACCCAGTAACAGCAGGTGCCTTCAAACACCAAGCCTAAAATAATTAAAGAACTGTAGTAAGGTAACCCAAGGAACAACTTTGTTTTCTCATGCTATTTGAAATGGTGACAATGCGCAGACTGATTGAGCTGGCTGGCTGCCGTTTGTAAGTTATGTCACTGATACTGTCTGTATGTGCTTTGGGTAGAAGACACGATCCCATAAGTCTTACAAACACGGTAGTTGCTTGCAAGTGCTGGCCAAGCTAAGGGCTCTTCCAGTAAAAACAGAGAGGGGTGATGAGAAGAGGACATAAAAACAGTGATGTGCAGACTGTTTCTAGCATAATGAATACAGCTAATTTTAGCGTTTTAAAGAAGGTACTTCCAAACCTTAAAACTACTGAATTAGTATTTTTCAGTCCAGATAACAAATGGCAGACTCTCAGCTCTGTTAAGAAGCTAGTCTAGTTAGTGTCAAAATTCAGTGTGCTTGCAACTCTTAAATCTTCATTGACTTCAGTGAAAACCAAGGACCTTCACTACTCATAAAATCGTACTCTCATTGTATGAAGTTGTATGTGTGACACTGTTAAGGAATATAATGGAATTCTGGAAAACAGAGTATTTATTGTAATATTCTAAATGATTTCTCTGGTAATAACAAATATGATTCTTTATCTACATAAATACCGGTAGAAAATCTGTTGTATGTGTGAAGGAATGTGAGAACAGTGTTGGATTTCAGAAATTTCTGGCACTGTGGCAATAAAATGGGTGGTTGTCTATGAGAAATGCCAAGACAACGGTTCCCTGACACAGCATTGTGTTGCTCAGAATTTATTCAGTTACATCATTTATATAGCATCTGTTAGTTATTCTTGTTGGTCTTTAACAGTTGTTGTAAGAACTGGTAAAGAATTCAGGAATTCTTTTAAAGAAGTTACTCTTCCTTGCTGGGTTGTAGATAAATTTCTTGAGCAGTAATGAGGCCTACTAATACTATGAATTTATGCTGTACTTTGCTTGCTTTGAATTGTTTGTATATGGTATTAACAGCGAAATAACTAGTTGGAAAATGATGATGCGCAAGAGGAATGTCAGGGCAAGGGAAATGATCTTTCATCCTTCCCCATACCAATTGATCTTATTTGTAGGAGACTCAAATCTAAATTATTTCCCTGGGATAAAATGCATTACCAACTTTGGGTTGTTTGGAAAGGGTTCACAGATGGTGTTTATTTTGTGTCACTTTGTCTCTGTAATGTCTGTTTCTTTATTAGGTCATAGACTGCAGCATGGCAGTCCAGGAGGAACCAAAAGAACCATACGTCTCCTCAGTGCTTCCATGGATTATCCTGCATAGGATCATCCAGCATGAGGAAGAGGCTTTTCGATCCCTTCGCTGCCAGCAGCAGCAGCAGAACCAGGGAGAAGAAGGTGAGTTAATTATTCACTTTTACATATTGGAGTTGAGCTCCTAGCTATCTAGATTGGAAATATTAATAAAAATACTTGTTTATCATCTTAGCTTGCTGGCTGAAGGGGGTAGAGTGGTATGCAAACATCGCTTTCTTATCACCGAGGAAACTTCTTTTTGCCAGATGAAGCATTGGCAAGTCGAGTTTAACTCAGTTCTGTGCCATTTAATATTTACCAACTTCTTTCTTCCAGCGAGTCCTGATACCCCTATGTTGCCTTCTTCACTCATGCTGCTGAACACTGCTCATGAGTATTTGGGAAGAAGATCCTGGTGTTGCAATTCAGATGGCGCTCTTCTCAAGTTCTATGTAAGTGTTAGCATCATAGAATAATTTAGGTTGGAAGAGACCTCTGAAAGTTATCTGGCCAAGCCACATCTCAAAACAGGGAACAACTTCAAAGTTAGGTAGTTTATTGCCTTGTCTTAGTGTTAAAAATACGCTTTTAAATCCACTTTCCTTCTTCTCCCACACAAACACATGAACATTTCAGGCAGTTTAATCTGAATAGCGAAGGCTTGTTATACCAGACCCCTGTCCATTGGTATGCTTTCTAAACAGGGCATTTTTTAGACAAGAGATGCCTTTGGATAACTAACTCTGTACTGTAAAAACATCTTAAATGGGAATTAGTAAATGATCTGCTTTGCCCTGACAGAGAAAGCACCAGAGAAGTGTTAAGTGATTCTTCTGAGTACTTAGGAGAAATACAGGCCTGTATCAGCCACTGATCACGATAAAACTTTAGTTAAATGACTTGAATTCTCTGGTGCTTAGCTTCAGAAGGTGCATCTTCTACTCTCTAAAAATAAACAGAGGTAATGTTGGAAGCTAATAAAAATTTCTGGCTCTTACCAGCATTCATCCAGATGATTGGGAATACAGGAATTTGTCATTGTTTCCTGTGGTAAAGTCAGAGGTTGATTGTGTTTTATTCTTTGTAACGAATGTATAAAACTGCTTGAAGTTTGTGGCTTGTGGAAAGGGAATACCTGAATACTGAATCTGTATCCGGTTTTGTCTTCTCCTTCTGTGTCTGGTAGCTCAGCCGCACTCCTACCCTGCTTGTGGCAGAGGTTTACTCTGGTTTAAGTTCAGTTTTTTTTTTAGGTATTCAAATAACATTTTACTCGGTAATAACTCTTAATTTTCAGCTGTCCTCTGAGCATTAAGAGTAACAATTCTAAATTCCCAGCTGTTGAAGGTGAACAGTCACCCTAGGTCTACTAGCTAGAGAGGGAGCATGAAGTATGTACAGGAAAAATAACGGACAAAACAGAAAATCCCATCTTTCCTGCTTGTCTCTCAAATGTCTTGCTGGAAGGTGAGCTGTCTGTGTGGATGGAGCATGCTTCCTGCTCCAATGTTCCAGCAGTGACCATAGCTTTTTTTCCCTCAACCAGGAGGCGAGTTAGGAAGGATAGAAATGGCAAACTTTGGGCAAGAGGTGAGTGCCGTCTCAGCAGTGTGTTCTGCTGGGTGTGCACTTCAGTCTTTCAGACAGGGGAAAAAAGCAAGTGGGCTTAGCAGAATTTGCTCTAGGAACAGATAACCCTGGTTCCCCACAAAGAGTGTGATGCCAGAAAGTAACCAAACCATGGCATGGAGAATGAGCCAGTTAATTCCCTAGAAATGAGTACCAAATACTGTGAGTGGAAAAACGCTGTTAAAGCGATTGCCAGTAATGTTGCATAGCTCTTCTTCCTGAGAGAGACCAGTTTGCTTGTATACCATGCCTTTATTTCCTCAGAGTTCAAATATTTGATAAGGATTTTGCAGTTAAGTAGATTTAGCACTCATAATTGATGGTGTTAGAAACAGAATTCTACTCAATTACACATAGGTGAGACAGACATGACATGACAATGAAAACTTTTGGTTCCTCTCATGTGCTGTTAATCAACTTCAATTATATTCAGGTCTACTTTTCTTTTTTTCTACCAATCCAATAACACAAGGATAAAAGGGATTTAAAATAATGGACTGAAGGAGGAAAGGGAAAGGGAAATACTCAGTGTTGTATGTAGCCACTTCAGATGTTTTCTGTTAAACAGTGCTGCGTTTGTCATGAATTCATTATAATGTGTAGTAGCTCTGAAGATAAGCAAAATTTAGATACTGCTAAAGATAGCTGTCTTGTGCTTTGACGGATAATGTAATGATTCATGTGAAGTAAAAATGCAGAAAAGACTTTTTTCCCAAAGCTTTTGTAAAGCATTGCATAACTTATTTTATTGCTTGTAGGGTTTTTCCAAGGTTTTGATTTTTGTTCTGTTGTTCTTTAGAACACAGATGTTGCTATTTCAAGATACAGAAAGAACTTAGGTGGAAGGCTTATTTGTGCTGAAGGGGGTGGAGTGATTATCCTTGACAACATACCTTACCATGTTGTCAAAGATGTTAAATATTAAAAAGGATGCAGCAGAGATGTGGATAGTTGGTAGGAGGGATGTACCGTCAGCAAAGCTGAGCAACTCAGTACATGGATTTTGTTTTGGTTTTTTTTTAACCAAAAGTACCATAACTGTTGCTCACTTCACAGAATTGAATTTGTCAAGTGCTACATAAAGTGTGCACATTTTCAATATAGGTAAATACGATTTGACATGTAAAAAAGAGTGTATTTAACTGTCAGCCAGGAAGATTCAGATTTGAATTTTGCAGTTAAACTTGGTTATTTTTTCTTTTGAAATCACGAGATTTGTAGGCCATCATCTTTCCTCAGTCGGGTGTCTGGGATGCTACTGATTGCTCACAGGCTGTTTGGTGTTACCTGGATTTGGACCTGAAGCTGTGATGTATTTGACTGTTGTGCTGTTGATAAGTTTGACTTGATTGATTATACCTGCCTTGATTTTATACTGCAGACTGAAAAAAATTAGTAATTCTATTGTTTTCATGCTGTTAACTGAGTGTAACTTCAAATGTATATATAGAATTCGTCTGTTGAACAAAGGTGATGAAAATGAAGAACTACTTCATGCCTTTGCTTCCCTGTGTCTGAAGGCTGTGCTTTGCGCTGTTGTTCACATGAGCGTGTTAGAAGATCTAATATGCTCCAGAAATGGGTGTCTGGGCAGTAATGCTGTAATGTTATTAGATGAAAGGAGTTACCCATTCGTTGTTGACCTTAAGATTATTCCTTGAGGTCTAGTTGCTACGCCAGAAAAGAAATTTCCCATGGTTGGAGGAGAATGTTTCTGTGTGTATTACTGTTTCCTCCCTTTTTCCTTAGCTTAGAAATCGAAGTGCAGTCAGCTCTTCGCTGTGCAGAGTACTGGGGATAGCCTGGCTGTTGGCAAAACCCAGATAACATGGCACTGTGGCATTCACTGGGCAGTGCTCTACAGGGATTATTCACTGGCACTTTACAGATTCAGCTTGACTTCATTGAGGTTTATTACCTTCAGCCACGAGAAAATCATGATTAGTTCTGCACAGAGTTACTCAGGAATCTCTTAATTTCCCTTCTCAGCACTGCCTGCAGCTTATTAGCCACAGCTCAGTGCCAGGCCCCATCTACCTCTGCGTTTGAGCAGCAGCGTGTCTAGAAGAGTAATTTAGACAGCTAGGGAGGGTGGCGGGGAGAGCCTGAGGGGTTTCTGCAGGAGTCGGCTCACCCTGGTAGGGCTGGCGCTAATGAACAGTGTTTGAACTGAGGCTGATTCAGTGTGGGACTATTAGATTATCTCTCCGTCCTGCTCTCCTCGGTCTCCCCGGTATCAGGAGCGTAATGCTGATACACCTGAGTTGCCTCAGCGTGGATCCGCCTTGGGTCCAGAGGGCTTATTAGCTCAGGCTGTGTGCTTCATGAAAACAGATAGCCTGTTTCCAGACTGCCGCTTTCCCTCGGATGCAGCGCTCCTAAGCAGAGTCTGAATTGTGCCTGTGTAGCGCGCCTGTGTCCACAGCCTGGGCAGGCTGATAGCATGCCCTGTGAACCTGGGTAAACTACAGATAATTGAGAGCTGTGAATGTGTCTACAGCCAGATCTTTGCAAATGTCATCTTCAGTTTTCAGTCTCAGAATTGCCTGCTTTTTAATCTAAAATATAACACGGTATTATTGAGCATGAGAGTTTAGTTTTCAGAGATGAGAGTGTGTTAGAAGGGTGAGGAAAGACAAAAATAAAGTGTGATGAGTTCCTTGAAGAGAAAGGCAGCTTCATGAATGTTAAACCAAAGTGTGTTTTTATAGACTAATATTAAATGATCACCTCCTGTAGGTGAACTGTGTGCTCAAGTTCATTGTGTAGCTTGTGGCTGAAGGTGGTGTGCAAGAGATGTTAATATATAAAGTCCTTCAACAATAGTCAAAGTCTGAATTATTAAGAACAATTCTGAGCTGCTGTCAAGAATTTAAAAGCTGAACAGGAGATTGTTTTGAACACTGTTCAAGTGAGAATTCTCTTACTGGTGTTAGATGTGATTTTGTTTGCCGCAGTGGGAATATCATGCTTTTGTTACAGTATCCTGTGATGCTTACATCTTCCTTTCAACTTATTTGTCTACACTTTTTGTAAATTTCAAATGTTGTTCACAAATTCTTACACGAAAAGCAGTAGAAATAAGGTGCATGCTGTGACTCAAAGGTAATTGCTGTGACTTAAAATTTCACTGAAATGCCTTCTAAGAATTGTCTTTACTCTTATTTTTCAGGGTTTTGGCTCTTAATAAATGGTCCCTTGTTCTTAGCACAGGTCTTTTAAGCAGAAATTAACATCTTGGAGTTAATCCCGGCACTTACAAATGAGCTTCTTATGTATAGAATGATAGAATTTTGCCTTGTGATGATGTGCAGTGTTTGTAGTGTCAGGAAAGCCAATCATGATGAGAAGCTTCTTGTAGCATGCATTATATGCATAAATAATTGAGTTTACAATCCTGGATGTTGAAAAACGATAAATGGTGATAAACAGGCAGCTGAAGTACTGTAAAAGTAACATGATGAGCTTTTATATGAATTGCAAATGGATGACTCTTTTGCATTTTCAACTTATGACTGGAAAATTTCAGTTGAGGAAACTCCTAAGTTAACCAGTGTGTTGGGGAATGGGTGTGGCTGGTTTGGAAAGTCAGATCTTACTAAAATGAATAAAGGAAAGCTGATGCTTTCTATCAGAAGAAAAATGTTCAAGGAAATTACTTATCAGTTAATAGAACACTCCTGGTAGTGTGCAGCTTCCTGAAATTTTAGAGGTAAATCACAGTGGAAAACTTGTTATTGTTCTGGACCCTTCAGTGTCCCAAATGATGATTACACTGGGAGCATTTGTCTTCTACCCCCTCAAATGACTTTTCTTTAGGCATAACAGGTGCACTCTGATACCGGGAACACGCACACAACATACTGCTATTGGATGTGTAAGATATTATTAATGTAATTTCTACTTACACATTTTGTTTTTTAATTTTAAATTTCATAGTGCAACATGTTGGAATTGATTCTTAAACCTCAGTGATTAAGTACGGGTTTTGTTTTGATTTTGAAATAAAGATTTAAAATGGCACTACCCAGATTATTCTTGGTGAACGTGTTTTTGTTGACTTTCAAATGTCTTCCAGGATGTGTTCTTTATTGGTTTGCTTTTTAAGGAAGCTTAGTGAAAAATTTCAAAGACTTAACCTTTTGTCTTTTGGTATCCAGTTGCAGTTTTCTTTGATTAATGTTTCAGAGTATTAGCATCTTCCAAAATATGCTACTGATGGGTACTTTTTCTTGAAATTTTTCATGTTGAAGTTAAAGATAACAACTTGCTACAGCATTGAGTCATTTGGGATCAGTCCAGGTACGTTCCTTGGTGTATAGCGATCTGTATAATACTGTTCATACTGTGCAATTCTGTATCCCTTTTAGCCAGATTTTCATTAGCTGTCCCTTTCTTTTCTGCAAATCGTCTCTGTCCCCCTTGTTCCGTGCAGAGGAAATTGGTGTTTGTGAATTAGGGCAGTTGTTCTTCTGTGCCTTTTCCTTATTCACAGAGTTGACAAACTGTAGTGTTTATATACACAGAAGCAATTTGGTGTGTAGTGGGAAACTGAATGATCCAAGTCTGAAACGTTAAGCTGATATCTGATCTCATTGATTAAAGATAAGCGTTCATGAATTAACATGGGGGTGAGGAAGCCACTTTATTGCAGTTACGGTGCCATTGAAATTTCTTGTGTGAGACTGCTTTACAGAAATATGGATAATGTTTGGTTGTAACTGGGGGAAAAATACATGTAGTTTCTTAATGTTGTTTTCATCATCTGCCTTCAGACAACTGGGTAGCTTATTGCAGTCTTCAGCTTGCCGGTGACTTTTTCGTTGATATTTGTGGTGTTGTAGGTTCAGGTACTACAAAAAGAACTTGCAGCATCCACTTCTGAAGATACTCATCCATACAAAGAAGAGCTGGAAACAGCCTTGGAACAGTGTTTTTATTGTTTATATGGTTTCCCTAGCAAAAAAAGCAAAGCAAGATACCTAGAAGAACATTCAGTACAGCAGGTAAGATATGTATTAGTTAATGTCAGCGGACTATCCTGAAGTGATGAAAGATGCACCCTTCTTTGGTTTTAATGCAACTAGATATATTTTGGAAATACTACTTTTATTTTCTTGTAAAATTTATGTATTTTACATACTGTAGAAAATAAACTCATTTAAAAATATGGAAGCCTTTATGAATGTAGAGGGTCAGATACTTGAAATGAAATGCTAGTATAGTCGTATTCACAGTAGTCTGCCATTTTGAAACTATTGACAAATTGATTTTATTGAGCCATAACTTTCGTGTTTTCAACAGAGAAGAAGTTGGAGTTTGAGGAAAATTAGAAAGGAAAAAAATCAGCTTGAGAGAAGGAAACTTAAGCAGCCAGCCTTGCAGTTTATGAAAGTGAAAAATGTCACTGTTAAAAATTAAGCAAGTAAATTATATTATAGCTTATTTTGAAATCCATGACAATAAATATCTGTTAGCTGTTTATGAGAAATGTATGAAATTCAGTTGAGTTTGGGAGAAGAACAACTACAGGATGCCTTAGAAAGAAGGTTGTAATATTAAGGAAGGAACAGAAAAAGCAGGTCAGCATTCCTCTGCCTTGAAACATCAGTGATTTTGTTCAAAAACCTCCAATGATTTTTGCATTTCCTAAATGCTAGTGATGATAAAATTATAAATGAAAAGAGTTTCCTACAAGCAAAACAATTGTCTGGCTCCTTTGAACAGACCTTTTTAAATACGCAAATACTGCTGTGATATTACTCATTGAATATTTGTGAATTCTGTTTCTTAACTTGTTAGAAAATTAAGATAATGAGAAAACTGGAGTAACTAAGAAAAAGAGAATTATAATGAGATTATCCTGTACCCTCTCCCCCCTGCCCCTCCCAGCAAAAAAAAAATCTGTTACATTTGGGCAATTCTGGATGAAAAAGTTCTTATTGAAATCATTGACAAATTGATTTTTAGTAATGTGACTTTCCTGTTTTCAGTACAGAAGCAAAATTTACTGTAAGGAATTTTGTCTGATTCCCATTTCTTTTGTTCTTCTTATGTGAGTTTGAAATTGAAGGCGTAGAGCTTTCCTCCTCCAGATCTGACCCGTGATCTCAGTATCACTCAGGGGGCTTGCAATTGATTCTTGCTTATAAACAACTTCTCTGAGTAACTCTTCTAAGCAAGTAGAATGACTTTATTTTTCAGTGACGTACACTGAGTTACAGCTCAGTACCTTAGTCTTTTAAATCAGTGAGCAGCACGCTGTATTTGTGAGCAGCACAAAATAATGGCACGTTTACTTGTTCTGTTCTTGGGAGGTTTAATTTGTTTCCTGGTAGAGTAACCTGTATTCTTACAAACTAGAAAAGCAATAGAAACTCATTGTTAGCAGACTTCTGAATTTTGGAATTTGAAATATTTTATTTCCCCCCTTATCTACCTCCCTCTTCAGGTTGATCTAACATGGGAAGATGCTTTGTTCATGTTTGAATATTTTAAGCCTAAAACTCTTCCGGAATTTGATAGTTACAAAACCAGTACTGTGTCTGCCGATTTGGCCAACCTTTTGAAGAAGACTGCTACAATTGTGCCTCGAACAGACAAGCCTATGCTGAGCCTAGATACTGTATCTGCCTATATCGAAGGAACATGCAGCAAGGTATAATTAATTGCTTTTTAAAAAATGAAAGTGAAAGGAGTGAAAATTATTGTTATTATGTTTATATTGACTTTGAGATAGGGCAATGATTTATTCTGTGATGTTGGATTTCCTTAGGTAATGGCATTTAAATGAAATAACAATGACATCACCAAAGCTTTTAGTTTTGGAATGGCAAGATGTAATATTGATTAATACAGAGTTAGTATGAGACATTCATTAGTGTTTGTAAGCGCTCTGCGTATCTGTGGATTGCCTTCACTGTCTTCATATTCAATACCTTCATATTCTGTGGTGAAAAAGCTACTTTCACTGCAAGGAAGAAGCAAGTGTGCAGCTCACTTAATGTGAACGTTTGATTTAATATGAACCTTTACTTTTTTTTTTATTCTTTTCAGGCACCATCTCTCCCGGATGGTGCAGACTATTCTCCACCAGTGGTGACTGAGTTGTACTACCTTCTGGCAGACTATCATTTCAAGAATAAAGAACAGTCTAAGGCCATTAAATTTTACATGCACGACATTTGTATTTGTCCAAACAGGTCAGTATTATTGAATCCTGTTGCGTATCATTCATTTCTCACTTCTTTCAGTACTAAAAAGCAAACAAGAAAAGTTACCTATTTTGCTTTCTGGAGTTAAAAAAAAAAAAAACAAAAAACCAACAACCAACCAAACAAAAAACCAACAAAACACAAAAAACCCAACCAAACAAAAAACACCAAAATAAACCCCAAAACAAAAAAACCCTAAACGCAGAAACCCCCAACCAAACAAAAAAACCTAAAAAGCCTGCAATCCTTTATAATAGTTCTGTTGAATAATTAAAGGTATCTCTAAAACGACCCAGCAAAGAAACCCCAAAATCTAGTGTTAAATATTTGATTTTTTTGAAATTAAAACCAGAAAATGAAAGGGGGGGCGGGGAAGGTAAATTAAAATCAAGAATAACAGGGAATCAATATTTCTCTTTGGCATCTTTTGTTTTTTATTTTGTCGTGTTCATACAGGACAAGGAATGAAAAATGTCACTGTTTAATAGCATAACTGTTGCACAAATAGCATTCTTCAGTGGATTAACTACTTAGGCTGACCTCTTTCTAAAAGTATTGATCTTGCTGCTAGAGAACTACTCAGACAATACACGCTCAATTAAAGTATTTAAGCGATATTTAAACCAGAACACTTTGTTTCTTGATAATTTACGACTTGCTGAAATACCTCCAAGATTAAGCCTTCTCATCTTAAAAATAAAGCATGTTTTGAATAACAGTCTTCTAATACGAAATTAAATAATCTTTAAATTTACTGAATAACTATAGGGTTTGCATATTAGACTTTGCTATAGAGTTTGCTATAATTTTAATTCTCCTTGAAGTCGATAGGTCAGAGTCAGTAACAAAAACCCTAGTTTGATAGATTTGAGACAAGAAAACTATTTTTAAATCCAGTCACGTAAGAGACAAAAGGGAAGGTGAAGGCACAGAGCAATTTTACATGCGAAATCTACAGAGGAAATAGCTGTAGTCTAATGTTATTGAATCTTCTAGTCTGGGAACTGCGATTAGCAGATTGCTAAAACTTTTGTATGAAGCCTGACAAAGAAATTACCGTCCCCATCACCCCCACCCTCCTCACCTCCCGCCCCGTTTTTCTGTAGTTTTGATACTTTAGAACCTAAATGCATAAATAAATGAGTGGAATGCATTTTTATTTTAGTGTGTGACACTTTGTTGCTCAGAAGATGCTTTATGTGGTAGCACAGTATTTTTATCCCAGTCGTATGAGATATTACTTCTTCAAACGTCTGTGTTACAGTTCCACTTCCATTACCCTCAGGAATCTGATTATTGAGGTCACTTGACCCAGAAATGGGTTTTCAGTTGAAATTGGCAAGAAATTACCAACAAAAATGTGAGAACATTATGATTGTTCCATTTGTGTTAGAATCATAGTTAAACTGAAAAATTCTACAGCCGTTGACCCCAGATATTATAATGTGAGATTGTGGAATACGGAAAGTACTCTTCAGGCTGTATTGTCAGTGATCTGGTAAACACAGGACTAGGTCCTGAACAGCCCCCTCAGTAAGCAATCTTTATTGTTCACCTGAATTTTTCTACATGAATGCGTGGTGATTTTTATGTTGGAAGATGATGGTGATGGTAAAGACCATTCACAGTTTAGTCCGACAATACAAAATGTCATAATGGCTGTCTCCTGGCCTACAGAAATAAAGGGTGACAGTGTTTGGACAGGACGGCGTAGTTGCTGAGAAAAGAAATCAATGGGAGTGCTGCCATTAGAAGTATATATATCCTATTTTTGCATGGCAAATAAACCTTTTTGTTTCATCTGTTTTTCATGTGTGACGATTACTGGGGACAGTGCTTTATTAGGAAACCATTTTTAATAAAATCAGTATGATTTAGGCTCTACAGCTGCTGTTCCATTATAAGAGGAGGAGGAGATGCAGAAACCTGTTTTGAGAGAGCATATGATAAAAGGAAGAGCAAGTTGCGGATATAACAAAATGAATCTTGTCTATGCTGTTCAGTGTAATATTTAGGGGGGAAATTGTTCATGTGTTTATGTTCTTGCTTGTGTAGGTTTGATTCGTGGGCTGGCATGGCTCTGGCTCGAGCAAGTCGTATTCAGGACAAGTTGAACTCTAATGAATTGAAAAGTGATGGCCCAATCTGGAAGCACTCCACTCCCGTCTTGAATTGCTTCAAGCGAGCCCTAGAGATCGACAGCTCTAATCTCTCCTTGTGGATTGAATACGGCACCATTTCCTATGCCCTACATTCTTTTGCGTCTCGACAGCTTAAGCAGTGGAAATCAGAACTCCCCCCTGAAGTTGTGCAGCAGGTGGGACCTACCTGAGAGCAATATGAAATTTTTAAATGATTTAAATGATCTTTTCTAACCTAATAACTTTTAAAATTAAATATTTACATGCTGTATACCACGTATTAGTCTGTATAGTTACTTAATAATATTGGTAAATCTAATATTCATTCATACAAGCTGCTGGTGTCAAGCAGTAATTAAAGGGATTTTTTTTCTTTCCTTTTCCTGTGTAAAATTAGTTTGAGCCTGATCTTTGAATTATCTTTCGAAGGTAATGCAAATTATTGTAACCTTCTGGAAAGGGAAATTATATTTACCTTACCTTTCTGTAAATGTCATACAATGATTCCAGGAAAATGTGAAATGTGTACATATTTAAATAGTGAAAAGATCAGGAATTACTCTGATATCTTTTTCCATATGTCATCTCTTGTATCTAAAGACATCCTCCCCCTTTTCTATGTTTTTGGGCTATTTACTCAAGCAATAGATCAAAATGAGGAGGTTGATAGAATTTTCATAGAAAAACTTGTTATAAATTCATTAGCTTTCTATGCATGATGATGAAAAAGTTAGAGTTATTATGAAGTTTATTGCTCAGCTGAAACGAGCAACTCCAAATATTCCCTGACAGTGATAGGAGTTGCTAGGGGGAATGTTTTGTCTGTCTTTTTGGACCAGTAAAGTCTATTTCTGATTTAACTATCCTGACTTACCAATGTTATGCAGTCCACAATTGGAAGCAGAATGAAAAAAGGAAGTGCCGCTCCTGAGTGTCTGCTGTAATTTGTGAAACTTCTAGTGTTTGAACTATAGGGAACTATATTGGGAACATCCTTTGTTTCCAGGAGAATGTATTTAGAGCAAGATGATGGATCTTGCATCTGAGCTGCCTGTGTAGCTGTATTAACATTGCACTTCCCATAGACACGCAGCATTTGACCCTCTAAGAAGAAAGAGGATGCAAGCGTGCATATTAAAGGAGAACAAATACTTTATTAAATAGTACATTTGAAATGACAACTAACAATAGAGTTTTCTTTCTGAGGGTTGTTTGTTAATAGCGTCCAAGAGGTCCAAAACTAACTGCTCAGAAAATGAAGTTACTACATTTTATGCCTTTGATCTATCAGAAGTTTGGTCTTGCTGTCTTGCGGCCTCTTGGCTGTGAGGGACTTGTTGAAGAATTCCTGGGGTAATGCTGGGGTTATTTCATATTATCAGAAAAAAGGTACCATGCAAAGCAGCCATCTGAAGTTATGGATTAAATCAGAACGTTTATTTAGGGCTACTTGGCTCTTCCTTTTTTCAAGGAAATGAATATGTTAAAAAGGCATAATTTACTAAGAAAAAGTCTATTGTAATAAAGGATCAATTGGAACAATATAATTTCCCTTCAAGGGATGTATCTCTACAGGAATGTGTTTCTCATACATAAAAACCTTATTATTCTCTTCTCCTTACAAAATATTTAGGAAAGGAAAGGCTATGTTCTTGAAGTGCAGCAAGTACACTGTTATAGCCCAACAATTTAAATTTATAAACTTCTTTTTCAAAGACAGAAAATTACATTAATGCATCTTTTGACCTAACCTTTTATGTGACTTTCTTGGCAGCTAACCTTAATTTATGTTGCTGGTTTTAATTTCGGCGGGGGGGGGGAAGTATTCTTGCTATATTCAGCTCAAAATTAGATGCATTGCAAGCCAGACGAAATGCATTTCTTCACAAATGATAGTGATCCATAGTGGCTCTAGCAGACCTTAGTTACAGAACAAAACAAATAATATTTTTTCTTTTAAGAGTTAAGATAATTATGGTGCTGAAAAAGTGGTAAAATCACTTTTTGTAGACATGTATATTAGTTTGTTATTTTTCAGATTTGTATTTATATGCATGTTCTCACACTTCTGTGTTACTGTTTTGTTCTGGTTATTTGTTTCAGCAGCTACCTGAATTAACAAAACCCCCCCTATCCATAAACACATTTTGTAGGTCATCAGGATGTATTAGATTGCTTGGATATGTTCTGTGTCTCTTAGGTTGAAGATGTTTTAAATGATGCACCTTGTTTATGCACTTTTGTATGCAGGAGCATATTTTTAGATTTTTCATCCCAGCCACAGTGAACTCATGTATTCTCAATACTTCGTTCGATCACAGATGGAAGAGCGTCGAGACAGTATGTTGGAGACAGCCAAATTGTGTTTTACGTCAGCATCTCGCTGTGAGGGAGATGGCGATGAAGAGGAGTGGCTTATTCACTACATGCTGGGAAAGATTGCAGAGAAGCAGAAGCAGCCTCCTGTTGTCTATCTGCTTCATTACAAACAGGCAGGTCATTACTTGCATGAGGAGGCTGCCCGATATCCAAAGAAGATTCACTACCATAATCCACCAGAACTTGCCATGGAAGCATTGGAGGTAAAGAAGGTTAAATGTATAACAAGCTTGAAAACCTTGTTCTCGATACATAATGGAATATGAGTTATAATTAGTTTATATTATTAGGCATACGTACATGATGCTCTGCATTTGGGAACACTTACAAGACTAACTAGGAAAATAAAATGGAGACTGTTATTCGGGTTGGTTTTCCTTTAAAGGCAGTTTATATATACAGTCTCAATATGGACAGACAGGCAGAAATTCCACTTCTGGATTTTGCTGCACACAGTTCCTTAGTCAGTTTTTGTCCAAATTGAACGCGGATAGGTTTCACAAGCATCTCATACCTATGAAAGCGTAAGTTCATGCATGAACTGGAATAGCAGTCGTAACACCTGTGCTCGCTGTGTTGCCTGGTGAAGTTGTGCATCTAGAACACGCCCAGTGGCGACTTGCTTCCAAGCAGACCAGGTCTGCTTTCATTGTTGTATTCTGTAGGTTGCAGTCATAAAATTTTTACAGTATTCAGATCTTGTCATTTACAAGCAACTTTCAAGGGCAGGAAAAGACCTACTCAGGTAAGTTTAGGTAACATATGACTGTCTCTATTAACTCCTGCAGTTTCTACAGAGAAGAGACTATTTCTAATAGGTTGCAGAGCTATGAATTCTCTACTGACCAAATGGACTTTGGTGTTTTCTAGGTATACTTTCGACTTCATGCTTCTATTTTGAAACTGGTGGGGAAACCAGACTCTGGAGTAGATGCAGAGATACTAGTTAGCTTCATGAAAGAAGCTTCAGAGGGACCATTTGCCAGGGGTGAGGAGAAGAACACCCCAAAAGTTGCAGAAAAGTGAGTGCTAGTTTCCAGGAGTATCCTCTGAAAGCTTACTTAAGAACTATTAAAATGAAGCGGAATGAAATATAAACAAAACAAAGTGATTAGAATTAATTCTCATGTTTGCAGTTTTCAGGTATTGTGAGCAGTAAGATAATACGCTACTCAGATCTTCTCAATAATTAGCACAGCATAGATGGGAAGGGAACAAAATAGAGCAATTATGGTCTTGTGATCCATTTTGAAGCCACTGGTTTTGTTTATTAATTAATTTTTTTATCAACTATTAAAAAGTACAAAAGCAAATGGCCTTTATTTTAAAGGGTAAGAGACTTTAATACTTATAACTTGTCTCATTAACAACTACAAAGTAAAGAATGTTTTACTATTGACCAGTGACAAGGGAGGAATATAACCTATACTAAAAATCCACCATTTAGAATTTGTTAGTAAATGTACTGGAAATGTTGTTGAACATGTAGAATCCTTTTGTTCTTTGTATATGTCCCTACTACGTTAACACTTTATTTTTTTTTCTTGCCCCTCCCAGGGAAAAAGCTTGCATGATTGATGAAGATTCTCACTCTTCAGCTGGAACAGTGCCAGGCCCTGGGACTTCCCTCCCCTCATCCTCCGGTCCAGGTCTGACATCCCCACCTTACACAGCCACTCCAGTTGACCACGATTACGTCAAATGTAAAAAACCCCGTCAGCAGGCAACGCCGGACGGTACAGTCCCTGTTCTCAATACTGGCAGCACAGGGAGGTGCTCTAATCATGGGGGGTTTGACCAGGAATGATCAAACTGCTCATTTCAAGGAGGGTGATGGGTCTGTGGTAACACGGGCAATATTGAAGCTCATTACCTTTATAAATTCAGTGCTTTAAATAGAATCAATGTACAGTCAGAGCTTTAAATACAAAATTCAAAGTTGTCACCTGCCACCTGTCAGTCAAAATGGGAATGTTGATAGGAGGAGTGTGTAGCTGACTGAATTTTCAGTGATTTTTTTTTTTTTTCCGTTCTTTCTTTTTCTTCTCCTCTGGAGCTAAATGTCTGTCTGAGCTTATTAGGAAAGATGTGGGGTCAGTCTTGAGAAGACTGGACACTGTTTCAGTGCCTCTGTGAAAATTTGAACTGTGGCTGAAACAAGACAAATTATTAAAAAGGCAAACCAAAACCAGTATTATCCTTTTTTTGAAGGAGGCAGGTGGCAACTGTTTTGAATATATTGTGTATCAGCACGAAGTGATTTGCATGACAGTCCAGTAGACTTCATCTTTTAATTTTTCTTTATCATTTAGAATGACTGGTTAGCAGCTCATCTCAATAGAATACAAAATGATATTGTAAATAATTGGCTTATAAATGCAGAATGTAGGGTGGTATCACAGTGTTATTGAAGATTTTGCTATATACATGTATAGTAGAAATTAAGCTGCTATTTAAGTAACCTGAGATAGTTATTTCGCTAGGAACTTTATTCTGATTCTACTCTTCTGGCCATTTGTTTATCCATCTGGACCTAAGAGTATCAGGACTCAAGGAGGAGTAAAATATCTGCAATATGTAGCTTAGCATTGGTAGAATGTGGTGGGCTCCACAGAAATGCTTTGCTTGATAAGAATTTATTTCTGGAGGGTGGGCTGCTTCCTATTGTCATTTTCTGAAGAATGGTAATTTGTAAATAACTTTGACATAGTTTTGAAACAAATGGAAAACTCTGCAAGGTGAATTTATTTCT
Organism: Chionis minor; assembly: GCA_013398295.1. NCBI lineage: Eukaryota > Metazoa > Chordata > Aves > Charadriiformes > Chionidae > Chionis > Chionis minor. The sequence continues at coordinate 251,216 of VZSF01004565.1, forward strand.
TTTCCCCAACAAATAATTCTTGGTGAAACTGGCAGAAGATCCGTCATCTCTTTTCACTAATTTGAATAGAGAAATGTTCGTTTTGTTTGTGCTTATGTTTCAGTCAGGAGTAATTCATTGGACTGTTTTGCTATCATAGGTAGTGTGTTAGTGAGGATGGGTTACGTAGCGATCGAGCTCTTGTATTAGCCTTCTCGCGTCTTTTGGCACAGTAAACACAGAAGGGAGCAAATATTTAATTTTTTCCTAAATAATATTCCCTGTGAGAAGCAGTTCTGCCTAAGACTACATCTGTTTAGGTCCTGAAGACTCTTGAAACGTTCCCAGGAGATGCATAAGTTAGATAAATATTCCAATACGTGTCGTCAGTACATTCCCACAAAGTAAGATATTATGGACTGTGGCATGCTAATTGCCCAATGGGAGCAAAGTTAACTGCTTAGCAAAGCCTGGAGGTGCAAGCTGAGGAACGTCTGCTTCTGCCAGGGCTGAAGCAGCAGTTCTTGGGTGTGCTAGCTCAGCCTAGCTAGGACTAAGCTTTGCTGCTGTCAGAGCAATTCAAAATGTCAGCTGCTGAAAGAAGGGGAGTTAGGGTGATCTTCAGGAAGGCTGTGTGTAGCCGTGACAAGTAGAATTGCAAAGTACTGCATCATTCATAATGTTTTGTAAGTTGCTGGCACAACTAAACTCTGGATACAGCACATTGAAGAGCCCCAGGAAACTGAAGTATTTGCCTTGGGGCTGTTGCAGATGGAAGGAGGGTTAACAGGCTGAGCAATGCTCAGAAGCCTTCCGCTTTTATATTATTACATACACTGAGCTCCTCTGCATGCGTTTTCATTTTACTTGTATTAAAATACATACTTTTGAAGTTAAATGCTTTTGACATCTTACACGTAATCAGATCACTGAAGAAAACTGGTGCCTGCATTTCCATTGTACCATTCCTAAAAATAGCAAGAAAATATCCATCATTTGACTACTCTCTACATTTTTTTTACCGTTCTAACAGCAAATGAAACTGTCTATAGTATTCACCGAATGAATAATTTGGCCTGAATTCAGCCTAGATATTTATTCTTTCTGAGGCCTGACAATACTCTTATTTATTTTTATATGACATAAATAAAATAAGAGCATTACCTACAGAGGTCTTACCTACAAAGTTCTCTTCATGTGTTACCACAAGCAAACATGCTAGTTGGGATCCCTGTCGTTGCTGTGAGACCGCTTTTGACTGTTTCTGTATGCTCTGCTTCAAGAAAACATGACCCATGAGGAAAGAGAGAAGGAGCTGGGATGCCTTCTCTAGGGAGGAGAAGACTAAGGGGAGACACGACAGCAGTGTAACCTGAATAGTGTTGAAGGCTGTACAGAGTTAAGAGGCAAAACCCAGGATTTCCATGTCCACGTGAGACAGAACAGACAATATTAGACTTAAGCTGCATTTTCAATCTAGACATTAGAAAATAGTGTTAGAGTAGTATTAGGAAATACTATTTATCAAAAAAAAAGTGAAATACCGTAATGTGTTCCTGAGGATAGTATAACACTGCAACACTTCAGCACTGGAAGTCTTTAAAAAGTGGCAATACAGCCATCTGCCAGGAATGATGGAGAGGTAATTTATCCTGATGGAAAAAGGAACGGACTAGATGAACTATTGCGGTTCCTTCTGAGCCCTATTTTTTCTATTAATTTTATGTTGTTGGTGGGGATTTTGGTTTGTTTCTTTTTTTTTTCTTTTTCTTTTTTTTAATAAGATGTCCAACAAAGTGCCTTCTAGTGCAGCAGATTATCTCATTACAAACAGGAGAGAATTACTGTACAGCCAGACATCTTTTCTTGAAAATATTGGTACTCTGATCTTCAAGTATTCATCTGTAGGTAGGTGAAGTTGTGAGGGCAGACTTGTTTTGAATACCTTATATTTAAACGTGTCATTACAGTTCTGTAGCTCTCCAGCACGTTTTGCTGGTGGAAAAAGACAACTAGGACATGCAGAAATCACTGTTAAAGTTGAGAGCATTGAAAAGCTTTATATGCAGCGAATGCTGCTGGTATTAGTTTTAAGTCATATATTTAATGGAAACGCGAGAAAGGAACCAGTAAATACAGCTTGTAAAGTAACTAAACTTCTTTTTCCTTGGGGCAGCTGCTAGCATATATCTCCTTCCAGGAGACAGAAGTATTGCTGAGTGGCAGCTGTTATTTGCTGGCTGACTAGCTGCTGTCATGTGTGTAAAATAAGCAGCTTCCTTTCTCTTTTTTTGTCCTTCCATTCAGCAACATCTTTTCCTCCCTTCTGTTAATCCTGTCTTTCCTGTCATCACCCCTGCCTGTTGCTGTTCTATAACCCTTCAAAATGAAAACTTGCATTTGATAGTAGAAGCCTGAAGTTTAAACACTCTCTTCCAAGAGCAAAGTAGGAAACGAACAAACAAGAGCTCAGTAGGGACCAAGACTATCATTACCTGCGATGTCACTGTATTTACACAGCTAAATGGCCAGTATTATATACCAAACCAGACGTGCTCATTGTCCTCCTTTATTCAGGCTCGATGGAGGTAGGTAGTAAAGACCAGGCTTCAAGCAGTTTAAATTTACCTAAATTTTGTGCTAACCATTAAAGTTTGTTCAGAAAGCAGTAATAGTATTACAAGTTAAAAAAAAAATAAATCTGAATGAGAAATCTGTTTCCCAAAAAGTGGACTGGGAGATTGTTGTGAGGTCTTTTCGCTGTAATATGCCTGTGTTTTGTTGATATTCAATTCCATATGATTGTGGTGGTATGCAGGTGATGTATTCGGTATCCATTGCTGTTGCAGTGTTAAAATATCATATTGTTTAAGTCTTCATCCATGTCATGTAGTATGTCGTGTGTAGTTAGATGTAATTGTCCCTTTTTGTGTTTGTCTTTGCCTGATTGCTTTTGCAACCAATATTGCCCGTGCTGCCTCTAACCTTTATACAAATCTCTGTTCCCCAGGCATTCTCTTCCTGCTTTTACCTGTCACGGCTTGCTTTTAATAATTGGCAAAACCTGCATGATAAACTCACTGGGAAAGGCTACTTGCTTCATGCTGTGGGAGAAGTCTCGCTTCATAGTTTGTTGGTCTGTAATTCTGTGAATGTTATGAAGATGCACAGGTTTTTTGTAAACGGGGTTCTCGACATCCTGATGAGACAAAGGTGATCTCTGAGAAACGTTCTGCACCAGGTTGTCATTCATGCCAAACTAAATAAGTTTCTAAGACGGAGTGGGTATTTCTGTGCATAAAAAGAACGTCCACGTTGCATTTTGGAACATTAAAATCTTACCTTTCAAAATTCTCTCTCTCCAGCAGTTTAAAATGAAATCTTTTCGACTGCAGTACATAGCATTTTCTGTCCCGTGGTACTGGACGTTCATGGGGACTGCATACTGGACTACATGCATAATGAATCAGATCCAGTTTATTGCAGTATGCTCCATTTTTACCTTCCCTTTAATTTAACCTTTCTTTGATTAGGAAAACTATCACACCAACATTTAGTGTGAGGCTGTGTAAAAAGGATTTAACTAAATAAATGGAACATTGATGACACACTCTGTTAACTCTGCTCTTGAAGCCAGAACAGCAATACAGGACTGCAAGTCACCGAAACGCATTCAGTGTTCAGTGCAGCCAGACAAAACAGCGACTCTCATCTTTGGCTCATGTTATCAGAGAACTCCCTTTAAACATTCAGAGGACTTGCTGTCCTCAAGAAATTAATCCGTTCCCATGCAAATGTCTGCAATTCTTTTGTTTTTAATAATATGCAAGTGCCTTTTGGTACAGATCTGAATGTTGTCTTCTGTTATGGGTGGAATCTGTTTCAGGAATGAGAACTGTGTGATACGTCATGTTTCTGACTACAGACCAACGCAGACAAATGCTCATACATACAAGTAAAGAGAAGAGGGGAGATACAGTGCCAGGCAGGCAGGGGAAAGAGAGAGAGTCTGTACATCCACAGCCCGCTTTTATTGCATGAGAAAAGATTTTTATTTTTAATAATATATAGTTAGTTATTCATAAGCTCTGAACTGTGCAGCAGGATTTGTCTTTACTGTAAATTGAATTAGCATTTGTGTTCAGCTCTTTAGAAAAGCTTTCTGTACCACTTGTTTCTGATTTTTGACTTGTAGCTGATTGTTACATTTCAGATACCCTCTTGTAATAACTGGGCATACATTTTCCTTCAGAGATTTAAGACAGAAAAAGATACTATTCAGAAAAAGTGAGTTATACCCTGTTGGCTCTCTTGAGCCTGTTACTTACTCCCACATGCAGATATTTCAGAGGTCTTCTCCCACCTCCTTTTAATTTCCAAAAAGTTTTGAAGGATGGAGGGCAGACAACACAATCACTGAGCTGCATAGTCATTAATTGACGAAGACAGAATACCTCATTCGTATTGGCACCGTGAAGCTGGACTTCACCTCGCCTGAGAATAAATTATGTTACCTGGTGAGTGTACTGAGCAGCGAGAGCTCCGTCCTTAGGCCTGTATGTCTGCTAGTTCAGGTCACCTACACTTCAACACGTCACTGTCTCTTCTCTTCCCTCCGTCAGCCCCACAAGTGGATGCTCTTTAGGTAACAAGGCTTACGGTGTATGGCTCGCAGGGCTTATGGTGCGTATGGGAGGATGCTGGCACAGGGTGATGGCTGGAGAAGTATTGAGACTTTTTTTTCCTGCTGCATTTTTAAATTAAATAGTCAATTAGACTTCCCCAAAGTTTAACACAGCTTTTTATGGTTAGTTGGTAGGCGTGCAGGTGTTGTGCGTGAATGCTAAAGGAGCAGTGATAATGACACACGAATGGCTTTTTGTGATATGGAGGAATAACGTGGAATAGGGATTTTTGAAGTCAACCCAGTAAACCTATTTCATTCACAACACGATTAATCTTAAAATGCTCTTAAGTAAAGAATTAAGTCAAATGGACTACAGATATTTTTCAACTCTCTTAAGACAAATGGGTTTCAGTAATGATAGTTACTTAATTATCCAAGTGACTGACAAGATCTCACTGTGATACAGTAAAGGTCTTGGCAGTACAGATGAACGTGCAAGTTCTTTCTTTTCAGTGACATCTTTCCAATAATAATTACTAATTTTTACTGGTATCTTGGAAGGTTTATAAGATTCTTCCTTTTGAGCTTTTTACATCTTCTGTCCAGAGCTGCTTTTTTTCACTTGTTGACAGAGTAGGTGATATAGGCTGACATAGAAATCCCTGAAATGTCACAAGTTCAGTACATTATGAGGAATTAGTTTAAAAATAATAATAATAAAAAATTGCTTTCAAGTGCCATATCCTTTGTCTTTAGAAGTAAACCTGAAATACTTAACATCAAATACAGATTTCAGCTTGTCAGGTTGTTTAAAATCTTCCTAAAACTTAGGAGCGGTGCAACAAAGCAATGAATCAAAATAGAATAATACCAAAGAGAGAATCGGGTATCAGGACATGTTTTTAATACGAATTTTGTTGCAGTTCCTTATGCACACTTTAGTAGACCTTTTCCCCTATTCTCTTAATTTCCACTACAGATAATAATTTTGGGACATTAATACCCAGCTGTATTTTTATCTTAGCTTTTGAAATAATAGAGACCTTTACAGGAAGGGAACTCAAAAGAATATTTAGTCCTTGATTTATCATTTGCTTGTAACTGAGGGATCATTTTAGCTTTTTGGAAAAGCTTGCCTTGTTGCTATTGCCAGATGGAGGAACTAAGAAAATACTTTAGGCAAACAGAATATTGAAACCATTAATTTTTTAACTCTTAAGTTACTCTGAGTTGCATTAAATTGTCTTTATAGCAGAAATTACCAAAAAGCACTGGTGTTCTTGAATTTGCACCTTTCAAAAGGAGAAGTATTAATAGCAGTTGCAAATTAGTTCCAAATTCCCAAATCTCACAGGCTGTATGATTGGTCTTTGGCGTATTGGTTGAGTAACAATAATGACTGTCTCGACTACATCCATCTTATCAAATGAAGGAAGAGCTTTATAACAATTAATGTAAAAATATATGCTGTGTGTCTGCCGGTTGTATATATAAGATATATTTGTGAGTTAGGCTAGAAGAGCATAGTACTTTCACGTATGAAAAATAGGTAGTTTGGTTGGTGTTTTTTTTTAAGCAGATTTAGGATTTGACTTGGTGCAGCTGCCTTGAGTTCTACATTACATACTACAGCAGTTAGGTGTTGACATAGGTTTTTTTATTATCCAAGGTACATCTTGGGTAGCCTAAAGAATGATAGCTATTTGTCTCCCTGTTCTTGAAAACCTCCAGCGATTCTTTATGTTCTCTATGTAATTTTTAAGCTGTATGTAAGAGTTAAGCTAGAGATTGGGCGGGGGGGGGGAAGCAATTTTCTTGCTGTAGTTAAAACCTATTGCCTCTTGCTCTGTACTTAGTGATTCTGAAGAGCAATTATTGTAGTTTTATTTTGGTTAATTGTATGTATTTGGAAATTCTCCCACATCTTTTTGAAGATAAGTAAGTCCAATTCTCCCAATGTTTTTCTTATATGCCGTCTCATTAATGTCTCATAATTTTTTCTCCTCTCCTCTGAATTCCAGTTATTCAGTGTATGTTTTAAAATGCAGGTCCCAAATACAGACACCATAATTAAGCTTAATTTTCATTAGTGTTCAGTAGAACAGGAAGACTTATGTATTTTTTTCTGTGAAGTTAGTGATTTATACATTCAAGTGTGCTAGTTTGCTGAATTGCTTTTACAATACATTTTGGCCAGTTCTGGTTTGAGAATCACTAATTCTTTAGACACGTGTATATATGTGCTGGGATACACACACATTCTCTACTAGTTATCTTGTTGTCTTTTAGGTGCTTTTAGGCAGATTTATTTATTTATGCTCAGATAATTCTGTGGAAAATGAAGGCCCGCTGGCTAATAGCTTTGACCTTTTATCCTTTGTAAAGATAGGTACTACATTGTGTTTTCCATTCCCTGGAACTTTATCCGTCCTCTGTGACTTCTGAGAAATTAATACTAATAACTGGTGGCTTCTGCTAATTTCTGAAATGCTGGAGTGTTTTTCATCAGGCCCACTTAGTTGGAAAGCATCTACTGCATTCAAGAAGTATCTAAAATAATAGGAAGTTGTCGCGATAGTAGTCTTCCTCTGTTTTTCAGTGATTAGGGAGCCCAATGTTAATATCATTAAGATTTTTCTTATATAGTTGATATATTGAAAGTAAAGGAGAATGAAGATACATACCTCGACCTACGCTCATTTTAGTAGAAATTTCAAATCAAAATAGCTAGCAAACTGTGAAAGAGGTATTTACATTTGTTCCCCATAGGGAGAAGCTTCCCTCTCGTGCATACATTTGAAATTTAACATGCTAAATCATTGTCTGTCTTTGCATGCTGAGAAGTTATCGTCGTTTCCTGGTGATCTGATACCACTCTCACATATTGGCCTGGCAGTTCTTGATTTACATTCTAATGCTTCATCTGTCATAACCCACACATCAGAACTGACCTCCAGGCTTACGGCAACATTTGGATGTTTGCAATTGTTTTCTTTCTTCCCTAGATGAGTAATTCAGCCTCTTTGCCACAGATGCAGAAACTTCCTTTAAAAAAAAAAAATACAAAGGGAGCTACTGTAAATGTTTTTCCTGATGCCAACTGGGAGTTCAATAGTATTCATTTGTACCACAAAAGGTTATTAAAGCTTTATAAATGAGTCATTTAAAGCTTGACTGACCTCTCTTCAGAATCCTTCTCTTCCCATTCTTTATAATTACATTCTTTCTGTATAAAACTTGTCATCATTAACCAGCTATATAGCTTCCAATTAGGAAGCAGATACTGTTTCCCCCGTTCTTTTTGCAAGATACAGATTTATTAAGATCTGTTCACTGAAAGGGAAGGTATTCTTTGTTTGGTAGTGAAAAGCCTACAGAGTGCATCAAATTTGGTTTAAATTTGTTGGAATCCTAATAAGCAGAACCTGATCTGCAAGCTGAAGGTCTGCAGAGGGATTTATCTTGATAAAATAAATTCATAGGAGGCCCTTAGCTGTCTTCTGAACAAGCACGTTTCAGACGGAACAGAAGAAATTTAATTATATTATCAGCTCATCTCAAAGCAAGGGCTTTTGCTTTTTTAATTTTCTTTCTTGATCTTATCAAGAAAATTAATGAATAAGAATGCAGTGGAACTACCTAGACAATGGATGTAATGTGCTTCTTGATTAAGCTATTCCTGTATCTTAAGCAGAAACTGGAAATTAATCTTTTGGGCTATAGATTTAGAGAGAATTGCTGGTATTGGAATTTTGTGTTGGACACTGAATTATGTTGGCACAATATTACAGAAAAACGCCAGTTTCCCTTCTGAGTGGTAATATGCATGTGTCTTTCTGTTGGAGATACTAAGCTGCATTTTTTAGTCACGCAGTCTGATAACCCTTGATGTGGAGGAACTGGGGTTCTATCAGACAGGTTTCAGACATGGGTGGAAGGTTTTCACTTGCCTGTTCATTCTGATGTGTGAATTTTATCCCCCATGTCATGATCCCGTACAGCCTTCCCTGTGCTGTAACAGCTACCAGCAGATTAGCAATTTAGTTGTGACTGTAATGTACTCGGCAGCCAACATTCACTGCTCCACTCTGTCAGGGCAAAGTCACTTCTCCTTCTGTCTACTGCCTTGAAGCCCAAGAGTCTTCCTGTCTATCCTAGACCTAGTTCTTTGATGGATTGTTTATTTGCCGTATCAAATCACCTTTCAGAACATTTGGTAAACAGCATCTAACACCTGCAGGATAGATGGGATCAATGATCACTCGTGTAAGTCTATGCCCTCTAATGGTCCTGATTTTTCTGTCCTTCGTGAGTAATTTTTACCAGTATTATTGTTCATGGTTTTCTCTTGTCAATAGAGCTGTGCTTGTGTCAGACTCAAAATTATACTGTGTGCTTTTCAAGGTAAATGGGACAGTAAACCTGGGAAATTTTATAGGACCATACAAGCTAAAATATTGCGTCCTCAGCCTAACTGCCTATGAAAACTGAGCATCATTGCTTTTGAATCAAATTCCAGGGTTGTATTCTAGGAAGAAAGGTGGTGGGGCTGGAAGCTCTCTATTACATTAGTGTTAAATAATACCTAGTGAAAGAAGAACGGGGTTTTAATTTCTTAGCACAAAGAGGTGAGATGAAAATAAGTAGACAAAAGAAAATAAATACTTTTAGACAACAGAATTGGTGGTTGTTAGGGATCCTGTATTGCATTTGTAAGAGGTTTGCAGCGTGGCTGCAGTATTACATCGCTGTTACTAAGATGCAAGTAACACCTTGATGAGTATGAAACGATGCACTCCTTCTTTATCTCTTTTGCAGAGAGGAGTCAGGATAGCACTGCAGCGGTGCTGTCTGACTCCAGTTCCACACAGGATATGTTTAACGAGCCTGCCAGTTCTCAAGACAGCCTGAGGAAGACTTACACAGAGAAGAGGATTTCTGCTACGTGTGCGGATACGCTGATGCCCAGCAAAGAGACGCTGGGATCTACAGAGGAAAAGAGTATGCATGATTTAATAGATAATGTCAGCTGGTATATTCTCATTAAAATGTTTGTTCTGGCATGCGGAGGCACTGAAATATGCTGCACTGCGACTAAGAATTTTAACTAGGCCTTTTTGCTGCATGTATGTGTGTAGCTTAAAATTAGAACTGTGCTTTGCTTATGTGGCCATCATCCCAATTTGTACTACCTGTTCAACCTCACAAAGAATAATGATAAACTGCTGTCTGTGGTGGCCCTTTGACTGGCTTGTCTTCTGTTAGGTTATTATTTACTCTTCAGTTTTTCAAATCTCTAAATAATTTAAGGGTAGTTATTTGAAGATAATCTCAAACAAAACATTTTTTCTTGTCCCCAGGTATGGATGCCCTTTTTGTTCTGGCCCAGTAGCAACTTGATATTCAGTACATAGAAGGCCACAAGTAGTGGAACTAGATGTTTTATTCCATTGGGTACTTTCTTGCAGTGGAGAAGCAGAATTGCTCTCTACCAAATTTTTCCATACATAATAGCACTAAGTGTTCTGTATTCCACTGGAAAAAGTGTTTCAAAGTCCATTAGCTGGAATTTCCCTTTGTGTGATGTTTGCACAGTTGGATGTGGCAGTCAATAGAGAAGCTGGACTTCAGTAGGGAAAGACAAACAAGACCAATATATAAATTTCACCCACCTTTCCGGGTTGTGGCCCTTTGTGCGATGTTAAGTCTTTTTTGCCAGTTTGCGCTCTACTTTAGTATTTTATAATTTCAGAGATCCAGAAACCACCATGCGTGGATAGACCTGATTCCCTTCACTGATCTTGCTAGGAACAATTGCCGACTAGTCATCTTTTTGTTTGGATACTTGGATTAGCTTGGTTTCTTGTTTGTAAGAATATTTTACTTCAGTCTTGCCTAAGCTAGGGAAGTCTGTGGTGATGTTTGCATCAACGTGGTGAAATAGATGCTGGTTCCTAGTTTTGTAAAATACTTTCATAATTACTAAATCCGTTAATCTTTTGGGTACCAAACTAAAACCATGGCTCTTTTTCATGCTTGCAGTGAGTGGTGTTACTGTCATCAGTTGTCTGTCAGAAAGACTGTATGAGGGACATGGTTTAGTGGGAATTGGCAGTGTGAGGTTAACAGTTGGACTTGATGATCTTAAAGATACCTTCCAACCAGAATGATTCTGTGATTCTATGAAGGCATTCTTACTTTACTGACATGTACTAGAACAAATGTTGTATTTTTCTACAAAGCTATCTGTAGAGTAAAACTATAATGGATACGGAGATTGTGCAAGCAAGCAGATTTTGAAGAATTTCTGTTCTTGAAAACGTTTGACTCAAAGGTCAGCCTTATCAGAGCAGAAGTTAAGGAGCAGGTTCATACTTGAGGATGAAGTATACTTCAGTATATCTTGAGCCTGCAAGGAGATAAGATCTAATGTAAGAGGCGCTTTATCCTAGCAAAGACAAAGACACAATAAACTTCCATGACTAAAAACCAAAGTTAAAAAAATTAACGTAGCGTGCATGTTTTCAGCAATAATGGCTAGCTAAGAGGAAACATGGAAGCTCTCACTGTCACAGATGTTTTCTGAAGTAAGATTTGGTATCTTTCAAGAAGAGATGGGTCAATTGAACTACAAATTACCAAGTTAATCACTAAAGTATTTGGATGGAACTGTAGGTTCCTACATTACACAGAAAGGCCAGGTTAGCTGCTGCTAATCCTTCTGTCCACATCTAAATTGTATTCTGGAATTGTGTTCTCCTAGGTAGATTGTTAAGAATAATACATCTCGCTTGGCAGGACGGCTTTCATTTTCTATTCCTTCATCCTTTCTTTGCAATGGAATTTTACTGAATTTACACTTTTATTTTGTTGTTGTCCCCCCTTCTTCATCTTGCAATAGTATATAAAATCCTGCATTGTGTAAGGTGTGATGAATTCTTACTATTGCTCAGGGAAGAACCCAAATAAAGACAATGGAGAGATCAGTGTGTGGCTCTGTTTGCTAATGAGCTGAAGATTACTTACTCATTAAACATCAGGAATAGTCATAATTTTTTCAGGAACCACTCAATAATTCTGTCTGTGCTTTAATGAAGAAAATCATTACCATTTGTTGTATTTAACTTTTGTCATTTTGTATATTTTGTTTGCCATTTTGTAATTTCCATTGTTGCTTTTGTCTTCTCTTAATGTTCTAGTTGCAGGAAAGTCAGAAGAGCTGCTGGAGAGCTCAGAATCTTACCATCCTGCCGAGCCTACTGGCCAAAAAATCCTGGTGGATCCTCAGTCAGCTTCTGGCAATCCTGTTAAAGCTGCAATCCCCCAACCCTCGCAGTGGGACTGCAAAAAGAAAGCTGAACCCTGTGGAGATGCATCTGAATTTCCTCATGGTCTTCCAGCAGACCTTGAGGAACAGCGGAAGTTCCTGACGGAGCAGTGTATTGCCTCCTTCTGTCTGTGTCTCAGTCGCTTCCCCCAGCACTACAAGAGTCTCTACAGATTGGCGTATCTCTACACATACAGCAAAACACACAAGGTGAGCAGACCACTGGTCCAAGAGCTGACTAGCTGTGCTTACTGCTTGAGTAAACAAACTGTATTGTCATTTGTGCTAATTCAGAAAGTCTCAGGGTTAAAATACAGCAGGGAAGTTTCTTTAATGCAGTTTGGATTGGAACTATGCTTTGGGAAGTCTTCAGCACCTAGATCGTCTGATTCATGTGTGTGAGTCTAGTTGAGTAGAAAAATTCTGGTTTTATTACAGAACTAATTTTTTGTCACTCATCAGAATGGCTTTTTAGATGTTTCACATAAATTAAGATGTTCTCATAAAAATGACAGCAGTTATTTTATTGACTAAGTGGACTGAAAAGTGACTTGGAAGCAGAAATTCATCAGTATTGGTGTAAACACATCGTGTGACACAGATAGACTTTCTGGATATCTTGGGTCTTTGTCCATAGAATGAAAGTTTTCCCACTGTCAGAGCACAGAGGTCATCTTGAGTAAGACAAAATTATTTGCTGTTTAGAAATCACTGAGTGAAAGTCAGTCAGAGATCCTACTGCTCCTGGGCTGATGATTTTGGATTAAACAGGAATAGCCATGTCTTGGTGACAGTAATAGTATCAGTTCCTATTTAAAGTGGGGGGGAAAAAAAAAACCTTGCTTGCTCCAGCATGACCCTTGCATATTCTTCATAATAAAATTAATTTCAAAAGTCTTCTGCTATGAATTATCGTCGTTTTGGTTTTATAATTATGCCATTCTTTATTTTACTTCTGCATACTTCTGTTACTGTAATCCTTTGTCTTTCTGAAGCATCAGTTAGTAAAATGTGTGTGAATAGTAGGTTGAAATTCTCAGAGTTACTTCCCTAATTGTCATGCTTAAAGTTTGAACTCACAGATTTTGTATTTGGAAGTCTAGCGTTATGTCATATGCTGCACTGCTTGACTTCCTGAATTCTCTTCCCCACTGGTACTGAAGCTTGTGTGAATAACAGGGAAGGGAAGGGAATGGAAACAAAACATTCCCCTTGCATCACAGTAGAAAACATATCAACAGTGCTGCTGCGAATTGAGCAGTACCATGTCTTACCAATCTACTGAAAGGTGATGAGTATTCCATTTGGCTCTACAGTGATTATCTAGAAAAATATTACAATTTTTTTAAAGACAGCTTGTTTTGAAAACATTCTTATGCTGTTTGTGTGTGACAGTTGTTAATTTTTCCATGGAGCTGATCATTAATAGGAGCCGTAGATTCCTGCAATCTGTCATTACTGTTGCTGACAAATTTTGTATCAACATTCAACAAAAAAGGCTGCCCATTTTCAATTTATTGGTTCAAATAGCGTGTCCTTGCCTGAGGAACTACTTGCAAAATATTTTCTTCTATTTTTTTTCGTGATGAAGCCTTCCTTTTTGCTTTTTGTATCTCTTTCCCTCTATCAATATCAACTTAGTGTTTGTAATGTTTTCCTGTATGAAACACACATCTACCTTCTCTTGGAACTCAAAAAATTTGAATCCTGCTTTTTTGAGTCTAGTAGTTACCAGGTTGGCTTCAACTGGCATTATTGCATTTTACTGTCCTTTTTATTACTTCTTTGAATAACAAACTACTATTTAATGCTGCAAAAAAAATCTTCCTACTGATATATGTATACGACATACTTTCATGAGGCAGTAATTTTCTTTCTTTGATGACTCATTCAGGTTCTTTTGTAGAACAAGGTCAAATGGCTCTGTTTTAATGGTACACTACTATGTCTTTAGCGGAACTTACACTCCCGAACAAGCTTAAACCACAAAACGCATCTCTGAATTTTCAGCAGTAACTGGACTAAGAAATATGCTTAGATATACTGATGCTGAGCCTGATTTTAAAAATTACTTAAATTACATGAGGTTGAGTTGCTGTGGGGGCAGAGTGGACTACTGGTAAATTTTAGAAAGCAGAAATTAATTTTTAAATGCATATAACTGTCTTGGAAAATTCAGCATTTATATACCAGTGCCAGGAATTTGTTGGAAGAATTTCGACTGATGGCCAAAATTCATGGTTGGCTGGGAAAGGAGAGGATTGGCAGGTCTCCATAGTGCATAGAAAAACAAGTTTTCCATATGCAATCTGTTTTCTCCCATTTTACAGTATTACCGGTTTTGCTGTTGCGAGATCAGTAAAAATAGTTGTTGAGTGCTTTTTTTAACATCCGTTTCAAAATCTTTCAACATCTTGTTTGGCTACGTGTTCTGGTTTGTGTTTTTTTTTTTTTTACCCTGCAAAATCCTTCTTACTATGTGGAGGCTACTTCTCTTTGGTTTATTCTGTTATCAGAGCAAATTGGTACATAGCTGGTTTTTGTTGAAATAAATGTGCAGGAAAGTAATGGTGAATTTTCAGAACCTACTTCATTGCCAGCTTGGGCAGTAGTTCTAGTTTCCCATTCACTTTGTCTCTGTCTTGAAGTAAAGTCTTCATCCTTTGTGATTTTAATTCCAAAATGAGTGTTGGCGCAGTTTGGAGGGATAAGATAGGACTTGTCAAGATGCTTGCTGTTCATCAGTATAACTGAGAAGTTTTGTGAAAAGTATTTGCCTTATGGATCAGTATGTAGAACTGGTCTGATAGTCTGCAACCAGCAGACTGCCAGGAAATAAAACTACTTACTTACATGCTTTTTTTATCTCAAAATAAAAAGTACTTTACACACTGAAAGAATCTGCTCACAGATTTTGTTTGTATGACAAGTTTTTTAAGTTTGTATCTTCTATTATGTCCATTATTAAGAGTCCTTAATGGGGAAATTAATTATGTCAGTAGCATGACAATTTAGTCAAAGTAGGCCTACTGCATGCATGTAAAAATGACAAATTATTATTTATATGTAGGTTTAATATATACTTAGAGAGAGGCATGATTTGTAAGCAAAATAGATGAAAGCATTTCACGTAGCAGCAGTTTGGTAATAACAGTTCATTCAAAAGGCTACCCTTCAAGGTCAATAGTCTTTTTATTTTGCTTTTATTTAATGCAGTAGCAATAGGGGGTTTTTTTGAGACAAAGCCTTCTAACGGACTAGAAAAGAAAATAGAGGGAAGGATTAAGGTGTGTAGTGGGATGTTTTGTACACCTCTCAGCAGCACGCTTGGCGGAGTTTCCAAGTTAGGTGGAGGTGGCTTCTGACACCCTTGAGTTAAGGGGTGTCTGTCTCAGGTGACTCAGATTTCCACTTGGTTGACCATAAAAGATTTTCCTTTTCCGCTTTAAATGCTGGTAAACTTTTTTGCAAGTTATTGTACTCTGTCAGTCATCTTGTCTTTGAATCTTGGGGTGATGAAGAAGTGGGAGGCAACAGCTGAACTGGAAAGAGTACTTCATAATTGCCCTGAGTCAGACAGCTAAATCCAGCATTTCAGACTGGCAAGCAGTGTGCCAAGAAGAATAAATCCGTTTTGCTATGTCCTGGATCCCTTCACCCACTCCTAATAACTTCATCAGCTAAAAACTAAGCAGAGCAGACTCTGTGAAATCTGATGAGTTGAGACCTGCTCAGGCGTATTTACTGGGAGTAACTGATCATGCTGATTTAAGGAGAAGGGTAGTGGAAAATCTGTAACTACATCTTTTATTCCTATTAGTTTTGATTGTGTGAATTTACCGTGTAATTGCCCCGTTTGTCTGAATGATCTTTTTTCCTCCTAGCTAGGATACTGTCATCATCTTGTTCAATAAAAGCCTATGAATTATAGGTATCAAGTACATGCCTATGGATGGTCAGTATAGTGTGCACAGTGGATCACCAGAGCGTGGCGCTACACTTAATAATCTCTTAACATTTTCATCATAAAACTTAGATTCAGGATTACATCCATAGCTAAAATTTGTTTAGGCTGGGATTTTGTATTTAAGCTTAAGGGTTTTGTTTTCCTTTATTTTTTTATGTGATAGTTTTAACTGTAAGATTCAGAGTGCCACACATTAAGCAATTTTTTTACTTCGTTTTCACACTTGGAATTTACTTATGTTTCAGATGACTGTGATTGGCATGAAATAAAGCATTTATGTGCCTGGATCTTGGGCGTTATGATAGGCTTGTTTTTGCTGGATTCTGATTTTATTCAAAACAGGATGACTTTCATGGAAGGCCAGATCTTTGTAGGTTCTTTTCTGTATTGTATTTTCTTCTGTATCTATTTCAAAGTATTTTGCAGGCTTAGGTTAATAGGATTACAGAAATACATATTGCAAAATAAGTACTCTAGGAAAAAGTTAGTATACAATTAAGTTTACATCCTTTGCTTTCTTCAGTTTTAATTAAGTTTGACACTCAGTGATAATAATTAAATTTACTAGTTCCCCTGACTAGCCAGAAAGTACCTTGTGATGTTTATGAGTGAACGTGTTTGTTCCATATCAAAAGAAAGCTGTCAAAATCCCCCTCGGCTGTCATACACTATAATCATGAAGGTCCTGTATAAGTACCTGTATCAGCTCTCTGAATGAAGCATTTTTGACATCTGTAAATATCTGTTTAGTATTTTCAGTGTTCAGCCGTCTTGCACATGAATCTCTAATCAGCATTTTGCTAGAGGGGATGCTCCAATTCTAGTAAGACATTAGAAATTTCTGCGTGATTACTGTCATTAGGACAAGAGCACTTACGATTGAGCAGGGCTTTCACTGTTTCACTAGGGTCTTATAAAGAAAATAATCTGGAAGACAGGATAAGAATTTTGCTAATATGTCCCCCCTCCCAAAAAAAATTACAACTGGAATATACTTCTTGGATAGACATTATTTAATCAAATTTATTATTCAGAGAGGTGTATTTCCAACCCACGGAACACAAATCAGAAATCAACATTCTCATTTGTCTCTATGAACCGAACATCTTCCCCTTTCTTTTATCTGCTCTGTAGTGAAGTTGTCTCTAAAAAATCCACTCTAATGTGACTCTCATGCTACTTTCTAATACTGAAATAAAAAAATTATGTAAAGCAAAACTTCCGTCAGTGAAACCTTACAGTTAATAATTGTCCCATCTGTTAGTAATGTTTTGCCTGGAGCCAACAGCTGTCCCTAGTTCCCAACGACACAAGAGATGCTCACGCATTGAACTCTTAGAGGGGTAGGGCTTTTATGAAGTTTTGGTTGTTGTCTATCATTTAGTCTCCTCCCGAAACTTTCCTGTTAACTCACTGAGTGCTATTAACCGAATTTTCAGGGAATTTTCCAGAGAGTTTAAGTGAAATTACAAGGAAGGTGCTGGCTGGGTAGGGGTAGAAGGCCTGAATTCACTGCCCTGCTAAAAGGAGGCTGCAGTTTAGGCTTAAACGTTGCCTTTTCTGTTATGCCCGGGGGCTGGCAGGTATACCTGCCCGCTAGCTAGCCCGAGGGGGGAGACAAGGGGTGGCTACCACAGCAGGGGGGACGGGACTGGAGGGACTGAGGGACAGGGAGGGCAGGAGGGAAGTGGGAGCCTGGTGTGAGGAGGAAGGTTGCAGGATAGTCAGGGCAGTGAGTTCCACTGTTTGCTGAAAAACTTTAGATTTTTATATATAGATACTATTTTATATTGAGCAATAAATTTCAGCTTTTAACAATAACAACAAAAAATTAAGGTGTTTTAAATATTCCTGTACCTATAGGTCAAGTTTCTGTAGCTGATAGGAGACGGAGGGTGGATGACAGGTTACAGGTTACAGAATCTGGATCACAGAAGACAGGTTAAGAGAAAAAAAAAAAAGGCAAGAAATCAAACTGTGATGGTGTGAGGCCGGGTTCAGCAGCTGCAGGGGACTGACGAGCCTGCTGGGGCTGATCGGTGGGTGCTTGCTCTGAGAAGCAAGCTGGCTTCCCTCCCCTGAGGGATGTCTTCTTCAAATCGCACCCCTCTGCAATTACTGTCGGAACGGCGGCTATGTGGAAAAATGAGAAACGACAACGCAGGTTAATAAATAAAAGCAAGCGAGCCCTTTGTGCTTCTACTTGTGGGTGGCATTTCCCTCCCCTGCCTGCAACTCACCTGCCCCGTTTTCATCCGCAGAACCTGCAGTGGGCCCGCGACGTGCTGCTGGGCAGCGGGGTCCCCTGGCAGCAGCTGAAGCACATGCCTGCGCAGGGCCTCTTCTGCGAGAGGAACAAGACGAATTTCTTCAACGTAAGTTTATACGGCCGATAAACACACCCGCGCTTTCTCAGCCGTCCTTTTAACACCTGTTTCTCATTTGAATGGTTTGCGACGGGATGGTAATAACCATCCTGGTTTGAGGTAAAACAGGACCGATTTTGTTCAGTAACTTCACTTTTTAGCTAGGCCTCTTCTAACTACTGAAATTAACAGCGTATTGTGCAGAAATGTTCACTCTGAGTGGTAAGACCGATGTTTATAGTTGATGCCAAGGAATGACATGCAGAGAGGCTCTTGCTTATAAGCAAAGGCACATTAAAGAAGCCATAACTGGCTAAAGGAAAGGCAGAATTGTATAATAGAGATATTTACTGTGATTTTCCTCTCCTGAAGGGAACCACATTAGAAGGATTGTTTATGATGAGCTTGAAAACATGGCGAGAGCAGCACCAACATTTCTCAGTGAGGCATCATTTACCGTATACTTGATGGTTGAGCCCTCTATAAAAATTCTAATTGTGTTCATCTTAATTATCCTCTTGTTTACTGTTTCTCAACTAGACTTGCACTTCCTGTGACAAAAAAAAAAAATGTGCTAGTTGCTCTAAGAAATCTCTGGAGTTGGAGAGAGCTCTCTTGCATTCAGGTTTTGTAGCGTGGCTCAGCAGGAAGAGTGTTTCCAAGTCCCACAGTGCCGCAGTAGCACTGTCGTGTAGACTGTCCCTGTGTCTGTGATATCGTCTAGTCCACAGGGATGTCTGTGCCTCTCAGTGACAGGGGACACACGCTGCTTCAGAGACTTACATATGCATTTATCTATCATGTTCTCTGCTGTGATTGCGACTTAACACATTGCTATTGTCTTTACTATCTCCAGCTTTTCTGTGGTATGTTCTGGGGTTTTGTGCCTTTTGCTCTTTTGTGATAGGATTCTGTAACTGTTTTGTGGCTTGCAACGCGCGGCGAGAACCTGGACATGTTCTGTTTGTCTTTCTGGGCTGTGTGTCTGTTGTATTGTTGCCTGTGATTGTAGTGACAGAATTTTATGTGTCTCTTCCCATCCAGAGCCTCTGATTTAATATTTTAATTGTGGAATTTATTTCCATTTTATCTCTGTTAACATCTATCTTCATTTCTTGCTGTTTGTTAATTAGCACTTCTGTGCAAACTTCTCTCATAAGATAAATGTTTTTCTCTGATTAGAATCCCTCAGATGGGATTGTCCAGATGAACAACTAAGGACGGTGATTCAAAATTGTATCATGGATCAGTTTGCAAAAAGAGCTTCAATGTCATTCCATCTTTCTAGATGGAAGTTTTGATTAACAAATACTGTCAGCCTGATGTTTGGTATAGACCAAACAGTTGTGGCCTGATTGATGACTAGATGGCTTTGTTCTGGTTATTTCCCTGCAATATCTGCTTGCTTTCCCTACAAGAATCCTGCAGTGTGATTAACTCTTCAAGCTGGTGAATGCTTTGGCTCAGATCCAGATAATGCAAGTGTTCTTGTAGAAGTTAATGAAATTACTCAACGTGCTTCAAGTCAAGTGTGAACTTTGCATGATCAAGGCTGACTTGTTCATCATGGCAGGGTTAAGTGTCAAGAGTACACTATGTTTTCATGTATGAGGAAGGCGAGCAGTAGGGAACTGAGCAGTGTGTATAAGGGAGTGGTTCTATCTGAAAATGTGAATTACCACATTAAGAGAGATCAGTGGTTCACCTTACTCATGTCTAGTATTTGAATGCTATTGCTAGATAATTTAAAGATAGATTTTGTTGTATCCCTAGGTGGATGTTTCCAGCATTATTTCAAAAAACGATCGTTCCTTATTCCGCATATTGATCTTTTTATACACTGAAGGTTGAGAAGTGCTGGTATAGATACTAGACAGCTGTAAAATAATTCTGTTTTGCAAATCAACAAAAAACTTAATTCCTATAATTTAATATTATTAATTTTCTTTAATAAGAAGTTAAATGCACTTTGAAGTCAAAGATAACCTTCAACAAAAGGTATATGCTAGTCCAGTGTAATGGTTCTGTGATACTGTTAGAAAAGAGAGAAGTGTGAAAATGACATTCTCAGTTTGAACTTGGGTCTGCCAACAGATGAAGATAAGGTTAGTTTAGAGTCTTCCATGTAGACCGTTGACTCCAGGCTTGAGAAATTTCAGTTTGGGGGCTCAACTCCAGTGTGTTGCAGCTATGCTGATAATATAAGTAGCACAAAGAGTGCCTCAGAGAGCAGAACAACTTGTTGAGGCCTTTGTGAATCAGTGTTAACATCTTGACTTATTCCTGCACACATCTAGGTTAGTCTTCTGTTAACAGGTACAGTGTACATTATGAGTTGAGCATGATAAAATATTTTGGTGGTCTTATTTTCTACCAGGCCATATTTTCAAAATCCTCTTCAATTAACACTCTCTGTGGAACATGTGGCAGTAATCCAGTACAGATGACACAGACATAGCACAGTGAGAAAATCCAGATACAAGAGAGAGAAATGGCTACAAGTGCCCATGAAAAAAAAGCTGTTAGTGTCATCTGACATTCCAGAATTGGACAAACCTAAATCTCTGAACAACTTGGGGAAAAAAAAAATAATCTTTCAACACTGTGTTGACCTCATCTGGGTTAAACCTCAAGTAGTTTGTTCTCAGGCGAAGCTCCCAGCCAGGCGGTGGGTAAGCAAACGTACTGCACCATCTGGGTCAGCGCTCAGAATACAGACTTGCGTGTCATCCATTGCATACAGATGGTGCTACAGCCCACTGTCCCAGCTAGTGTCATCGCATACAGAGTTGGGTGATAAGACAGAAATGATAGAGCTCTACAAAAGTAAGTAGTCAAATCTAATCTTAGAAATTAAATGGCCAACCTGAAGATTTTTCTAAGCATATTAATGTCCTCCAGGGTTATTTTCAACAGAAACACTTTGCCTAGAGTGTTTATTTGCTTCCATGAAATGCATTTGGCTTTATTTTTGAGAAGTCTTTGGCCGTCATGATACAAAAGAGTCAAATGAATGTCTGAGTGGCTTTCTGTAGCTTTACTATTGAAATACCTTTTTCTTCTGGAGCAAGTAGCACTAGTGGTTTTTAGTCTCTTGAACAGAAGATTCAGGGTTGTTGAAATTATAGCTGAGTCAATTTTACAAGTAGAAACAACAGTGTGCAAGGGGGAAAGCTAGCAGCTCAAAGACAAGTAGGGACTGTGCCAGCCTGCTCCTCCCAGACATTTTATAAATCATGTATACTCCTAGTAGAATTATTTATGAAACGTTTATGGCAGCATTGTACAAAAAGAAATAAACCTGGGTAAAGCTGTCTCCTGCTAATTTTTACTGCAGAACTGCTGGTCTGAATCTGTGTGTCACGGTCTGTTGTCTGATTTGTTAGCTGTCACTCAGCTGTGACTGAAATCTCTTTGAATTCATTTTTTACTGTCTTCAGAATGAGCAAAAAAGGCATGTTCACTTAGCCCTGATTTCTTCTCGTTTGACATATTAGACTAATGTCAGGATGCACGGAACTTCCTTTTTTCAGTTCTAAGAAAAAAATGCTTACTGCATTATTGTACCTATTTGTTTCCCAAACAGAAAAGAATGGCCTTGATTTTCTAGGACCAGAGGTTTTTGCACATTCATGGCCCTGCTAGTGATGACAATCATCGTGTGAATGATTATTGTAGTTAGACTTACAGGAGTTTTAGCTATGTTCTTATAAATGAATACCAAGTCTTTTTTGTTTGCCCCTTTACACATTTCTCTATAACCTGCATGTACAGGTACACTATAGCTTTTTCTCCTCTTTATCTCGGTGTGTGTGTAAATATATAGAGAGACTTTTTTTTTTTTTAAAGAGGGCTCCAGAATGGTTTCTATAGTAACTAAATTAGAAATTAATTCACCAACAGGAAAAAAAAAATCCCAAAACATTGCTTTATATAGTAGGGCACTTTTTTTTTATATTCCGATTTCATGCCACTATTAATAAAACAAAGTTAAACTTTGTGCACAGATGATGGGTATTCATCAGTCTGTGGGTGGGTGGTGATTGTGGAAGAAGCGTTTTGATGGTTGAGCTCAGTGTAGCAGTAACTTCTCCATATGGTTTAATATACAGTATTTGGTTTTTTCCTGGCACATCTTCTTTATTACAACCGATTATTATTACCACAGATCTTGATGTCCATCTTTGGTAACTGTTCCCCACATATGAAAGCTGTTCCTGCACACAATATACTATAATGCAGACATTCATGTGCATGAAGTCTTGCTGCAAACTGTTAAGGATAATTGCTCTATTTTTAATTCCAGAAGAAACGGAGTATGTTTATTCTCTGCTGTATCCCTGAAGCTCTTCATTCTGTGGTCTGAGTAATCAGGGTCAAATTAAGGTAGCAGCATCCACTGGGAGCCAGAAGCTGAGAGACAGCAGTAATTGCACTTTAATTTGCCCTTGTTCCAACCAGGTGTGGCTGGGCACTGGCAGAGCGGTTGAAGAATAAAGTCTAAGTTTGGTGCTGCAAGTTTCTAGAGGTAGTTTGTATTACAGCTCGGTGATAACTAGTGGGCGCTTTATCTCTTACTGTCCCTGTGTAGCAGCTTCTTCCCCTAGTTGCATTCCAGGTTGAGAGTTAGGTCTCTCCTTCTTAGCACAGGAAAGCTGATTCTGAAAAGGAGAGCAAGGCACAAAGGCTGACTCTGTTTTGGGATTCTGTACAACCAGAGCCATCGGGGTGAATTTGGAATGCAGATTTGGAATGTAGGAAAGAAGGCTGTTATGAACTCCCTTATATTGGGGACTGTTGAGGAGGGGGAAAAAAGGCAGCATGCCTCAGCTTTCCCGGAAGCTGGGCAGTCATATCAGGGAAGTTTCATTATATGTCCGAATTGTTTTTATACCTTCCCTTAGACATACATTACTGGTCAATGTCAGAAACGTGGCACTGAGTAGGATTTTCTTTTGATCTGATACAGCCTTCTTTTGTTTCTCTCCTAGTTCCAGGAAGTGTAACCTCAGCATTAATGATTCCTATGACTTGAAATAAAATGAAACATTAGTTATAGAATTTAATGTCTCCATTAGAGACAAATGGCTATATATCATCTAAGGGAAGGGGGAAATCCATTAGGGTGCCCTGAACCTGTCCTAGATATTTGTTCTGCCCAGTCTGAGGTTGCTACCAATGTTGACTTGAAGAACCCCCAAATACCATGCAGGGCCAAGGGCAGCTCTTTAAAGCTGATGGTGGCAACTTGACTGAAGCCTCAGGTTGACTGTTTCCTACCATGTACTGGAAAAGCCTGAAACTGGAGGCCACAGCAGACTAAAATCACTTTCCTAGAACTTTCACTGCTCTGCTTTCCTTCCTGTCCTTGGCTGGTGATAGATTTGGGTTGCTCTCCTCCTGCTCATAGCTGGTGTGTGCCTTTTCAGTTGGCAAGTGTGCTTCCAGCTCCTAGACATCTGCTATGTGGAACATGAGTCTTCTGAGAAAAATAGTGCCATTTGAATCAGTTTTGGAGAAAAGGGAAAGGACTTGAAGAAAGTTACTGTACATCCATGTGAGCTGAGATTGTGTCTCAGTGTGGCGAGAGTTTGAGTTTAATCATGTGTGGGGACTGTTGAAGAATTAAGGGTTGTGGTGTAGCTTGATCCTGATTTGTTGCAACTTTTTGAAAAAATGTTGGTCTTTTTAGTGCTGCTAACAGTTTATGTGAAAATGAGTATGAGAGGATAACAACGCAAGTTTAAAAAAATCAAAGAAAAATCACAAGTGACATCCCAGAAATGACAAGGGTTTAGTTATTCAACTTTGTCCTTCTTGCTTCTGAGTGTTTCAGATGCCATTTTTATGCAACCACAACGGAACAGAAACCATAAAGCAGTCATTTAAAAAAAAACAAGCTTTTTGATCCCAGCAGCTAGGTAATGCTTGAAACAAATTACTAAACTTAGTGCCATTTAATAGGTGGTATACAAAAAAAAAAAGTATCTAGAAAAGGCAATCTCCACCATTAACACTGACCTTCTGTGTAGTTGCATAAAACAAAATAGTAACGATACCATCATGACAATACTCTTAATAGTCTAATATTTTTATGCTGCTTTTTTTCTCTTTTTATGCTTGTGGTAGGCCGATAGGGACATCTGTTTAGAGGATGATTAAATCCCTACCTACTTTAAAACACAGAATTGCCTTTAATCTTCTCAGGAAATGGCCACATTGTAGCCATGAAATATCTGTGTTTGCATTGTGCAGGAAATAGGCCCTGAAAGAGTGAGCTTTCTGCTTTGTAAAAGTGCGGTTCAGGAAATGCAGATTCTTACTGCCAGCTCTCTACTGACTATGAAGTTTTCAGCTGTTAAGTAAAAGACATCTTCCTGCTACATATTTTCTTCGCCTGCTAGAAAGAGCAAGCTACTTCATGAAATTATTGGACAATTTAGGAATGGGGACTGTCAGCAGCGCGCTGGTGTGCTGTTAGGAGGCACCATGCTGCAGGGAACCTTGGCTGCAGAGGCACTTGTGCGAGCGGAAGCTGTGCGGGTCATCCAGTACCTCTCCTTAGGAAGAGATAACGGAGACCTTGCTGTTCTGCATTGGGGATAAGTTGGAGCTGACATGCTGCCTGCCTGGCTTGCTTTCTCGGTAATTTTAATAAGTATTTCATCACTTTTCCTACATTCCTGAATAATGTCATTATAAAGCTATTGTTCCTCATCTCCGTGAGAAAACCATTTCTGGTGTGGTGAAGAGATGCTTGTGGGGAAAGCTGCAGAGGAATAAATAAAAAACCCTCCAGGAGTCCTTTCTGAGCCAAGTAATTGTGTAATCCTATGCCTTAATTTGTAAACACAGTCAGCTGTATAAATGGCCGTTACTTCATGGTTACAGTGTAAGCTAAAGTTTGGGAGATTGAACAGCGAAACCAAATAAGTATTGTCCCATCCTCTGTTCCTTGTTTTTCTTCCTTATTCATCCTTGTTAATTTTCTCAGTTTCCTTCCATATACCATCTGTGGAGCAACACCATGTCACAGACGCCGTGCTCCCAGCACCCGTCACTGAATGTCCATTGAGCCACAGGACAGAGGAACTTGTACTGAAAAAATCTTCTCACCTGCAGATTCAGGAAGGCATGTGTGCATTGATTAAATATAATTCATATATGCGTTATTTTTGCATCAAGTCTAGAAACTTTTTTTTAATGAACGCTTAAATTTTGGATAAGTTGGTTCATTAAAATGCATGATGAGGTGATAGCCTGGCTCTTCTCTCAAACCATGACTGAAAGCCAATTTTGTAGAAGTGAATGTATGAAGGAGAATTAGTATTTTCTCTGACTCCATTAAATTTATTGATATTAAAGTCTATGTTTGAAACAGGTGGGCTTTCTCTAGGCAGAAAAAGGTAGCTTTTTGAGAATCCACATATTTCATTCAAGTAAGCGTATTAATTTCCATTGTTTTTCTTGTCTAGCATGGCAAATGGCTTCCACAGGGGGAAGGGGAAGTGGGAAATTGCAATACTAGTTGCCTCTACAGTAAGAGTTAAAATTTCATTATTTCTTTTCTGACTTTACCTTTGATAGTTCTTTTGCTAGTGGCAAGCTATTTTCCTTCTTTGCCTCTTTTATTTTTGCTAATGTAATTCTACTTATACATCTCCTGCCCATATTTTCTAACATTTTAATTGGAAGAATGCTTTTATTTAGGTACAAAGGAGTTTGTTCTCTCGTTCTTTCTTGCTTGCTCTTGTGTGTGCTCACTCTCTTATGCAATCTTAATACCAACTCTGAAAACAAGGGTAAGCAAGGAGTTAACTGTGCAAATGAAACTTTCATAGTCATTGGATTAAGATCAGAAAGCCAGTAAGCAATGAAGTCTTAAAATTGCCTATAAAAAGCTAGATAACTTTTTCAACCTCTGCCCAACATGTTATTTACAGTTCTTCACTCCATCCTCTTGGAAAAACAGAACTCATCAGTGAAAAATGTCTGTCGTTCACAGAGTTTTCTGTCTCAATATATACACACTGTTCTTTCTGGCTAACTTTGCAGGCTTCCAAGACCCAGCTAGTAAAGATGCCAATAAATCTAAATCCCTGGAGATACAAGCATGGGGTTTTGAACTGTCATTTGTGCCAGTGGATATTAAACAACTATTTTTTTCCCAATCTGGTTCCCTAGGAAAAGTTTCTTCTTTTGTTGAGTAGCTGAATTTCTAGACAAAGGTAAGCTAGGGAACAAATAACTCTGAAATAAATGAAGATACGGCTTTGTAGAAGAGAAATTGTCATGGAGGTTTTAATGTGGTACAGGACATAAAACATTTGGTTTTAAAGCTGGATCTTAAAAGTTTAACTGTCACCATTTCACCCACTCTAAACAGTTTTGAAAGGTGCATACTTGCTGGAATACTGTGTGATGGGTGTCCTTTTTACAAATGTGTAATGAATAAATCCACAATTTGATTTTTCCATCTGTCAGTTCTGTATTAGATATGGATAGGAGAGCTACCTTTAGACACTAAATGGGGTTAGTTTTAAACCTAGGTTAGGTTCTTTCCTTTTAAAAAAATCTAAATAGGATTTTTTTTAAACTAAGTTAGATGTTTAACTACAGTAAGAGAGTAGAGTTTAAAAGGTGATGAGCAATGAAAGATCTTTAAAATACATGTTTTTATATTATACGTCTGCTATCTGGTTATCAGACTAGTTTTTGTAGCTTCTTCCTGTGAGTTATTTATCCTAGTTTTATCATAGAAATAAATGTCAAGAACGGTTACGTCAGCTTAGACTGCTGCATAAACAAAACAAAGCAAACAAAACCAGAAAAGAGTAAATTTGGAATCTTAGAAGAAAATCTAAGACATAAAATGGAATCGTTTTAATTAGCTCGCATTAGCATTTGCCTTTCCCCTGGCATTAGCATCTCCTACAGTCTCTGACTGAAAGCTTTGACATAAGTCCTGTTAGTGCGCAGAGCTCGCACAAGAGTGTTGAACAGGCAGGTAGTGTGTATGTGTCTGAAGTCATACCTCGTTGTCTTTAAATACTCTCTCCTTTTGTTCTAAAACTGATAGCATTACTCTGAGGAACATTAATGGATGTATAGCCAGAATCAAGACACGCTCAGAGCAGTTTTCTTCAATGCTGACTTCTTAGGTGAAACTATGTGTGATATAACCAAGATGAAGTAGGATTTTTCTTCACGAGCTGTTTCTACCAGTTGTATGTTAAGAGGATTGTGACATTAATCAAGAGAGTTTCCTTTTCTATGTATTTAATTTCGTAGATATTTCCAGGAATGTTTTTGAGGTAGGTATCAGCCTGTATCTGATCTTGCTCAGTACAGCACTTGTCTATTCCATATTCCAGATACAACAGATTTTTTTCATTCCTGTATCTTGACTCTGTAAAAATACCAATCTCACTGTGAAGGTGAAGGGAGCCACATGGCAGTCAGGGAATACAAAACCAGCTACCACCAGACAAACAGCTTATACTACCTCTCTGAAACCCTGTGGCAACTTCATTTTGCACCTCTGATGGTTTTAATTTGCCTGGCATTATGGTGATTTATTATAACTTTCATCCTTATAGAAAGAAGAAAATTAGTAGTGAAATTAACATTATTTTATTAAAGCAGCATATTTCATGAGAGATAGTCCCGGAATTAAGGTTCTCAGCAGAAGGGTCGAAGTATTTTTCATGGATATACATTGCCTTAGTGTAAAAATAAAACAGAAAAACGTGGGATGAGAGCAGCATGATAGCAGTCTGTGTGTACATCTGTGCAAGTGGATAGCATTTATAGATAAATATTTTTAATTTAATGGCTACAGCAGGATGTAATTGGCCAAATTAAAAAGGTTGAGATGGAGAAGATAAGATGATGATAGGTAAGAACATATTTTGTTGTTACGCAGTAGCTAGTGTGCGATGAACGATTTGCTAGCTGACTGCAGTATCCCTGGTATGGAGCTTAGAGGAGGATACTGAAGCAGGAGTTCTCTGAGTAATAGTACTCCATCTTTGGCAAAATTCCTAAAGTTAGAGGAGTAAAAATGTTGAATATTGTATAGTGTATTATTGTCCCAGACTGTTTGGCTCCTGTGGAGGAGGTAGGATTTCCTGGCATAATATGAACACTTTTGGAGTTTGCGTGGTAGCTACTATGTGAAACAGCAAGGGCTGACCACTTAAGCAAGGTGACTTTCTCGGTCCTGAAAGGAATTAAAATATGATTGAGCAGGTGAGTGAAAGTAATGAAGTCTGTAGTAGTCAGTATTTCAGCTTGCTCCTCTGAACACTCAAATGTATTACTGTGATCCAACAAGGGAAGTTTCTATAAGAGCTTGAGTGAAAAATGGCTTATTCCCTGGAGCTTGATACCTTTGTTCATTTCAGTTGCCTACACTTCATCTCCACCAGTTTGCTTACCACCTCCTGTTAATAAACAGGTTCACAAATTTGGCTTTTATGAAATTGTTTAATTTTTCTATAGGTTAGAGGAAGCAAAATCAGAAGAAACACAGACCTTTCACTTGAAGCACTTCCTAACAGTTACTCAGAACGAATTATGAATTTTGCTGGCTGTTTGGTCTGCTGACACAGAATAAAAACCAGAACTGAAAACTCCTACCCGGTCATTTTCCATTTAAATTTTTATCTCTTCAGAGCTGCTCCCTGTGTGTAAATTCAAAGTGAATCGCACTTACACTATGATTTCTTGCTTAGTAGACTGGAACTAGTATGAGTCATTAATATAATGGTGTTTTCTTAAGTATTGAGATGTTAGAGATAATTTAATGAGCTTGGTGTAACAGCTAAAATGATTGCTGTTTACACACACGACTTTGTTCCTCCTGACAGACTGCGGTAAGGATTTAAGAGTATGTGTTGGGGGTTGTTGCTTCTTTTTTCTTAATTAATGGTATAACTATCAATTAAAATATTTCAGGGTCACTGAGCTCCTCTTATTCCAGTGATATTGACTCTGAAGTGACTAAAGTATTGCAGTGGGAAAAATTTGGAGAAACCTGAACATAAGCAAGGGTTTTAAGTCTGTGTAGCGCATCCATGGAGAAGTGTGTCGCCATCCCAACCTCTGAGACACCTCAACACTCTCTTCTATCATGACTGATCTGCTTAATATAGAATACATAGAGTTTATAATCCATGCGTGTATCACAGCTAATGGTAGATTCAGTGTTAAAAAACTTTAATAGAATCATAAATCAGATTTTAAAGAGAAGTAGGGATTACAGGCTGATACAGTTGTATCATGAAGGTGGAACTTTTGATGTGAATGCAACGATTTCAAAAGCGTTTCCTTTGTAGCGTTAAGAGAAAATATTCATAATAGGAATGTGAGCGTTGAAATAAAACACACATTCCAATTACTCTGTAAGCTGAAATACTGACAATGGAATAAACTTAATCTTTAATAATTATATTTGGTGACACAGAAAGGTGATGGGTTTTTTTGTAATGAAGTAGTTGTTCCGGCAGGCTCAAAAGAAAAAACATCTGGCTTTGTTTGCCCGTAGTCTGCCAGCTCTGTACTAAAGGTCTTACTGAAAATTACTTCCCAACAGGTTTGAGGTCAGGATATTTTCATGGTAATTTTCTTTTTAATAAAGAAGAAAGCAAAAGTATTTTTCTGAATTAATTATTCTAAAGTGAATGTTGCTTTTGGGACAAAAAAGACTTTGCATTTTGTAGCACTTCAAGTGAAACATGCAAGTACGCATATGGCCTAATTTTTTGAAAGTTAATCTAATTCAAAGCAAAGGCTGAAGATTTCAGAAGCTTAAGCTTTTACCAAATTATTTTTTATTTAAAAAAAAAGTTGGGTCTTTTTAAAATTTAATTTGCAACAGCAGATAAACAATACTCCATATAGTTTGTAAATAAACCACTAAGGTATAAAAATATTAGAAACTGATGAAAGTTGAAACTAACAATAGCCAGTCTTGTTTTTTGTATCAGAGTTGTTAAGAATGAAAAACTAAACAATTAGTGTTTGATTGGCACATTTATTCCTTTAGTTGTTCTTTTGCACAGATCTTGGGGTAAGCATACTACATCTTCTCCATGTCTTTGATAGTGATATCTTCTTGATGCTTTGCAAGCAGAACAGAGCAAGAAAAATTATTTATGAATGATTTATTCACTGTAAGTAAAGGAGAATTCACCAGTTAGTGCCATGTACAGGAGTTACTCTTCAGCCTTTGTCCCCCATAGTTCTTGTGGTCATTGTTGTATGAAAGGTTTTTTTGTTTGTTGTTTTTTTCTTTTTTTTTTTTTTCAGTCTTAACCTCATAACAGTAACCCCTCAAAACAATAGAATAGAAAGAAACAAGAAATTTTTCACCATTCCATAACTGGTCTGCAGTCCTTGAAGCACAATTGATCCATGTATGTATCCCAGAAAGGAAATACAGTTTTCTCCCTTGGGAGGGAAAGGAAGCACTTAGGAAAATGTATGCTGAATGCATTGTCATCAGTAAAAACTGGTCCTGCAGGCAGTGAATTCTTGTCTTGCATGGATTGAACATCAGCAGCAGTAAAAGGACTTTGAGTTTTACTCTGTGTGCATGCAAGTGTGTGTGTTTGTGTCTATTTTAGGAGAAAGATCAGTTATAACGCTCAAGAACAAAGACTTTTTAAGGCAGGGAGAAATTAACTATAATTTTAAAATATATTAGGCAATAAAACTAATCTTAATAGGAAAAAAGTTATCTTTAATAGTAGCTGACTTGCTAGAGGACTTAGTCCTATTCCTGTGACTAACTGAATTCTAAAACTAAGATTTTGGTGAGAAGATAGTAGCACAGTGAGATACTAATGCACTTTCTTCAAGTGTATTGTTAGTTTATTCAAATATCTTGTAGAAGTATGAAAGCTACAAAGAACGAAATAATGAGTCCAATATGAAATATGAAATTAGTCCAGTTGCAGCTATTTCCAGTCGCAAAGAAAAGAGTGGAAATGAGCTTCAAGATGCATTTGCTGTATTTTGCTGATGAGGGACTGTACAACGAGCATGTTTCAAACAGAGGAAGTTTAATGGCTCTTGGTCAGAAATTGCTAGGTTGCATTACAGAATTTCAAGTGAAGAAATTTCCAAAAACCAGTCTTGAATGCTTTGGAGACTATCAGTATCTGGATGAGAAATTTTGGAAAGTCAGTTCCTGTGCTGAAATTCAGAAATAGCAGCCACTACAATATCATCAAAGTTAATGAGTTCAGCTTGCTCCACATGGCACCCAAGCACTTAGGGAGCAAAAGGATTTGGATTGGCGAAGAAAGGAGAGGAGGGACAGACAGACAGGACTTAACTGCCTTACACGTTTCATGACCAGAGAGTTCTCAGCCAGGATTTAGAGAATCAGTCGATGTGACCCTGCTGACAAAGTGGGGGAGAAAAGGGGGGAATAATTTTAAGCAGAAGGGCAGGGTTGTTCTTTGTAAATTAGGGATCAGTGAGTATTGCTGTCTTTCTGAAATCTTTGCTGGAAATCCTAGACAGTGTATTCTGGGCACAGCATTAGTGTGACAATGTAGGCAGGTAAACCATTCACATGTAGGCCTATTTTCTGGGTTATTTTGTCACTGTCTTTTCAATATGTCACTTTTCTCCCTTCAAAATCTGACAAGTGTCTGCTTGCTTTTTGTGAATAATTGAGCCAGAATAAAATTTCCTGCCTCTCTATGTTCTCAAATCGATAAGGTAAAGCAAAGCAAAGTGTCTTTCTTCCTGAAAACTTCCGTCTGAGAGCTGTCTCCAGCGGCAGACTGAAGCTGACAAAATGAAAGGCCCACCAGGAGATGAGTCTGAATCTGAAGTCTCTTAAGTATGTGGGCAGCAAGGTGAAGACAGCATGATGATACACCACGGGTTTCTGTTCCAAATCTCCCTTCAGTTCCTCTTACTCCTGTTGCTACCTTTTGACATATTCCTCTCCTATTTTCCATTTGTATTTATTCTTTCTTCTTCCACTTGTCCTTTTAAGAACAGCAGCTTAAATGTAGTGTGTGGAGAAATAATTAGATAGTATTTTACATTTGTTTGTCTCTAGACAAAGGCAGCATACAGTCCCTATGAAATTCCCAAAATAATAACTTTACCCGTAGAAATTCCTCGTTTTAGGAGGAGGGAGATATGAAACGGTATTGAATTGGTTAAAATACTCTTTCATAATCAAAGTTGTGGTTTTCAAGCGAAATGGTGTCAGAAAGGAATGAATTGCCCTTACTTGTTGAGCAGAGACAGGTTTTGAAAAGATACGAGTCCTCTGAAGGTCCAGATTTGGCACTTGATGGTTTATGTTTCTCTTTGAGAATCAAAGAGAACAAAATTACCTCTTAATAAACGAGAACTGTAAACCTGTATATAAACCGGTTATCTTTTGTTATTCACCAATTTTGTTACCTGAAGATATATGAAGTGTGAAATATATTTTTCTCCCCTCCTTCCACTTTATTCTCCTTAATCTCTATCTTTGTTACTTACTGACCACTGTGTGGCTTTAACTTTAGTGCAGGTATGTTGTTGGTTTTGGTGGCAGCAACCAGTTCTGCTGCTCAGCATTAGTGAGCATCTTTTTACAGTAGTTCCAGCACTGACGAAAAGGAGAAAATACCCTAGAAAATACTTACAAAGGCCACAAAATTTGCTGTTTTGGATTAGACTGGGTTTTCGAGGCAAATATTCTGGTCTGGTTGTTGTCTGACTGCAAGAAAAATTAAAAATAACTCCATTAAAGGAAGCAAATACTGCTGCTGAAGGAAGAATACTTTCTAGTTCTCATGGGCCTTCCGTTGCACTGGAACCTTGAGATTACTTTTATCTCTACAAGAAAAAAAAAGTCATCTGTAAGTGAAAACAATATCCTGCTTCCTTAAAAACAGAAGATGAAGTCTACTCTTCCTAAGTGGAAATAGAGTTCGTGCTAGGATTTACAACATGTATCCTCTGAACTGAAGAAAATCATTTGAAAGTGGAACAGAATTTCAGATATATTGACCTGAACAAACTCATAGGCTGTGTTTGCAAGGAAAGCTAGCACTCTTATCTCGACAGTGCAGAGAGGTCTGGAATCTTTCTTAACATTCATTATTCACCCCAGAACATTTCATCAAGACATCCCAGCGTGCAAAAGTTAAAAAAGCTGAAAAGTGTAAAATCACTCCCCATCTGGCTCCTAGTGTTGTGGCACTGGAGACCACATGCTAGAGCTCACATCCCACAGGTGATTCTGGCTGAGACATTCCTCAAACTTGGTTTGGTTGTTACTCATTTAAAGATAGAAAAGATTTAAGAAGAAATAAGCAAACAAAAACCCCAAAACCAAAGTCCTTGATGAAATGAGACTCTTAAAGAAGGAAATACGAAGTGAAATACAAACTTGCCACTTTTTAATGGTCTGGAATAGTGCTTTGCCCTCCTCCTTTCCCACCATAGCTATCTAAAAGACAAGTACAGGACATGGTCTTTGAGAATTAACAGTTGCACCTAGGATAACTGTTCTTCTTAGAGATGGTTTGCTGAACTGAGTATTTATTTTTAAAAGGACGAATGTTAGGTCATCTTGTTGACTCTGGGCATGTTTCAAGTTCCCTGTAATTACACTGTCAGTCTTTTTCCCATCCATCCTTCCTTGCCAGAACGCATAAAGTCTCATTGTTTCATTCCTGTATTTAAATTAAGCTTAAAAACCGGTAGATGGTAGCTGTTTCTACAGCCCTCATTTGCCCATTGTCTCCAAGTAATTAAACAATTAAGAAAATACTGTATCATCTTTTACCCCTAATCAGCCAGAAGACTTGAATAGCGTCCCAAATACTGCGCCGTGTAAAAATGATTAATAAAAATGCTTTCACTATTGCATAGTGTTATGTCTGAACCAAGAATGCGGGCGTAATTGTGCCAGCCATCTTCTGCAGCAGCCATTTCACCAGCGAGCTGGAGCAGGCGGCAGCGGGGTAGAACCACCCGAGCCAGAGATGTAGCTTAGAGGTGTGTGCGAATAACTGAAGGTTATTTCTGACACGAGCGCCAAACGTTCACTCCCTTTTTGTGAACACCAAGTAAACAGTTGTATCCACTTTTTTGTCACAACAGCACTGGATTTAGGGTGGCTCTGTAACCTATCTCCCGCATCCAGAAAGTGGAAGTCCCATCAACCAGATGTTTCTGGTTCCCACAAGTATAGGGGGTGCCACTAACACTTCGCGGAGCCTCTGTATTTTTTTTACTTTAGGTAACTAAATTTGAATTTTGCTCAGTGGTGCCATAAGTTACAAACACCTGCGTGTGCAAATAGTGCAAAATTCATTTGGCTTGTGAAGGGTCGGACAATTGAGTACTGTGTAATGTAGGAGTACACAAGGCAAACCTGGGAAACGTCATGGTGATTAAGAAAAATGCTAATTAAGAGAAAACAATAAGCAACTTCTGGAACTGCACAGAATCGAAGATAATCTGTGGTGAAAACCATATCCTTTTAAACTCTAAAGAGACAATTTTTTTTCCTTAATTTAAGTTGGTAATGGACCTTTACCAAATAAACTGCTGTAAAGCAGTTTGAAATCTAGGAACTGAGTATTTTAATTCTTGTTTACCTTTTATTATCATTTAAAGATGTGTGTGTTCTTGCTGCTTTTTATGATACCGTCACTGTTCATTGCAACAGCTAAAAGGCATTAATTAGAAAATTAAATCCTTACATTGCTGTACTTGGGGCTTAAAGGTATTCAGCTGTGCAGAACTTTTATATGACATAACTTCCAATCTAGTGAACACCCAGTCCTTGGGCTATTAACTTCAAGCATTTTACAATGTATTTAATTCCAGGTACAACAACTATGTAATTTGCATAAACAAATGACAATACATAGGGAAAAACTCCAGTGCAATAGAGGAGATAGGAGCTCTGCTCTTAATAGTGACTAAATGAGCAGATGGAAAAGGGCAGGTCAGAAATAAGCCTATTTGCATGTATACATAGAAAGTAAGTATTCATTTCAGTTCTGTATGTAAAACATAAATCTGTGTTATGCAGTCAAAAGATTAAAGGTTAATGGACTTTTGAAACAGTAGTGCCAAAACTGCATTGTTAATCAGTATAGGATGGGTTATTGCCTTTGGTAGCAAGATGTAAGAGGCGAGGAAGATGTGGGTTATTTTAAAGAGTGGTAATGCCCATAGTGAAATCTTCACTTCAAAACAAAAAAGCTGACTCTTCCAGTTTAAAGTGGAGAGATAAACACGGGGTGTTGTTGATTAATGCAATTTCATAAAAGAAAAATAGGATAGCTAAATTATTCTTTAGCCTTTTTTTTTGAGATGCTGTTAAGCATAAATGTGTATATATAAGGTATGTAAGTAAGTGGGAAGGGACAAGGTTATATGGGGCTTTCAGCGTGAGAAACCTAAAATTGATGTGGTAAGAGGATCACGAAGGAATCAAAATAAGGGGTAAAAAGTGGCTAAAATGATGGGGAAGAAAGATCACTTTAGCAAGTGACTTCTGCGTAGCATGTTGGGGGGACTGTTGCAGTTGTGGAGCCAGCTGTTAAACCTGAGGTGTTAGTAAACAGGATGGATTTTGAGCACGTCGGAATAATCCTAGCAATCAGGAGGGTAACAGCCAAACCAAGCCCCTGCAACGCTTTGGAAGGTGAGGAGGAAGTCAAAAGTGCCTGCAAAAGTGAGGGAAGGAACAAGTAAAGATAAAACATGTAAACGTTTGTGATTGAGGTAATCGGGAGCGGGGGCCGGATGAGCGGCTGGGAACAGCGGCTAAGTTTAGCTGTGCTAAGCTCAGATTGAGAAAGTCGCATTGGTTTGTGAGGCGGGATTAGATGGACTGAGGTTGGCAGTGGACTCGCGTGTGTTTTGGGTCTCTCAATATGGGATTGGCTGAATGCATCGAAAATACGGAGAAGGAAGTATGGGGGGGGGGNAAAGGGCAAGGGTAGACCTTTGTTTTCCTCTTCAAATAGTCTGAGAAAGGGGGAAGGATGTAATGAAGGAGGAGGCAAAGGAGCGGTGAAAGAAATGTGCCACCAGCACCCCCTGGTATTGCAGAAGCTGGAGATCGGTTAAAAAACCCTGGGGACGGGGGAGGGGACGATCTCACAGTATAAATACGAGGAAATGGTGTAAGAGGATTGTCCTGCCGTGGGGTAAAAAGGTGTTTGGGCGGCAGAAGGGGAGCGGGAGCGTAGCAGGTTGCGGGGGGTGAACCCACGCCTGTCCCGGCTGCCTGCGGCGGGGGCCCCGCGGGCACCCAGCAGCCATGGCTGCGCCTGCTGGCCGGGAGCCGGTGGCTGGTGGCAGGAGGCCTCTGGCTGTCGCCTCCGCTCGGAGCATCCCGGCCAGCCCCGCCGGCTCAGCGCCGCGGGGAGAGGAGGGAACCGGCCACGCTGGAGAAAAATAGGTCAGGAACAGGCCTTCGGTGAGGGCGAGGTGAAGGGCGGCGAAGCGGCACCGCTGGGGTTAAAGCGGGTCAGGGAATATTTTGGGAAGGTTTGGCGGACAGGTGGGAGCAGATAACTGTTTTTTATTAATGCTTGCAAAGCGACAGGAGCAGCTGTTTACTCGCTTGCCCGAAGTGGGATGGCTGGGAGCCAGGCTCTGGCAATCACTGGGACCAACATCCTATGTCAAACACCACCGTCCTCCGGCAGGAGAGCGAGCAAACAGCTCCAGCCCTGCACGCCGCCCCCCGCGGCAAAGAAAGAGGAGGGAGGGGAAA
>VZSF01004565.1:290265-388344 GCA_013398295.1 Chionis minor
CCCCCCAAAAAAAAAAAAGAAAGAAAAAGGTAAAATACATGAAAAATGGAGTTAATGAAATTCTTTTTTGTTGCATGAATTCTTGTATCAGTGAAGAAAAGATATTCTTAGGTTAGCTATGGCTGTCTAGCAGTAAGAGATTTTTTTGCCTTTTATAGCAGTCAGGACTCGTTCAGGGCCTCCACTTGCTGGACAGAGAAGGGAAGTGTTCTATGGACGCTGCTGTAGCGCAGGGAGAAGAGGTAGTGAAATGAGTTATCTGTCAGCTCCTAATAACTTAATTTGAAGATCTTAATTGGTGAGGATGAAATGTACAAACTCACGTAGAGCTTTAGTTGTTAGAGAGGAGTATGTCTTCTCCAAGGCTTGACTCCTTTTTACCACTGCATATGTCTTTTTCTGGTTCATAACCGCTAATATAGGGTATTTGTTTCTTATTACCTATTCTAAATAAGCTGCTTCCTGCCCTCAGCTTCAGCTGATAAACAGTTTGAAATCCAGGATGTGTAATTCTGTTATTCCTAAGCTAGTATGAAACCTCAGACAGAACTGTGACCTTCAAATATGAACGAAGTCATGTATTTGCAAACACATATCTTTATAAAACTGGCATTAAAGAAAAGGAGCAGGGAACCCTCATCAGATCTTTCAGGATTCTGATTTGAGATTAAAAGGCTTTTCTACTAGCTCCTGCTGTCATTTTACCTCTGTCAGAATGCTAGAGGAGTTTAAATTTTTGTTCAGTTCAGCTTTCTGTTGCTTTTGTTCTTTCAATATTGATGAAAGATGCGAGTATTTCTCTGTGATTCCAGATTGTGTGCACATACTGAAATACCACCCGGTGATGGAACATGCCATTCTTGTCACTTTCCAAAAGGCTTTTAGAATTTGGTGGCTAATAGTGAGCAGTTGAGTATAATTTTATTTTTAGTACCGTTCCTGGTATGTACGGCATTTTATACGGTATTTTATATTTTCCTCCTGAGTGGTAGTACTTGTTTATATTCGTGCTATTAAAAATATTAACAGTTCTCCATTACATTCCTATATGCAGCTGTCTTAAATTTTGTAAATAACTTCACAGCCTATTCACTGAAATTTACTAGCTTTTTCCATAATCTAGTTCTTTTCCCAAAATAAGCTGCAAAACCCTGCCTGTGTATATTTTGAAGGTTGTGACTCGTAAGCTACTAAATGTGAATCTGAGACCATAACAACTCTAATGAAAATTTGGTGAAACATTGCCCCTACCCAACCAGGGGTAGTTGTCACAACTACATATTGATATGTCACCTTCTAATGATGACATGTCTCTTCCCTGACCAAGCTGCGGTAGGTACAGTACACAAATCTGTTTGGGTTTGTGTTGCATCACCTTGAACCTACTTACTTTTTCACGCTTACCGGGTCAGTCAAGAGAAGCTCTGCCCAACAAGTTGCTGAGGAAAAATGTACTCTTCTAAGAAGTCCGTATGTGATTCCCCCAAAGTTAGGTGATGTGGCTGCATTTTCACTTGCGATACCCTGAGATAAGAGGAACTCAATGTGTCTGAACGATGTGTCTTAGCCAAAAGGAGAAGGTTTCTAGGTAATTTTATGAGAAGGTGAAATTTTATACCAAGATGAAATTAAGCTGAAGGCTCATCTCTAGTGGTTTTAAAGATTATTGCTTGATTGTATGAGCTGCCATGCGATACTGCTTTAGAGGGTTTTCTCTTTTCAAAAACTGATGGAAGCTAGTGGCAAGTGTTCTCTGGGCCTTTTGATTTATGTTCTTTCAGGCTCAAAGATCTCTTTCAGCAGGCTCTCCTAATGCCATGTACTCCAGCGATTCGGGGCTGACAAGAAAGAACACTGAGTGCTTGATCAGTATTGTTTAATGAAATGATAGCATTGTCCTCCGCACTACTGATCTAACCCGAGACCTTCTAGCTTTTGATATTTTCTGAGATTTTGAGTCTAACTTGGTGATATATCTGTAAAACATACAGGTGGATGATGTTACTTTTTCTGAAGCATTTTATGAATATGCTGAAATATTTTGTGGACACTGGGATTTTGTAGTTTTGATATTTTAAAGTGTGTGTGTCATTATGTAGAAGAGAGTCTAAAAGCTGAAAGACAGTCCATGCTGTCAGTGCAGGGATGCTGGATGTCAGCTGTGGGGCGAGAGTAGGCGGTGAAGCATTTTGTTTGCTTAAAAGTAAGGGATGTCGGATTGAAAAGCAGTTTTTGTTGCCATAAAAATTTGAATATTTTGGTACAACAACTTATTAGTACTCTGACAGCCTAGTTTAAAATACTCAAAAATTAGTTGAGTCTTGTATGTGGAGACGCAAGTCTTGCTGTTTAAAGGATCATTGCTTATATTTTAAGTATTGGGCAATTAGTAAGTTACATCTAGAATTTAGATATTTAAGTAGGTGAAAGCTTGTTTCTTCAAATCCTCTGAAATCCTTCAAGCCTGCTGAAATAGTAAAAGGTGGCATCCTGTACTAGGGCACCCTTACTGCAGTTTTTCAGCATGAAGAATATCCAAACAACTCATAATTCTACATGAACAATGTTCCAAATCTCAATAATTAGCGTACCTCTTAATGTTACAAAGTTCTTGTCCTCTTTTTTTTTTTTCCTTTTTTTTTTTTTCCTTTGGTATCATGTGTACTGCACTAGACGATGGAGGTGAATCAGTGTAAACTGTTTGGAGATAGACAACTTTAGGTATCCATAAGGCAAGTAGATAGGATTCAGCATTTTTTCTTTGTTGCACTCATCCACCCAACTTGAAAATTAGCTGATGTTCTTGTGAAAAATCTGTCGTCTTTTGCTTGTAGCAGCTGCCTTGCCCTTGCCCCATTTGGTCATTCCACAGATTGTATCATTCTGCACATCCTTTTGAACATCTGTCTTATGTTTAACTTACTCTCCATTTAAGCGTTGGCCTGTTGTTATTCCCAGAGAAGTGGAAAGACTACCTTTTGGAGGGCAAGACATTTGAGACTTATCTCCAGGCTTTAACTCTTCTGTCCCTGCGTTAGATTGCTAGGTATTCCTCATCTCTCCTCTTCATACCTCGGGTCTGCTATGCTGCTGTACCACTCCTGTTGTCACTGAAGGCAAGCGTGTTGTCAGAATCACATTAGTAGTGCACTGTGCCAGGTTCACTATTTTTGGGTGTTACCAGATGCAGGCAAAAAAGAGAGCTGGTATTTGTGTTCTGAAGCAATTTATGGTGTTTCTTAAAATTAGGCTGAGGCAACCCTCCCTGTGCCAAATACAATCAAATGCCAGTTAAAGTTCACGTATGCTACTAGCTGTTTACGCTGGAACCTCTGGGAAGATGGGGACAGTCCCTCTAGCAACAGAAGTGTAGGGGTCTAGGTAAAAAAACCTCATGATCCTGAAATTTGCCCTTCCCTGGGAACCGATGGCTTCTCCCAGCTTTGTGTTAGCCCCAATTCTCTTTCTGATTCTGCAGCACCTCCTTTAGGAGTAAGAATGAGTAGTGGGGCTCAAACTTGGCGTGCCACTGACAGAGACCAGAACTGCCTGCAGACTTGCTGGTTGGCATTTATCTCCCCTAACATTTGTCATCTTTTATGACTTACTCATCATCATTGGCGTTCAGGGGAGATCGTAGTTAGTAGCACGTAGCTCATCACATCCTAAGGTGGAGCCTATAATACCTCAGGTGAGCTGCATCCCCTAATTGCCTTTTTCCATCTGTAAAAGGTTTCTAGGTGATATCGTTCAGTGTGTGTGTCTATATCCTAGACATGTGGAGCTAGATGAAATGAATCCTACGTGTTGTTGAAAAATGAGAGTTTTCTAACGTCTGCAGGGGGCTAAGGCAGCAGCCTGCCCACTTCCAGGCAGGTGGATGGACCGCACCAAGCTTGGTTCATTAGCTTTGAGTACCACTTGCATCTGATGCCAGGCAGTCTGGTTGCAGCAGATACGCAGAAAAGATCTAAGCATAAAAATCCTCTTAATACAATGAACGGCTGTCTGTTAGGCAAAACCAGAACCCCTGTCGCTCTCTAGATGTGCCCTGCTAGCCATTTATTTTGGTGGTAAAGAAATCTTCCTGTGTCTGGCCCCTGAGAATGCCTAAAGAAATGCAAAATCCTGGTAAGGAGTTTTCCTATCAAGGGTTTCATATTTTCATTAGGTTTCTACATCAAGTTATTTGCCTATTAGAAGGTCTAGAAGAATTTAATATTCTTTGGATTTCTGTGCTTTATATTCTCCCAAAGAAAGAATTTCAGGCTCTTTCAAGACAGGGACAGGACATAAACCAAAATGCACCCCTAAAAAAGATACTGAAGTAACAAAGGCATAATGAGGAATTCCAACATGGGTAAGCAGACACCTTTCTCCGCGTTTTCTTTTGAGTAGATAAAGTGCCTGACTAAATCTCTGGATGACTTCTCTCCCGCATCCCTTTGGCAAACCTCTTTCTCTCCTTTTTAAACCCCAGATTGGCTGCAAGACACAGCGAATGAAACTTACTGCTAATAATTTAATTCCTTCCCTAACCAATCCCCTTTTCTCTTTCCTAAAATCCAGTTGGTAAAAGGGAGGAACTTCTGGAGGAAAGACAATAAATTTACATAGGTAATTTCTCCAAAGTTCTTTTTTACAGTAACTAACCTTTCAGCTAGAGTTGTCCAACTGTCTAAAAGAGAACCTTTTTTCATGTTGGTTACAGGAAAAAAATTAAAAAAAAAAAATCAGTGTTTCACAGCTATATCTTCAAATCCACCTTTGCTTTAGCACCCCAGGTTTGCAGGGTAGAGCGATGAGGGGCTAGGCAAGAAGGAATCTAAGGACTGTTTCTTAGAGTACTCTGGGGATGGGTACTCCACCGGTGCTGTTGGCCTTAATCTGGAAAAGTAGTCGCGGAGAGCAGTTGTCTTCATGCAGGGAATGATGTATTATGCACATACCTCCTGTGTTTCCTGGATTTTCAAGCGGATGAAGTGTGCCTGAGGCACACCGTTGCAGAGCTCCGAAGGGAATGCAAGCTGTGTCATTGCTTGAACAGGATTGCACCTTCAAAACAGGCTTTAAGAGAACAGCCTGTCGCTCCTTCTCACTTTCTTCTCTGTCTTTCTTTCTATTGTAGCCATGGAGTGGAATGGATTCTTTATTTCCTTTTTTTTTTTTTTTTTATAATCTAGTTAGGCATTTCCCTTTAAAAAGAAACGATGTGACTTTCTGTTGACATTGTTGTGAAATCACATGGTACATGGGAACCATCTGGGTAAAAACTCTTCAAGCTTCCTGACAGAGTGAACAAAAACTTCTAGATTCTGCCTGGCAGAGGGCCAAACCCAATGTTTTGCAAAGGCTGTCCATAGACCTCAGTTTCTGTTTCGCTAATTTCACCTGAACTTGTAACTCATCATCTTAACAAGGCATTTCTGGTTTTTTATAATTGCATATGCAGCAAGGAAATGACTCGCTTTCCCTGCCTCGTGTGTGTATGTCCCTGACTCATGCTTACACATAATAGTCCCTCCAAGCGGGTATGGCTTGGGTGTTCTTTTCATAGGGTCAAAACCAATTTAATGTCAAGTCAACTGTGAAATGATTGTTCTAGAAATTGAAAAATCTGAAACTTAAATACATCTGAAAATACATCGTGTTTTGAAGCGACAAAGAAGAGATGAAAATTGTCCATTATGCTTCATTATCAGCATATGATAGTTGGAGCATGTTCATTTGTCAATATTTTTCATGCTGCTCTCTTGCTAAAGTAATGCTGCAGAATTCCATAGTTCTTCCAGAAAGCACACATGCTGTTCATTCACTTCTAAGTGTGTGTGCATTTAAAGAAGAAAAAAAAAAACCCCAACAATATTTACCTTGTAGACCAGGAATTGTAATCCTGCTTGGTTCTGACTTATTAAAAGGAAGTTGCTGCAGTTTTGCCTTATTTCTGTTTCCTTTTTGCAGGATGATAAAAGGTAATTTATGTATTAGTATACTATTTTTGATCTTCTGTTACTGTACGATGTGAATAAGACAACAGCAGAGGAGTGCTGCTTAAATACTCTGAAAAAGTTTGTAAGATTTTTCTGAAATTGGCCAAGTTACTCACAGAAAGCAGGGTCTGCCTTTTTTTTTCCTTGATGACACAAGTCCCTGGAGCTAATAACTTTAATATTCTGTATATAGCTGCTTACGTTTCTTACTACTTTTGTACCCACTTGCATTCCTGTTCACAGAAGTGCAATTGTTCCACTACATGCTGAATAGCAGCATGGATGAATTGAAGAATCAAGGAAGAAAAATACAGAATTAACTGCAGAAAAGAAGAAAAGCCAAAATCAGATGACAGAGTAAAATAATAAGAGATACGGGAGCATGTTGAGATTGGATGAGAAAAGGTGATTTAGCAATAGGCTAAATGGGAGAGGGGGCTGCAGATTTAATGGTTACACTCAGAACTAGTAGGAAGTCGCGAGTCATGCAAACTCGTGCTGGGTCGAACACAAAATAAAGCGATGCTTGCAGAGAGGAGTAGGGATATCCAAGGGGCTGTGCTGTACTTTTTTAGCTGAAGACAGATTTCGAATCCTGTGTGTTGGAACCATTCAGCTTGAACCATATTCCTTTCCTTTTCAGGCCTCCAGTGCAAGATCTTAATGTTGACCTAGATAACTGCAAAGAGAGGGCATGAATAAAGCTCATAGTGCTTCAGTATGTTGTGCTTAACCCTGCATTAAAACATAGACTTAAAAAATAAAAATGTTTTAGGAAAATGTGGGCTTTCCAGAGATTGTGCAATTGTGCTTAGTTCAACTTCAGATTTTAAAGTATTGTGTAGGTTCTTGCGTTATTAATTGGTGGCTTCCCTGCACCACTTTATTAGTTGG
The DNA here is from genome assembly GCA_013398295.1 of Chionis minor. NCBI lineage: Eukaryota > Metazoa > Chordata > Aves > Charadriiformes > Chionidae > Chionis > Chionis minor. The sequence goes on from VZSF01004565.1 coordinate 297,150, forward strand.
TTTATTTGTTTTGTCATATTTTACAACTATCTTTACATAATATTTAAATTATATTTGGTTTTAGTAAAGGCTTTTCTTAATAGGACATTACTGAGATTGACAGTTACTGGTTGGAGTGTTTGGTTTTGCTTTGGTCACTTGAAAGCAGCAGTAGAATTGAGTTTGTATGTGGTGCAACTTGTACTTCTGGGACCCTTGGAAAAAAAAGAAAAAAGCGAGGGAATTGTCATGACTGATGAGAGGTCTTTATTTGTAGCAGTAGTTGTTTTATGTGTTTGCTTGTTATATGTGAATTGGATCATCTGAAGTATGACTAGCATTTCTCCATTTTGTTAAGAAGAGAAATCATGGAGCGTTGAGAGAGTAAAGTTTGATCTCTGCTTAGAAAATGGCTTACTCTGAAGCTCTGCCGTGTCAGCAGCAGCCGCCATCCCCAGAGAAGTTTGGGTTTTGCTGAGAATTGTCAGCCTTCCCTCCTCGGAGAGGCATTCCTAAACCCCAGGGAATCCCCTCCTGTAAAGTTCTGGAGTAAGCAGCGTGGAGGAATAATAAGTACTTCCTTCCTTTCTATTTTCAGTGACTGAATTAGAAAGTATCCACTCTTGCTGTAGCTCCTGCTCACAAAACCATGTGCAGGATGGTCCTCTTCTCCTCACGCTCCTCCCCGAGTCTTCAGTTCTTCTGCGAGGGGAGGTTGTGCAGCAAGCTTCGAGCTGAAAAAGATTTTAAAAGTGTCACTGGGAATATGGTATACTGACTTCATTACTCATTTTTGTATTAGTGTAAAATTCAATATTAAGTTACCCACAGAATTTTCTTGTACTTCCAGATTTATTTATTTTTTCTAGCAGCGCCCGTCAGGCTTGATTCCCCCGCCCCCAGCTCTTACAGAGTGTTTGTTTAGCCAGGAAGGCATGGAGAGCAGCTTCGTGTTTTGGATCTTACGAGGCATTTTGGAATTGTTGGAAGCGCCTCACTCCTTCCTCTGCTTCCGTGTAAACAGCTTCGCTGGCTGTTGCAGAAGGGAGGAGAACCTTTCAGCTGCAGGAATGGTGGCCAGCAAACAGGAGCCATGAGTTGGATGTGAAATCTGGCCAGAGGTGGCCAGAGCCGGAGACATTTTGTCAAGTGGCCTGAGTGGTGATGATCAGTGGCAGAACCTTTCAAAGAACTGCAGATGTTTGTCACAAGGATCTGCACTCCTCTGCGTGTGTACTTTCAAGGGAGGTACTTTGCTAACAAAAATTATGATATGAAAACTTTCATTTTAGTCAAACTGAGTAACGTTTTCCAGGCTTCTCCCCAGCTATTTTATTACAAGCTGTGCCTTTGTATCTTTCTTAAGTTTTGTTTAAAAAGCTGAATGCTGGGCTATTTTTTAAAAAAAGCTGCAGTATTATGGTCTGAATTCAGCAATATTCTTCCTGAAGGTTATTGATACTTAGGAAGGAAAAATTCATGCCTGGTGGGTTCAGTTAAACTTCTCTTTGGGAGAGGCTTGAATGAGACTGTTTCTTTAGTTTCTGACTCGAATTGCAATTTTTAAAATAATGCAACATCATTGATGAAATACGTTCTGATAACCTCACTTTAACATCAGTGTTTTGCTTATTGCTTAATAAAATCACAGTGAGTGGAATGAAGATTGTTCTGACTCCTAATGGCAGGTTTCTTTCTGCTTTTGGCTTGAGGCTACATGTGAAACAGGCAGGTATGTAACACAGGACAGTAATCTTATTTATTGCTGTTTTGCATTTATAAAACTGCAAGTCAACACATGAAAAGTCATTGACTTTCCTTTTAAAATTAGACCTTCTTTTGTAATTGCAATAATAAAGTAAACTTCAGCACCTCTAATGAGTTTTAATGTAAGCTCTTCCAAGGTGCTCTGTTGTAGAAAGGCAGAAGAGCAACATTCTCCAAAACATGCAACTTTATTTCTGTCAGATGGACTCTCACTTTCATGGCTTTCTAGCTACAATTAGCATATTCCGTCCCTGCAAATGGTTTTACTGCATTATTGTAATTTCTGGGGTAGCATTAAAGCATATACACAGGAAATGTGAGAAGGAGCTGCAAAATTATTTTCAACTGATTCTAGGTACGATATCCAAAAGCTCCTTCCAAGTGATCTGCCAGATTCAAATGAAGGATGAGATAACACTGAAAAAGACCAGGAACCTACACATTGGCTGTCTTGCATCCCTACAGCAAGCATCTAAGTTGACCATAAATTGTTTTGTGTAATTAAATTGGCCAAGAAGGTTGTTGCAATGTGGTGCCACGATGAGGCATTCGGTTGTTTCAGGATTTGACCGAAACCCAGTTTACATACACGCAGAGAAGCAAAAAATACCAGCTCCAGAATGTGTGTGTTTCATCTGTGGCCTGAAAGGGAAGTGATTTTACAGTTTGGGGGAAGAAAAAGCTTCTCTGCTTAAATGAGGTATGTGCTGTTTGTAGGAACTGTTGCCTACAAGATCTGTCAGTGCTCAAGAGCTACTAAGGTGCATGAGCAGGTGAGAGCTTTGCCACCAAGCGGCAGGAGGTGTTGGTGGACGTTGGTGGTTGAGGATAGGAGGAAGCAACAGTTGTGCCTCAGGGGTCAGTTGTTCTGCGGTTTTAGGTACCTTCTGGAAAAGGGAAGCTAAAAAAAAAAAAATTTGAAAGAAAGCTTCAGGGAACAAAGAGGAAAAATGGCTTTCTCTGTGATCGCTGGGGAGTAAGAGTAGAGAGCACGAGGAAAAGCAAGAGTAAGAAAACTTGGCAGAACAGTCTGTGCATTATATCTACTTGAAGTTGTTTCCTATTTAAAAACACTGGTGTTTTTGTGTTGTTTTTTCACAAGTTCTATACATCCTGTGGAGTAGAACTGCAAATTCTCTGAAGGCGTGCAGGGGGAGGGTCTGTTGTAGACAGGCCAGTTACGTATCAGCTGCTTTTGTGGTCAAATGTCACTTACGTTTGCAATAATCATTTTCTTTGTTTCCACCTTGCATTAAGTTCTGAAGAATTTTGCTCACACTGAAAGTAAGGCTAAAAGTATCAAAGCGAGACCTTTAAACAAGGATAAGAGAGTAAATGTTTGTACATCCTGCTCTCTGAACAGGTTTGGAAAGCAAAATTCATTTTCAGTCAGGTACTCCTGTCAATGAGACTATTCTTTCCTGCATTGTCACAAAATGGTATATATCACCAGAGGATTTTCATCTTAAAGAGCTGCTACAGGAAAAGTTTCAGGACTGAATAAAGCACCAAGGAAGGGTTTGCACTGATGTAACAGCAGTTTTTGTGAATGGTCGTAATATAAGTTTCCTACTAACATGCAAGCATAGTAGTATTCGCATTGCATTTTTTCAAATATGGTTGACTAGTGCGTTGACAGCAGCCGTGTTAAACACCTGAACAAAATCTCCTTAGACTTATTAGACATGGCAAAATCTGAGCTGACTAACCGTAATGAAATTATGTTTTCTATCAGTCTCCGGCCTTGCTCCCCAAAGATTCCCTTGTCCCAGAAATTTAATTAGAAGGCTCATTAGATGTATGCACAAGTATTTTGAATCTGGCGCTCGAAAATGGGTACTGCTGAGGAATCTGATTCTTCCTATCAGACTGGTTAGTGCCATGGTGACACTGATCATATCAAGGCAGTAACCAAGTTCCTGAGACATGTAGTGACAGATTATTTGAAGATAGAAACTTGCTGTGGCTGCACAAGAGTAGCAACTTTCAGGCCAGGAAAACTTAATTTTAAATTACTCCTTGTTTTTTTTTATGGTAGTTGAGCTTTGGCTTAGGCAAATTCATAGACATTTAAGAAAAATGCACGATACAATTTAGACTTTGTTTCCTTTTTTCTGGGAATAGTTCAGAAGCATATTTAGAAGGTGTGCTGTGGCTTCTGCAAGCCTCCCTCTTTTACTGTTGGCAGGAGTCAGTTACTTCTGATGCAGCTCTCCCTGTCTGAAAGACCACAGCATTTGCCTGTCCATTATTGCCCTGACCCTCAGTGAAATTCAGTACGCTGCGGAACCCAATCCGTATTTTAAGATTCATGTTCTTTTGAGTTGAATCCCTCTTCAAGGGTTTCCTCTTTTCCTTTCTCTGCAGGGAATCTGGCGCATCCCCGTGGATGAGATCGACCGCCCGGGCAGTTTTGCATCTCATATGAACCGCTCTATTGTCTTACTGCTAAATGTGCTGTCACAACTGAAGGATTACAACACCTTGCTCAAAGTCTCTTCTATGCTACAGAGGACCCCTGATCAGGGAAAGTATGATATATTTATTTTAACTATATTTCTTTGTAAAGCTTTGAATACATTCTGTTCGCTGTACAACTGTTTTATTTAAAGACATTCTTAGTTTAGGAAAAAAGTCTTTAGACAGATTTCCTTGGGAATATAGTGGAACGATGGTTAATTTTTCTCCCAATTACGATTCCGTGACAGAGTCTAGAATTTCTCTGCATTTCTCTAGAAACTCGGAGCAGCCACAGAGCAGCAGCCTTAGCAGACCTGCAGAGGTTTTGTGTCACGTGGAGGGATTCACTGGTAGAACAGAGCATCGTGACTTCTGCACCCCTCTGTTGGCCTCTTGCATAAGAGCGATGTCCAGTGAGGGAGGTCACGGCCCAGGCATCCTGCCTTCCTGTAATCCTGAACAATGGTTATGTGCCTATTGGCAGCTCATGCTATTTAAAAAGCTTATCCTATTCAGGGGTGATCTAATTTTAATTGCATTAACCTTATTTAAGAAAAAAATAAGTCATTTAATGTGAGCTATATACAGATTCATATCAATGGGAAGACCAAAATAAACATCTAAGGAAAACATTGAAGCAGTTGAGATAAAGTTCTAGTAGCTGGCCAAGTGGAAAATGTTGAAACTAGTCTCTGGCAAATGCTTAAGAAATTGAACTGAATGATTGATGGCTATAAGTTGGAGGCATTGAAGGTTTGTTCATGTGTTTCTGAGCGTGAGGGCATGTGAATTTGCATAGATCGTAGTATGTCTGGGAATATGTCACCACATGTTCAGCGAACTTGAAGCCAAAAATACTTTGACTTTTAGCATATCAGAAGTACTGGACCATAGAAGGTTTAAATTCTGTCCTAAGCAAGCCCACAGTTGTACTAAAAATATTATGTTATTTATAAGTCTAGACTGAATTTAACAAACAAGTAATTTGACGTGTTGGATCAGTCAGTGCCAGCCATGTTGAACTGCGGTTGTTACAGGAACTTATAAATGCAAATATTCTGGGTGTGTCTGGTATATGCCTGTAACAAGCTTATTTTTAAAAATAGGGTGTTTTCAGTGGAACTTTAGTTATTACTGAACTAATGAGGAGTCAGGTTTTTGTATTTTTTTTTCTGAGAAGCAAACCAAAAGATTACCAATTTAATGTAATAGTGAAGAGAGAAAATATGTGTATTAAAAATGTTGGCCTTTTGACTGAAATAATACTTTTCAAAATTAATTACTTGATTTTTAGTCCTCTCATTAAAACCAGACAATTCTGCAATAGACATTTTGTTTTCCATCAGACTCAGCTAGGTGGGGTTGATGGCTGGAGATGCTTTCCTTGAAAGTGGACTAAAGCATTGTGTCAGAATGCACTGAAGTTACAATGCTCTAGTAAATTAAATGAAGCTATAGAGTGAATAAGTTTTACACATCAAAAATTTTTTTATAATACTAAATAGCAAAAAAGGTATTAGCACAGCAGTGTTTTAGCTCTAAAAAACCTAGATTCAAAAGCAGTTGATATGCCCAGCGAGAAAGGATTTGCTGATGTCCTTAATCTCGCATGCACGGTTTATCCAGAACATGAAAATCACCTGACAGTTCAAGATAGCTTTGTGTGACTAATACTCTTTCTTAAGAAAGGGTTTGAATAAAAAGCTGATATTTGAGGGTCACAGAAGGCTTGATGTAAGAAAACTCGTTCTGGTTGTCCATTTTGCTTTGTGGTTTGTTGTTGGTTTTTTCCTTCCCTCTGTAGATAGTGCTATCTTTTGCTTCGTGCATGTCATCTTTGATGATTGTGGTGAGGGGAGGGAAACATAGTGAAAGGGTTATATTTCAGTATGCAACTGCATATGTTGTATTTGCTTTCTTCTAACTTGTATTAAAATTGTAGTGTCGGGGGCATGGGGGGTTTTTGGTTGTTTTTTAATGTCCTGGTTCTTGCTTTTAAAGTCCTATCAGCTTTTGGCAGTTGGCTTAATTTCTGTTCTCTTCCTGTGGCACAGGAAGTACTTGCGTGATGCAGATCGCCAAGTTCTGGCCCAACAAGCCTTTGTGCTTACAGTGAAGGTGTTGGAGGACACTCTCAACGATCTGACGCAGGTAATGCAGCAGTGTGTTTAGTGATCACTGATTCAGTAATTAGATTTTTCTAGGTTCACTTTACTCATTCCTTAGATCTCCTTAGGATGAAGGACTGCATTGTTATCACTTAGTTCTAATACCTTTTGTTTATATGCAACTACACAGAAAACTTTCTTCCAGCATGGTTGTTTTTCATTTTTGAAATCCGGTAGCAAATACAGTTGTTGAGAATGGATTGCAGTAAGTTTGCTTTGACTGTCCCTTAAATTTCAAATGATGGTTGTTACATGGAGTATAAGCAAGCTACATTTTTATGTGGGATCTGTTGGAAATTTCCTTTTGAAATGAATTAAGATTCTTCCTGCAAAACAAAACCAGATAACTAGATACTACCTGCGTTTTTAACTGCTAGTCCTTGACAGCACCACACCTGCTGTTGCATTTAATTCAGATTCAATTTTTAAAAGTCATTTAGAGACTAATCAGTTTGTAGGTTAAGATAACTGGAAATTGGAAGTTTATTTGGTAAACGCTTTCTGGAAAGAATTTGTTCCTAAGGTTTTTCAAGTTAACAGAGTATAAGCTTAACAAATCAAATGAAAACATCCTTAAGAACACTGGAACTGTGTGTATGAAATAGTTTGTTCATAAATCTGGATGGAACAGTTGTATCATTAGCAATTTTTGAAAGAAGAGATGATGTACTGAGGTTTTCTACCTTTGGACCAACACCAAAGCAAAGGTACATTAAAGCATTGCAGCAGGGTTTAGGGTACTTCTTGATATACCTACAAAAAGAACCAAATGGAAGATTCTTAAATTTGAGGTTGATCTGCAGCTGCCAAAAGAAACAGATTCCGTTTCAATTTTAATACATTAGAAGAAATTTTTGTGCTATTAAAACCTTGGATTTTGTTTAGTTGGATCCCATAGTATAGACTGAAGTAGTGGCAGAGGGAAAAAAACCATGGCAGCTTTGGTTCAGCCTGTGCTGTTTATGTCTCTGTGGTGCTTTCACTGATTAAAATAGTTTAATTGTAAGACTTGTGGCTTGGGTTAATTAATATTCAGGAACAAATAAGAATGAACATGGAATAAATGCATTTTCTTCAGTAGAGGCAGTAATGTAAAGGTATTGACTTGTCGTTAATATTCATGGTAGTCATAGCTGTGCTCAAATGCTTTCTGATTTCAAGAATAACAGAGAAGAAATAACTTCTTTTATTAAGGTTTCAGAAGATCAGAGTTCCAAGTCTTCTAACCTTGCTTCAGGAAGGATGACAACAGACGTCTCTAATAAAACTAGTGCTGAAGAGGGGAAAGATGTCCTTCCCAAAAAGCCAGTTTTATCAGACGGAGTAGTACATAGTACTGAAAATGGAGTAAAGGAAGCGACTCAGGGACAAATTCCCAATGCTATGGACATATTGGAACAAGAGGACAAGAATGACAAGGAAATTAAAGAGCTCCCTAGGCCTAGTTCAGTTGAGCCTATGGATCTTGATGGATATTCCAATGACCCTGAAAAAATTGATTCTTCATGTAAACGCAGTGAGCCAGACCGACTTCAGGCTGGCAGGACCTCAAAGGACAGAGCTCCAGAGAGCCGGACTCCTGAACTTTCTTTGGAAGAGCTGAGTATCAGCTCAAAACATCATCAGCAGGCAGCTAAAGGAATAGTTCAAGCAGTACCTACAGAAGAACCTGTCCAGAGATCAAGCAGGAAGAGGAAATTACTTGAGGATGTGGAGTCTGGGAAAACACTTCTGCTCGATGCTTATCGAGTGTGGCAGCAAGGTCAGAAAGTCATGGCCTATGACCTGGGTAAAATTGAGAAGATCATGTCCGAAACGTACATGCTGATTAAACAGGTAAAGTGTTTTATTATTAATTGTAATTTCTCTGTGTGTCCTCAGACACAATTATAGATGAACAATAATTGTGAAACCAAACAGTATAAAAATCGCCCTACACCTGTTCACAAGTTGGGGAGAAAAATATCTCCCAAAGAACCACTCTCTTGACAAGACCACTACTGGGGGTGGGGGGAAGTAGGACCCTCGGTGTTTTGGAACTACATTTCTGAAATCAGTTAAGAGCTGTAATGCCAATTACATGGGGTTTGTTCATGCTAAATGTTAGTTTGAATTAAGAGAGAGTTGTATATCTTTGAATATATTCTCCTCAATAACTTAAGGTCACTGTTCTGCTGTAAAAGTGCTGCTTCTCCCCCTTACTCCCATGCCCTACATCCTCATTTCATCTGAATTTAATTGGATTTCTAGATGAGCTAAGTAATTATGACTTCATTAGTTGTGATTCTGTATTCAGGTGGATGAAGAAGCAGCACTTGAACAGGCAGTCAAGTTTTGCCAGGTGCATATGGGAGCATCAGCACAGAAACAGGTAAGTTCTTTGAAGTCCCTGGTTGCTTATAACAAGCTTTTATTACTTGGTGTGTACAACCTAGTCTGTCGCTGAGTGTTTGCAGCAATTAGAAATACCTGCTTTCCTTGTGGTGTTGTCATCTGAGATAACTGGGGCCACATTAGTGTAGGGAGCTCATCCCTTCGTTAGGGTCATTGCTTGAAGAACAGTTTTCGTGCCCAAAAGCTTTTGGGGAAATGCTGAATGATCTTCAAATTGAAATTTCTTAATATCCACGTCATTCCTCACCATTTCATGGGTGGTAATTACTCCTCTCTGATCCATAAGGGCTAACAACCCCATCAGCTTTTCCCTTGTTAACATTGCGCTCTGCTCCAGAGGTACCAAATATGTTTTCTTTCAACTTGCATGGTTGAGAATGTGATTTTAACCCTATTATATTACCCAGTTTGGTTTTAGCTTGTAGTTTTTTGGTTTATTCCACAAACAGTTACAGAGCTTTAAAGGGATGGTTATTTATCAGTCCTTAATGTGAAATCAAAGCCAAGACAAAAACTGGATGAATGACCTGTTTAGTGGTCATTGATTTTGCCAACAAACCATCAGTTGAAAGCACCAAAGTATTCATAGTTTTGTACTTTCCATAATTTTTGCCACCAGTACTCGATGAAGTGGTTACTCTGCAGATTTTGACTAGAAGATAAACTATGTTTAGAAGAAAAATCTGTGTTCCTAGTTCATACTTTATGCTTTAATACTGCTTGGGTTATGCTTTAATACTGCTTGGGCTTTGTGCAATTAAGTTGTATGTTTTATGCTATGAAAATGTAGTCTGTGTTATCAATTGCTAGCACTCAGAAAGTAATTAAAATAGTATTTGTCTAAAAATATTTGGGAAAATCTGTTGAAGGGCAACTTAAACTTTCAGTTGTCTTTCAGTGTTTCACAAGTGGTGGTCTGTAACATGCTTAAGTGTGTAAAACAGGAAGGATCTCTTAAGTTTTTCTGCACAAGAAAGGTAGATAACTATATGAATATGTTGAATCATGTTCAGTACTCATTTAAAGTAGAGCTCTTTCAGAAATGTCTCTAATAAACTTATTTTGTGAGCTGCAGAAATTTATTCTGGTTTTCTGTAGTCTGTCTCCTCTGTCCCTCAAGTATCTCTTCTCCTATTATTTCATCTTTCCATCATCTCCTGTAACTTCATCTTCCTGTCATGTGTCTTACCCGGTAGAAGTGTACAGGGAGGCATACGTGCTGTGACTAGTCCAGAGGTATCCACGTACTGCATTCCAACCTGTCAGTTACCAGAAAAAAAATATGATGGTTGTAGGGAGGGGGAGAAAATGCCTCCATTGCTTTGCCTAGGCACTAATTTTCCTAAAAATACTAGGACAGGAAAAGTCTTTCAGAATTTCTTTTCATTCTCCAAATTTGGATGAGGCTTTTCTTCTGTAAAATCTGGCCGTCTTCGCTTTTGAGGAGGTACATCATCTCTGATGTTAGCAAGTTGTCTTAATGTCAAAAGGGTTTGAATACCTTTCTCACCTGTTTTTCCAAATAAATGCATTTCTTAAACCTCCAGATAATTATTCTAGTTTCTGAAGCAAATCAAATACCTATCGCCAGAACACTGCCTCGGTTCTTTAGATCTTTTCAACCTAACCTTAAATAGTGCAGGGGTCTTCCTTTTAGGTTTTTCTGCCTGGTGGAGCTGAACAAAATTGAGGCTGTAGGTCACTCCAGTAACAAGGTTTAGTGCTGTCTACTCTGCAATTGCAGGAAAAGCAGATACTTTTGTGTCTTTTGTGAAAGGTTCCAGATTTTTTTGTTTGTTTCCATTTAAGAGATGTGCCTTCCAATGGAGCCTGAGCCTTGTGTTTTCATGCACTGTTCTCTTGAAAATATGGATACTTGTTCTCCTTATCTCATTTCGATGAATAGTGTTTTACTGGTGATTGTTGCCTTGTCCAGGAGGATAGAGGAGGTTCAAACCCTCAGGACAGGCTTTGCTATACAGCATTTGTGCTAGACAAGATTATCTTCATGCTATCTTTCTTCCTGAAATGAAGTTAGTTCTAGTTGTCAAGAGGCATGCCAACCTGTGTTTTTTCATGTGCTGTGTAGAAAGTCTGAGTCTTGAGTATCCATAAAGGTTTCCAGTCATTAATACCGAGATAAAAATTATCTAACAGTACATCTAGTTAAAACGTGCATTTGTACTCCTAGCAGAGTAACAGGGGAGAATGTAAGAGAAAAGGGAGTTTTTCTTTATGAGCTTTTTCATGGAAGTAACTTTCTCCAGTTTGGGGCCCTCAAGAAGTCAGTGACATTTTTCCATTGAACTGTAGAAATGAACAGAAATGTCAAGAGATGAATTCTAGTAGAAGTGTTTCTTTGCTCATAGTCCAGTATTTAGGATTTTAATGTTTTTAATAAAGAAATCTTGGCTTGGCATGTTAAGACTTTTTTAGTTTATCTTGGGGGGAAAAAACAGGAGTCATCACGCTGTGATTTATGACTTCAAAATAAAAAGAATTTGCTAGTAAGTTTCTTTAAAAGGTAATGTTACAGTTTGCGTTTTGGATGTGTTCACCTTTTCCAAAATTACTCAACAAACTTGCGTGTATCAGCCAAGTTCCTTGCTGGGCTTTCTTGAAGGTTCTGGGTATGCACTTGCTATGCCAGCTCTTCCAGCACAGTCAACAGTTACTCAGGCGTGTGGTGGAATGTTAGAATGGTGAAAAACCTGCACACAAACTAGGCTTGAAAGTAGATGCAGTAGGTGAGCTAGTGTTTAACTGCACTGCAAGGGATGAGATTTTCTGTTGAGTCGCTTGAAATAAAACATACGTCTTAACGTGGTGCACTTTGAAACTTGTAGCATTCCCTTTTAGGAAGCAGTCCCAGGTAATGAGATTATTACATACTGCAGTCTCATTTTCCTCTGTTTCTAGCAGGATCTTGTAAGCTGTGTGAAGCTGCCCTACTGCTGGTATACCACTATGAATTAGTGTGGAGACACAGGAGTAGCCGCTCTTGTAGGCATCTGTCTGTTTTCAACAGACTGAATCCTGTTTTATTTAAAATTGGCAAGTATGTGCCTTCTGTAAACAAATGATGTCATGTATAGAGCTGCCACAGCCCAGAGAAGTGCTTTGTTGTTGGATAGTTTGAGTAGGTTTACAGGGCTCTGTGGTTCTTCAGTCATTTATCCCAAGAAATTGACAGTCAAAAAAAAAAAAAAGTGAACACAAAGCCCACCTTGATATATGTCTTTCTCTGCTGGCTGTTTTATTCTACAGTTCCAGGCAGTATATGGTTTCTTTATGAAAGTTTTCACTTGCTACTAAAATTAGCAATTATTTGAATTATGGCTTTTCAGCTTTCTTCCAGACCAGTCAGAGTTTTTTAGCCTAAATATTTAACAACTCCTTTGAAATCTTTTCATATGCCTCTTCAGGCATAAGCAGGAAACAATACAGCAATCAGTAAACGGAACTTGACAAAGTGGGTTATTATGCTTTTGTGATGAGATGTAATCTTTTTAATAGCTTGACAATAGTGTGACCCTTTCACTTGATTTCAGAAATCCTCTGTAGTCCTCATGACTGATGCAATGTTAACTTGTATTGAGCCAAGGAGACTCCAGCGTCGTCTTCTCCAAAGTCAGCTAAATGCACAGGGAAGTGGCTTGGAAAGGTTGGCTCCCAGCTTTGAAGAAGGCAGGAAAAGATGGTGGTACAAAACCTTGCCATGATAAGTTCCTGTGCTGCTGGAGAACTGTTGAAATTGAAGGAGTCTCTATTGAAATACGACACATCAACAAAGAAGTTGGTGTAGATATTCTGTCATGAGATCTTGCATAGGGTACCCTGCTTGTGCCAGGGACAGAAGGTTGTGTTTCAGAAAGGGGCTGCTGCTCATCGTTGAGGTGTTGCTTACTGTCTTTAGAGGACGCTGAACAGTATGCTTGTGCTTGGACTGTAATACCTTTAACAGAAAGGTCTACCTAGGTGTACTCGGTATAGACTTGGGTAAAATGCTTTAGCATCTTCTCAAACTTAATTGGATCCAACTCTCACTTTCAGGGGTAATTGGTGTTTTTCACATAGCAAACACAATTTTGCTTTACCAAATCCTGCTAATGCAGAAGCAGCTGAAGACCTGAAACAGTCATTCAAGAGGCAACCAAAGAGAGATTTGTGAGTTTGAAAAAGCTGCTAGTAAATACAACATAAATCAATCCATGTATGCTACCATATTCGGGAGGAGAGGGGGAGAAGATTTTAACTTCATGAATAATTTGTGGTGTGTTTGTATTAGTCTAGGTTCAGTGTTACTGTAATAAGTATTTACTGTCAAACGATAATGGTGAAGTAAAATCTGAGCTTGTAACATATCTAATGTGAAGGGGGGAGGAACTAAAATGAGCGCAGTTGTTTTTGTGTTTATTTGTTCTTTCTAATAAAAAGGAAAATCCTTTATGGTGTATGGGAGCAGAGTAGCATCAACGGAGGAGATTCCAGTAATTGATATAAAAATGTATTCAATATGAGTTGCTGGGAGATTTCTTTCAGTATTCCAAAATAATAATAATACTTTTTAAAAGTGATGTATTCATCAACTTCAGCACACTTTGGTTCAAAATCTAAAGAGTGGTGATGCAACATTCCTAAATGTTGATATTAATACTGTTGTTTATTATCGTAGCCTCAGAGTTAAGAGGACAAGGGCAATATTGTCTGATCAGTTGTCAGTGTTACAGAAGATTGCCCAGAAAACACTTGGAAAATAAATACCATTTTGTCTGTTACAACAGTATTATCATCAACCCTTCAGAAAATTTTGGTTTGCTGCTTGTTGCATATTTAACTGCTCTTGTACAAGTCACTGAGAGGTGTCCAAGGCCAGGTTGAATGAGGCTTTGAGCAACTAGGTCTAGTGGGAAGTGTCCCCTACCCATGGCAGAGGGGTTGTAACTAGATCTTTAAGGTTCTTTCCAACCTAAAGCATTCTATGTTTTAACAAAATATCTTTTCTAGTTTTCTAGTATTTTCTAGTATTGCCTATTGACCCTAACAGTGCCTATTGCACTGTTTTTAAAAATAAGAGACTGAAGTTCCAGAGACTACTTAAATTCAGTTCAGACTATGGCAGCTTCCAAAGAAGTGTGTGTAACCACCAGTAATGACTGCTCAGGAGTGGGCTTGTGACTCCAAAGACGTTTAATTGCTTATGCTGCTATTTAAAGTCATAAAGTTGAATAGTCCTGCAACTGGAATAGGTGGGAGAGTAGTAGGCCGTCTCATCTGACGGACTTTTTGTAACTGAGGGAAGAAAGTAAGTTGTTCTGGTTGAACTTTTTTGTTGCTGTTTCAAGTAGCATCCTCTAGAAGATGTGATAGTGAGTCATAGCATAAGAACATAGCGTAGTTAAATCAGCACTTTAAAGTGAGAACTGCTGCTAGAAGAAGTAAGCATGCTTCCTTGGTGGCTGCTCCTTCCTGTGCCGTGGTGTATGTTCCGCTGTGCTGGCACAGGCCTTTGTGTGGCCGTGCAGCACACGGGACTGCAGAACAGGTGGGGCTGAAAGTCATTCCTCTTTTTGTCCTTTTTCATTTGAGTTTTTAATTGTGAGCAAGATTTTTTATATACACCTGTCAAATGGGCTGAAATTCCTATCCTGTAGTGGTCACTGTGTCATTGGTAGATAAGCTACTAAAGTTACACTGGAGATTAATTCATTTTGTGGTCAAGCAGCGTTTTGAAGGATGCTTGTTCTTTTCTTTGATTTTTCTCAGTCTGAGAATGTTATCAAAAAGATTTGCAGAGATCCTGAAAGCAGTCAGCTATTGCTGTGAGTTATAAGATATATTTTTAGTCTTGCCAACTCTGATTTTCACAGGAAATTAATGGTCCCTGGAAATGCAATACCGAGGAGGCCTTGTTGAGGGAGAATGAAAGATTAAGAGGCAAACTAGTTTGACCTTGACATAGTATTATACTTAAATGTGTGGTCCTAAGGACCAAGGAGGGGACATGCTGTCAGAAGGCAGTTGTGAGGTTTCTAGATAATTAGAGAATTTCTAATAAGCCTTTCCACTGACTGCCTGAAATTGGTCCTATTAAATTCTTCATTTTATATATAGTGATGATGTCTGTGAATACGGTTAAGGACGTGTCAGCATGGGAAACTTATTGCAGCACGAGCTAGGATAAAGCTTCGCAGTGCACAGAATATTCTGTTAATGCATGTGGAGATACTTCAGTCTGAGAACACATCTGTCTTCTTTTTTTTCTTGACTTGCAATTTGAAAGGGTATTTTTATTACTGTGGACTTAATATTGAATGCCTTAGTACTAAAATTACAGCTTTTGCCAGCGTTGAAACTGTCATGACAGGTAGTCTAAAGAGATCAGGTAAAGCTTTGTGATTGTGTGTTAAGGTATACTGTGTATTGCCAATCCTGAGAACTGAATGTATGTAAAACAAATAGCTTAAAACATTGCAGGCATCAGCATTGCACACAAGGCTGGATTTAACATCTCTAAAAATACAAGAGTGTTCGAAGGCAAAGTTCCAAAATGCCACTAAGTCTCTAGTCCTATGTCGTGACCCTTGAGAATATGGGACTGTATGTAGAAAGTCCTGGTAATGGGTAGCGTCACAGCAGCTGAAATTTCTATTGGCTCCTCGCAGTATAGTGTATCATCTAAATGTCATGAGAAGGGACTATTTCAACATTGTTGAGTTATTTAAGACTCACTGCTGCCTTAGCCAAAAAATCCTTGCTCTGGGACCAACTCCATCCCTGAAGAGGGAGGGAGAAAAGAAAATTTCAACCACTCTTTCCTGTTCCAGCTGCCAGACCTCGAGCTTTCCCTGCACCGTTCTGACTGATCAAATCCTCCTGTTCGCCCTCAGCTTTGCTCGCCTCTTCCAGACTAACACGTCCATGACCACCTTCTCCCACTGGCTGATGCCAAACTCCGAGCGCTCTCCTAGTTTCCCTTCCTAAGCCTGCAGTCAAAACTCTTCCACAGCTTTCAGTGTCAGATCTAATTAAACATGATGCTTCATGAAGCTGCCACCAGAATCAAAACAAGTGGAATTTATTATAAACACAAAGGCACAATCAGGTTATGCAAATCAGACAAGCCTTTCAGGCTCCTGGCGGGCTGCCAGCGTGATCCCTGATTTTTATAAAGTTTTGTTGCTTCTGCGATAGAAAAGCAGTCTTTGTTGAGGAAAGGCACTGATTTAGTGCTGCTGTTACTACCATGCTCTAGTTCCAAAGCAGGTAGCTGAGGTCTTGTTTTCTCCGTTCACCAGTGTTTAAAGCTTCCCAGCGCTGGTGATGAGTAGCCTTAAACCTCAGCCTCCTACCGAAGAATTTCGGGGGATCGTAGTGATGGGCTTGTTGTACAGGGTCTGCAGCTGGAACCACACGCAACCCCAAAAGTGCTCAGATTGACTCTGGAGCATCAGTCTACTGATGTTAAACCTCTGTGTTGGACCTTAACAGCGAATGTGACATTTCATTTGGAACAGGAAAAATTGTCTTCTGTGAGAGAAGCTAGAGGGCACTTCAGTGGATTTTTTTCCCCCCTTCTGCTGTGGAATGCAGTCAGCACTGCAGTGACACGGTCTTTTAAGCTTTTTTCTTCAAGCATAAAACTTGAGAGTGACTTGTTTAAACTGCCTTGAATGTCTAGAGCATTTTCTTCTTGAATTCTCACTTTTAAAAAAAAGCAAAACAACCAACCCGCAGAACAACAAACCACCAAGCTGTTCTCTTCAAGAAACAGCTAAAAGCATTCTGTAGAGGCACTTTGCTGGGGATGGGAGAAGATAAGTAAAATATTAAATAATTAGAAAATAATCATCTCTAGTTCTGCCTCATGTGTTTTTTCCCCCCTTTTTGTTCCACCCACATGCTGCTAATTTTCGTCTTTTCTTCCTGCACATCAAGACGTCAGAGACTGCTTACAGAGAAAGTTGTTTTTCCTGAGTTGTCTGTATGCTTTATTAATGCAGCAAATTTGACAAGGAAGGGATGGGGAAGGAGGAGGTGGGGATAGGGGGGACAAAAGGACAAGCTCTTTCATGGTCTCACTCCTACCAAAGGGTGACCATTTTGTTCGCTGTTGCATTTGCCAGTTGCCATGGCATCCCCCTCTCACTCTATCCTGGAGGTGTATTCTTGATATAATTAACAGCTCTCCTCCTTCTGTCTCCTGCAGAAAGCAATCATTAAGTGAACATGAAGGAAAGAAAAGTCACTTTTTATCTTTTACTTTGTCTATCAATGTTTTTCATCCTACTACCTTATCTCTATTGGCCCAATAATGATGGGTTTGTATATGGGAGCATTGCTGGAATATGGCCTGTGCAGAGCAGGACATCAAGCGCCTGCATGCATTTGTGCAAATGAAGGATTTTGTTAGGCCAGAGTGCAGTTCAATCAGGTGTATAAACCTTCATTATTTTCTGTATATAAAACTGTAATTTTAGAAAATACGAAGTTCTTCAGAATCTGGATCATGGATATTGCTGCTAGCTCTAATGTACCTTGAAGAAGACTTCCAAAGGAGATTCCTTTCAAATATTGCTGCAGAGAGATGGAGAGATAGAATTATGAATAGGCATCACAATACTGAGCACAAGTTGGAGTGGTAATACTGTGGAATGTGGCTGGCATGTTGTTCCGCCAGTTAGTGTGACAGCTTCCAGGCTTTGCGGTGGTGCGCTGGATTGTCAGTGGATTCAGAGCACTAGGGTGCTAAACTCAGACATGGGAGTAACTTCTAAAAATCAAGAAAATGTTACCTAACAGTTGCAGTGCCAGCATCTTTCATTAGGAAACTTCTGTGGGGAAGACCATCATTTTCTGTGGAACAGTTGAGCGTTACTTTTTCCCACAGCCCCAGAGCAGTGAGCCATTTCAGAAGCAGCATCAGTAAGGTTCCTGTAGGATTTCTTTGTTTTTCAAAATGTCTTTTGAAAACAACAATAAATACAGTAAAAATAAACCCTTGGTCAGGTTATTTGGGTTGTGACTCTGCGGATAGTCTATGAAGTAAAATTTTCTCATTTTTTTTTTCTTCATGCACAATTTCTTTTTCCTCCTCTTGTCTCATTACTGAAATGCCTCACTGGGAAACTATAGGGAGCTATTTTTTCCACTAACATCTGTGAAAAACTTCTGCACTTTTGCCGCTACTTCTCTTGCTGGAAGGCTGTGACAGTGTTGGCTTTCCTGCATTTTCTTTACTTTTTTTTGGTTTGTTTTATGTCAGCTTTCAACATGGGAAGGGTTTGTCCTTAGCCTCCGTGAAGCTGAATGATGTCTTTGAGGAGCATGCTGAAGTAGTCAAGGTTTTAGCAGATGAGGAGACTGATTTGGACTCCTGTATAAGTCAGAAATAGTCACAATTCTTGCAAATGTCCATGCTAATTGTTCATTTAAATACTGGCTTTATACAGACTTCATAACAAAAGAACATTTTTATAAGTATTTTAAAGAAGAGCAAATAAGATAGCAGATATTTGTCGAAGTAATGGAGTACTTTTCTCACTGTTGGAGACATGTCATTTGCATATTAATAAGCCTTAAATGTTTATTCTGTCCACTTTGATACCGTAGTCAAGACAAAAGTAGTACTGCACACTCTTCAAGGCCTCATTTTGTTTTTAAAAGTCCAGGAGGAAATCCAGTCTTGGCTAGATGAACCTGCAATTACATTGAAAGATAGGAAGAAGGCAGATGAACAAGTTTTCATCTTCTTTCAGTTATGCACTTGTTCTATGAGTAGCATTCTCATCAATGTAAGGAAAGATTCATTTCCTCTTGGTGCCTAAAGCCACTCTGTAATAAAGCTGCCGTATGTCAAATGCACTGGTGGTAATAGAGATGCTCAGTGCAGCGACGTGGACTGGGCGCGGAGAATTTCTGTAGTTCTGACTTAGTGCCACAACAAAGTAAAAAAACTAAAATAAATCTCCTAATGAGAAACCACATAAAACACTGGTAAAGGATTGTCACTGCTTCTCGGTTTCCTACTATATGTTTGTGGGAAATAATCTTTATTGTGCATTACTGCCGGTGTAGCGGTAGAACGAGATGAACATAAAGTGCTTCTGGCAAATCCGAGGCTTCCTGTAATGGGTGTTTTCTGGGTTTATTTCTCAAATGTGGTGCTACAAAGTATAGTGATTTCCTGGAGGCAGTCAACTGTAGGATGGTGAAACGTGGCCCTGTTAAGTCTTGAGCAGCATGGTTAGTGACATTGCCCTGGCCTGGGGTTTGTGAGTGGTTTCACTTACTGGTCAGAGGTGCTGGAATTCTTGCCCTTACTAAAATCTACACGTTTTAGAGAAAAGAACATGTGCATGCCTCATGGTGGTGCTTCTCTTAGTTGTGTGCTTATGGCTTTTGGGTTTTCTTCAGTTTCTGGCTCCAGTAAAACATACAAAGCAGGTTTAAATCCCTTTTGTTGGGGTCATGTGAGTGGCAGAATACACAGTAGCCAACAGTGCTTTTTTTTTTTTTTTTTAATGCTTTGACTCTTATTTCAAAGATAGATTTCTCCTCCATTTTCTTCTACTCCCACCCCCTCTCTTGAGAAAATAAAACCAAGAGGTTTTTTTGGTTTTGGTTTTTTTTTCCCTTTCAAGGTCTCTCTGTTTCAGTGGGTTGAAAAGAACGTGTCTATTTGTAGAAGCCTTAGACAGCTCTTCACCAGGTCATATCTGGAAGGTTCCCTTTAAAGGCATAAATACAAAAATCCTCTTTGGTTGCCATTCTGTGGTATAAGGCTGCGCTTTCTGACTACACATTAGAGTTGTTCGTCATGGTTTTACTGAGACAGAAACATTGTTAATTTCAGCTTTATTCTTTTGCGCAAATAAATTGTTACTCTCTTTATAAGACAAGTTGATTCTCTGCCAGAAGAAAAATGTTGCCCAAACCACAACTTCAGCTGGAGGAGCCAATTCAAAATAAAAATTTATTTATTTTTCTTGTCCCTGATACAGCATCTTCATTTTAAGAAAAATTAGATTTGAATTTGGTTCCGTCTATGTATACCAACAAGGCTTGTTTCACTCCCAACCTTTTTCTCTCTGTGTGCTTGATCATCTACTTATAAGACCTCCCTCTTTTCCATGTCACTGCCTCCATTGCCTAGTGAAACGTGTTGTGGCCAACCACTGGTATTCTACCTGGCTACTGTCCTCTCCAATGCCTTGGGTAATGGGATAGAGTGAACCCCTGGTGAGTTTGACACCACCAACTTGGAGGGCATGGTCAGTATGCTGGAGAGCAGGACTACCATTCAAAGGAACTTCAGTAGGCTGGAGGATTACATTGAAAGGAACTGCTTGAAGGAGAAATTAGAAGTCCTGTACCTGGGGCAGAAGGAGCCTTGTGCAACAGAACTGGCTGGGGAAACAGCTCTGCCAAAAGGGATTTGGAGCACTGGACAGGAGGTTGAACACAGGTCTCCAGTATGCCCATATGGCAGTAACGTCATACAGAGCTTGGTTGCTTCATCCTGGAGAGGAGAAGACTAATTGAGGGTGGGGGTATGGAATTGCTATCTTCAGCAGAGAGGAAAGAACCAAATGAGAGACGGCATTAAAAGTTGCAGCAAGAGAAATTTGGATGAAGTGATAGGGAAAAATGTTCACTGTGAAGGTGGCAAAGCATGAGGACGGGGGCCCAGAGAGGTTGTGGAATCTCCATCCTTGCCGATGTTTGGAACTGGGCTGGACATGAGCCTTCAGTAGGCTGATATAACTTTGAAGTCAGCTCTGCTTTGAGCAGAGAGTTGGGCTAGAGACCTCCAGAGGTCACTTCTAGCAGGAATTAGTCCATGATGTGGTGCTCCTTCTCTCACTGATCGTTTTTCTTCCAAGTACCATCTAAGTATTGCCGAGTTACATTCCAAATGTTGTCTTTCTGTCTATGGAAATAGATGTGCATTTTTATAGAAATACAGTTTGAGGTGCAGTTATATTTTTAACAAATACCTGTCTAACTTAGTAGTACCTTCGGTTGTTTCTGCTGAAAAGATTTTGGATACAATACAAGCATAGAAATTTCAGGTTCTACATAATGTATTATGTAAGTTAATGAAGTGCATGGGTGTGAAGGGTTTTCCCTCTAAATCACAGCTGAAAATGTTTCCTCTAGTGATCTCACTTCTGACTTTAGGCTTTCTTCTGCAGTCTAATTTCCCTCAGGTTGTGATCCCATTGTGTGCACCTTGAGACTTTTAGTTTTGAAATTGATGCTTTAAGCATCAGAAACTTGCTGCTTTCAGATGCAGAATAGACCTTTTTTGATCCAGTACAGTAATTGTTAGGAATATAGCTGCTATATTTTATTTTTTGTGTGCACATAGAATCTGGCAGGTGTTAATCATATGCTTTTCAGAGATTGAGTAATCAAGTTCAGGAACTTTAAAAATACATTCCATCAATTATTTAAAAAAAAAAGCACTTGTGTGCTTTCCACCTTTGAATTTTAAATAGTAATTTCTCCAGCTGAAACTTACTCTGTTCTCTGAGTGAAATTCTGCTGACTTTTCTGGCATTGTAATAAATCTTTGGTTATGTAGGACATTAGGGCCTAATTTGATTTTACATTTGACAGCAGAACTTTTTATTTCTATTTCAAACACTCATATTCTATCATCATGGTTAAAATGAGTTTTTCTTCATGGTAGAGGTATGATAGGTAGAGGTAGGAGACAGACAATTAAACAGTTGAAGATTCCATTCAACCATATCTTTTACGGTCCAGTAAGTCTCCATTAAATGAAAACTGTAAAGAGCATGAAATAAATGCATTCTGTAGCCTCACAGGCAAGAATACTTTATGTGATTGCTGATAAAAATTAGAGAGAAGATACTCATTTTATAGGTACTTTTGTTCCCTCCATTGGTGAATTTATGTCACCCTTCTACCTTCTGTCTGTATAATGAACGACACTGCATTAAATTCTTAGCTCTGGCTTTGGAGAAAAGCCTTGCTCTTAGTGCCACTGTTCTTTCTGCAAAGGCAACAGATCACCCACAGCATTGTTCCAAGTTGGACACCATTGTTACTCAGTTCTGCAGTTACTGGAAATTTTTTATTTGGGCTTAGGCTGATCACTTATTTTACAAGCAAATGTATTTTTCTACTTTCTCCATTTCTTCTCACATCATTCGCTAAGAATAATGTCTTCTAATAATTTGAAAATTCTCTTAAAGCACTGCAGATCTGTTTGTTCATGTCAAGGGTTTGTCAACATATTTTTAAATGAAAGATATGTGTCTGTTCACAAGAGTTTGTAATTCATGCTTAGTAATGGAGTTCATAAAAGTGTGTTACGTTGTGAGGGACTTGTTAAATTAAGCATTGTAAATGAATACGAATAGACATTCAAGTGCTAGTTTGATAAATAGGCTGTGAAGAACAGAAAAATAATCTGTAAAGGAGAAAGATTTCTTTATAATAGTGATTGATTTTTATATTTACTTTAGAGAGAGTGTTTCCTGTCTACAAAAAGTTGTACCACCTGCAGTTGTCACCGAAGGCAGGTAGTATATGCAGAGTGTGCATATATTTTCTCACTGTCTCTTCCTGCCCCTTTTCGTTTTATGTAGTCCACAGGAGAAACACCTACAACCCCAAAACATACAAAGGACAACAGAGAGAGCTTCTTCCCAGTAACACCAGCCACACTGCACCCAGCCCCAGTGAATCCAGACACTGTGACTCCTGAAAATCTCCTGAGACTGAATGACCTGCAGTCCAAGTCCAAACCAGCCTCTTCCTCTTCATCCTCCTCCTCCTCAGCATCTTCAGTACCTCCAGCCCAGGAGTCACAGAGGGACACTGAGCATCTCCGGAGTCAACATGCAGAGACTGCTCCCAGCATGAGTGATCTCACGCGTGGTAAGTGTCAGGAAGACAGAACATTTTGGCCCTGTCTAATCGGTTTGCCACGGCCACACGGTGAGTCAGCGCCTGAGTGCTGATTCTGGTCCATTTTCTGATCCTTAGACCCCGTTCAAAAGGCTACACGAACAGTCTTTTGTCTTAGTCCTGAATTGGGCACATCCTCATAATTAATACATAATTTAATTACTAGGTTAGATTAAAAGAGTGACCACTGTCTATGTAACTTGCATGTGAAATCATGGAATAGCAGCCTAAAAACAGTCGTGTGTTTTAAATAGAGAATTTAAGTCTCTAGTAGCATAAAAACATTTGTTTTATTTTCTTCAGAGAAGTAAGCAGGTAGTTCTTTAAAGTACCTTAAATCTTTAAAAAGTTAGAAGTGATTGCAATTGAAAGAAACCGGTGGACAGTCTACATCTGACTTAACAAGTGTCTGATTAACATAATAAGATGCATAGCTATCACTGCCCTCTCTATGTGTGTGGAGATACATAACACTGTGACAATACCAGGCTTCTACATGGTTCATAAAGTTAGTGTACCATCACCATTACTTGTCACATTTGAGAAAAGAAGCATCTGGCAGGACTGGAATGTTGGGAATATATTATCTGTTGCCCTGGTATGGTTATGTGCAAGGCTAGAGTACAGAAGAGGATTGAAGAAACAGAACGAATGTTACTTATTCTGTTGCATAGTCGTGTATTTGTCTAGGAATGTGTTTTGTACTTGGTCGTACACACTTTGTCTAGATGAGGAAAGAATTAAATGCAATGCTGTCTCTTTGTTTACTGCTGTCATGGCAGGCTGGCTTGTTAGCAGTAGTCAAAATCACTGTGCAAGGCAGTACTGATCCACTTTGGGGAATGAAATAAGATTACCCCTAATTTCAGACTTGTCTTGAGTACCCAAAAGAGATAGTCGTGCTTCTTTGTGGGACACTGTGCTTTTTAATGTGGCAGAGCACCTGCCACAGCTGGTGCTTTCTTGCAGCCTTAGCTGGAAGAGTGTCTGAAAAAGCATCTGCTGCTGCTTTTGCTCGCTCCATCTATTAATGAGCTCAAGCCCTAAGACTACTCACGAAATGCCATAGACAAGTTTGTGGGAGCCCAGATAAAGTTATGAATGAACCATATGCATATAGGTATTGTGACAAGTGACAGATGAGGATACAGTGGAGATAGTGCCCAGATTTGTGAGACTTGGTGGTGCGTAATATTGATTAATAATGAGTAGACCCTCATGTCGTCTGGATATTTTGTTAATCTGGTGTTGTGACTTTCTACATTTTGATATGCTATTTTTTTGTATTTAATTTCTTTCCATATGTAATCAGCCTTGGCATCTGAATGCACGTAATCTTCTGAATTCATCAGCAATGAAAAGCAAATTAGGGAGAAACCAGTTTTCCCAATTTGCTAATCTCTGAGTACAGGAAAAAATTGAAATTTAACATGCATTATTAGCGGTTGCATTATCATCTAATTTTCGTCATTCACAAATCCAGGGGGAGATTGTCTTGGGAGGGGAAGAAGGGAAAGGGGAATGATAAGGAAGGAATGGCTTAGTCGATGTGTAAACCATGTTTGTTATTGTCCTTATGAAGCTAAAGAATGGAGTTGCCTGGTGTCATAAGATGTCTTGGCAGGCTTGTTCAACAGGGAGTAATTCAGGTTTGTGCCTAAACAGGGGAGAAAAAAAAAGAATCCTCTGTGAGGTTGCTGTACACTTACTGCAGGAGTCTTACACTAAGGAGTCTGGTAGGAATGACAATGCAGATAAGAACTCACACATTCTTACGGTTTTCAAACAAAACTCACAAGTTCTGATATGCCTTTCCTGTCTGCAATTTCCCAGGCCACGTTGCAGGGATTGGAACGTTTATTTTAATGTTTTAACTTCCTAGGCTTTGTTAGGGTTGTAAAGTTACACATTGTACTTTCTTCTTTCATGCTTTCTATACATCATCTTGGTTGAGGGAGATGGAAGGGTTAGCTGCCAGAATTACACCCCTGAAACTGTGTCTGAAGATCAAGAGGCTCTCTCTGCAGAGCTCTCATTCCACCACTAAATGCATGCGTTGTATCTAGCTTTCTGGCTCTCAGACCTACCTGACAAGTCATTTCTCTAGCTGAGAGAGACACCAATTACTGCTGTGTCCTCTCTTTTTCTTTTATTTTTAATTCTTCTACCTCTGCATCCATCTCCTCTAAAAGGAATGATTTATAATTCTGTTATAACGCTTTTTCATCTGCTTCCTATTAGCTCTGTTTCTGCAAAAACTCCTCCCATTTTTAGAAAAATCTGTTTTCATCATTTTGTCTCTTCTCACCTCTTTCTGTTTGTGGGAAGGTATTCCACATCAGAGAGTATTAGCTGCTGTAATTTTCTGTGACTTCACCCAGAAAAAGGAATGGCTTTCCAAGCACTGCTGATGCTATGCCACTCATTTCTTAGGTAAATATTTTAGTGAGATTCTGTCTAGTACACGACTAACTGGTACAGAGCGCAGCCTGATGAAGTCCATCAGCAAAGTGATGACAGTGGTAGTTTCAGAATGAGAGCTCCCTAAGTTTAGGCGTAAATGTACATGGGAATATTAGCCTTTGTGACTCAGCCTGAAATTTTCTCTGGGGCAACTAAAATAGGACAATTAAGATAAACCCTCTGCAGCCTGTCACACTGATCCAGTATTATACTGTTCTAAATTGCTGAAAAATCTTGACATTTTCCTCTTCTTTGCTGTCCTTATTCTAATCACGATTCTTACAAGGAATGAACAGAAATGCATTCACATCTCAGTTTTGATACCAAGAGGAGGTTTTTATACTTGGAATTATTTAAAGTTATGTGTTTTGCTTAAAGCCAGCTATTTACCAAATTGGAATATGAAACCACAGTAGAAGAGTAATGCTCCCCCCACCCACCCAATTAAATTTATGTCTGTTTGAGGCCTGAGCATTTCACTATGAAAACAGGAAGGTCATGGTATAGCTGTCCAAACTTAGAAATTCAGAGCTAAGGAAGACAATTCTTTCTGTATTGTACAAGGAAGTTGCACTCCATAAGCCGCGTGAATATCCTGCTATAATTTTGGACATTTGTTGCTTAGGCACAGCAGGGCAAGTAGAGATGTAAATGTATTTTGACCTGTAGGACTTTCAGACTAACAAATAAATACAAATGAGGACAGTTGTGTGAAAAGGTTAAGTAGCACTATTGTAACAGTGAGCAATGAAGTTAAGTTGTTTAAGCGTGTTTACAGGCAGCAGCAGACTCCCTAAAAGACAGATGTTCAAAATAGAGAGGGTTTTGAATTGAGAAGTCCTAAGAATGCAGTAATGATGTTGTAATACGGCAGTTCATCCTGTAGGCTTTTAACTCTCAGTCATAAGAGTACTTGAAGCTGTAAAGAGCACCTTTGACCAGAAGTCTGTGGCTTAGTTTATTCGAACAACTGATACAGGACCTTAGGTTGATATTCAGTTCTCAGAAGACTGGGGCAATTTATGTAACGGAGAGGGAAATACTTCAAAGAATGTCAGCTCTGTAATTTTGCATGGACAGCATCTGTCTTCCTATTAAAACAGTGCATGGCACAAGGGTTCACCTCGATTCCTCACGGTTTCTAGATATCCAGACATCAGCGGACACTCACAATCCCTGTTTCTGTCTGAGTGGAATAATGGAGATTGTAGTTTGTCATCTTTAGTTGTTTAGCCACATGCTGATCTCAGTGTCTTCTGAGTTTGCTTGTCATAAATTTCTGAAGACAAAACACAGACTTCAAGAGCCTGTAATTCAGTGTACTGAAAAATTTCTGCTTATGCAAAATGCCCAAAGTATTTGGGTTTGTTGGCCGTGCCTTATTTGAATTATGGATTTCAATTGAAACTTTCAGGTACTTTTAAAGTGACTGGAAGTGGTAACATTCAACCCTCTTAAGCACAATCAGTGTGTGTCTTTGTTTTTTCTGCTGAATTCAAAATCGTGCTTTAGAGCACAGAGTTTTCTCAACAGATGGCTCAAAGAAAGCTGAGACACAGGAAAGATGAGGCTGGCCAAGGATCTGTGGCCTCATGTGAGCTTTCTTCATATACCGGTTACCTGGCGTGAGGGTTCTCTCTTAAGTGAACATGTTACAGAATCATAGGATGGTTAGAGTTGGAAGGGACCTTAAAGACTATCTAGTTCCAACCCCCCTGCCCCTGCCTGCAGGGACACCTCCCACTAGACCAGGTTGCTCCAAGCCCCGTCCAACCTGGCCTTGAACACCTCCAGGGACGGGGCATCCACAGCTTCTCTGGGCAACCTGTTCCAGTGTCTCACCACCCTCACAGTAAAGAAATTTCTTCCTGAGATCTAACCTAAATCTCCCCTCTTCCAGTTTGTAGCTGTTATCCCTTGTCCTATCACTACGCTCCCTGATAAAGAGTCCCTCCACATCTTTCCAGTAGCCCCTTTAGGTACTGGAAGGCTGCTGTAAGGTCTCCCCGGAGCCTTCTCTTCTCCAGGCTGAACACTTCCCGGCTGTGGGCTGTGAGGTGATGGTACGTAGCCAGGGGTTTAGTGCAGTCTGGGTGGGTTTATGGTCCCAGAGGCTTTCTAGCCCTGTGCATCCTTAGATCCTCTCTGAAAATCCCAGGGAGTCACTGGCCTCTGGATAACTTACACTAATGGAACACATTTTCTGGAGACCTTTTGTAAAAGTATCATGGTAATGATGCTATATGGTTACAATATATTTCAGTTTCACTGGTTTTAAATTACTGCCAGCAGCATAAAATATACATATATTCCTGCACAAACGAAGACCAAAGAGAGGTCTAGCCGTAAGCCTGGTGCACAGGTATTATGCTACTTAGAAAGTTCTTAGAAAATCATGGGGTATCATTATATTCTTTTAAGAGATTTTTCTGACAGCTGCTTTTGCTAATTTGTATTGTGTTTAGCTGGCTGTCAGGCCAAAGAAGTATGAAACACTTGACAGGGAAGGAAAGGTCTTGCGGCTTTCCTTAGATAACTAGTACACAAAATTCAGAAGCAGGAGAATGCAAATGAGTGACTGTTACTATCCACAGGTGCTGCTATGTGATGATGCTCTCCAAATGATGGCTGCTTGCTGAGTCAGATAGTAAAACACAAATATCAATTAGCTGTATTTTTATAATGCCATTGGAAAGTTCATGTAGTTGAATATCAAACCGTCGTCTTTTTGGTCTAGGCCCATTTACTTTTTTTAAATGTAAGTTTTGTTTTGTTTTAGAAAGAGACAGAGGAAGTTAGTATTAAACTTCAGGGCTTTTCTTTACCAACATTCACATCAGTTTTCTGCACCTGTAGGAAACTTGGCAGTGGCAGGAAATGCTTTGGACTTGGGAACTCCACTATGTCTGCTGTTAGACTGGCCCCAGGCGGGCTGTTACGGGGAGCTGGTAACTTGGGAGTTAGTATGGGCCAGGGACTATTTCCAGAAATCACTTTCAGAGCAGCCACCTGTTTAAGTTTTAATCGCATTAATGTTGTTCTGTGACGGCTGACCTCGGCCTTAGGAAGCATTTTGGGGTATGTCTCATATAATTTTACAGTAGACTCTCTGTTCAGGACCTTAGAGATAAATATAGCAGCGTGCCACACTATTACAGTGCGAACTTCTGTTCACCAGGCTGCTTGAATATCTTTCATTTCAGGGGGCAATAGAACTTGTGTTCTGCAGCTTTTCGCCTCCAAAATTACTCTGAAGCTTAATTTTTAACACATGGCTTTGTGTGTCAGCTTTGAATGTAATTTCCTGAATTTGGCATTTCGAGTCAAATACTTACTTCTACAGCTATGACTTGGTAGTGGGTTTTGAGAAATAAATTTCACGGCAGGATATTTGGAATGAATTTGGAGAAAGAAAATGCATAAAGAGAGGCTACCAGGTGTACCTACTACATCTGGTGATGAACTGCGTAGTCTCACTGCCTGCTGTGATGTAGTACCTCATGGCAGATACAGTGTGAGGGCTGATGCCCCCATTATTTCTGTAGGTCAGCATCCTTAACCAGACCGTGTTCAGCTGGACCAGCCCATGTTCCAGTGCAGTCTTTCCGTTGGCTTAGTAGCACAGTATATGAGGAAACTCTGAGCTCCTGCAAATTCAAGCTTTCCATGGCCTTTGCAACTGCTGTATGGGGAAAAAAGCTGTATTAATTCCCAGCACACTGGAGGGCAAGGCAGATGGAATACAGAAAATTGCTTTCACATTAGCACTATTCTTTGGAAATGTGGTAAGATATTTACTCCACTGTGTCAGGGGGCAAAGGATCAGACCTGTTTCCATCACCATCAAAAAAAAAAGTCTGCCTTTTAAATGAGCAACAGTCAGTTCTGAATAATTGCATGTGCTGTGGAAGCCATCAAAATAACAAAGTAAACCAGTTGTTACTGGGACTAGTAAAATAAGTATTTCCTCATGTCTGTAGCTACACAGAATTCAATCCTTACTCTTTTAGAGTGGTTGGAAGGTGAGGTAGTACAGGTTTGCTAAGTCATAGTAATGTATTTTCACGGTTTTTTTATCTTGGCACACAGAAATGCTGGGGAAGGTGTTTTGCAGAGGGATGAAGGCAAGTGGTGCAAGTGCTGTATTTACGTACTTGAAGCTGTTGTCTGTTCATTTCTCTAAACATTTGCTTTTGAAATCATGTTAGTATTCTGTCCTGGAGTTCAAAGCTCAGCTCCTTCCTTTTTCCTATAATGAAACGGTGTTTTGTGCATGCACTTTAAGTTGCTTGTATCCTCTAACATCTGTGCTGTAATACTTCAAACTGCTTCTGTCAGAAACTGGAAAACATTTTTTTCCAGATGCTAGTCACATTTTCTGGGTTTGTCTTTCAGTTGTCATGTTTATACAATGTTTTATAACACTGTAATGTTAATGTCTCTTACACCTGACAGCGTGATGAAATCAAATGATTAAGTGTGCAGTGCAGTGCAGAGACCGGAGCAGCTGTTTACTGGTTACAGCACTACTGCTTTTAAACTTTCTCCACATCTGCAGATTTCCAAGGGAATATTTTTTACGGTGTTATTTTTCATTTTATACACATCAGAACAGCAAAGTAAATTGTCTCCGTATAAAAACGGTTGCAGGAGTTGTATAATCTATATGTTTACAGTGTGTGGATATATGTATATAGTGTATTCTCAGTATAAAGAGAGACCGAGAGAGAGAATATTAACTGTGATGAAGTCATGAACCCAGGCGCCCGCTATAGGCATCTGCAAACACTGGTTACCCTGGCAACAAGTGGAAAGAGGTTGGAGAGGAAAGCTGGAGTAGGTTGTTGCATTGAATTGTTTTCAGCTTGTTTCTTCCTCACTAAAGCAGGGAGATGTTGAAAGGTATGATGTCCCTCTTTCTATGTGTATACTATTTTATATGTATTTAGACAGTTGTTGGGAAAGGGAAGGCTTAAAAAAAATACTTGTAATTCAGCTCAATTGGAGACGAACTTTTCAATATAAATAGTAATATGCATTGCAAATCTGTGGTTTTTTCTACGTGCTTAATTTTTGTGTGTTGTGTTGTAAGATGAGTGTGCTAAATGGATCTCCAGAGTACAGTACCTGTCCCATCTTCAGCCTGGAGATAAGTGACTATTGCTTATTACATCTCCAGAAACTGATTTTATTTTAAACTGGGTTTGTAGTGCTAATGTCTGAAAACCTGCCAGGACAGTACAAGTACTGGGTATTACCAAAAGATTTGTTAACTGATATTACCTCTGAGCTTCTGAACACCTGCAGAATGTGCTGTACTTATATTCTTGTGCTCTTGCACTTGTGCAGAATATTGTGGCTCATGAGTTAGTGGAGTCTTTACCTCCCTGGGGAAAGTTTTTTATTAGAAAAACTGGGACATTATGTTCAGGGCTATAACAGCATCTTCCTCAAGACAAATATCAAGATATTCGCTGCAGAAATCTGTTTTAGACAAGTAATAGGAGATCCAACTGTGTGTTTTCTTCTTGATTATCCCTCTCTCTTTTGCCCTTTTTCTCTGTAATGAAAAAAGAGATAATAAATGTCTGTGTGCTATATTAAACAGTATAAACTGTGATACATACACCTGAAACAACCAATTCTTGTCGTTTTCAGTAATTAAAAAAAATATTTTGTCCATTAACTTTATTTTTAACTTAGAAATAATGTCACTCAAGTGACCGGTACAAAAAATTAAAAAATTAAAAATTGCACAGTCCTAAAATAATGAAGTATATGACCCAATCAGGGAATAGAATTCAGTCACTGTGTATTTAACCCCTCTGATAGCAAGGGATTGATTAACAGACAGTGGTTCTTGATTTTTGTCATGTACTGGAAGACGCAGCCTAATAGAATATTAACAAGTGTTGTTTCCAGAAGTGTAGTGATAGAAATACACAGTGTGCCAGGCTCCTGCCCTTTCATTTCCATTCACTTCTACATGAAAAAGGGCTGACATATAATTTTATTCAAATTAAATCTAATTTTACTACACTATAAAACTGAATCTTCAAAACTAACAAAACCAAATATGATATGGAAGATGGAGATGTTTAGGAGTACAATGATTGCTTCTAAAAGAGCATAGACTGATAGCAGTCTTGTAGCATCTTCCTAGAAATAGGCTGCCCAGAGAGCTTTTGTCAGTGGGGCATAATTTAGTTAAAATAAAGCACAGCAAATCAGCTTAAGCAATGATATGTCTTATAATTAAACAAAGATTATAATCAGCATAAGAGGTAGAGTTTTGTCATTAAACAATAATGCAAATCAGAGCTCTTATTCTGAATGGTGAACTAATAAGTCCCTAATGTAATTTAGCAGTTGAGTACACACAAAACTGTTCTCAGTTAGCAGTATAGTTGAGGCTGTAGGATTTGCAGTTTATTTGTATGTAGCTGCTAAATTAATCACCAGTTTTATGTTCTTGGTTTATAAGTGGGTAAGAAAGATTCAGTTAGTACTTACCCTAGATACTTAAGACTGTGAGTTTGAAGCGTTGGAGTAAGTTTGAGCTGACTTCTTAGCTGTCTTGTGTGGTAATCTTCTGAAATCAGCATTTTCAGCTTGCTTTTCTTCAAATCTTGATGTAATGTTTCTTTTTATCTTTTGATCAAGTGTCTTGTAGCCATTTCAGCATGGGAGTCTTCTGGGTTTAGACTACCGCTTATCATCAGTGTAATGGGATATGTGTATGTTGGCTTTAGGCCACATTAGGGCTGATCCTTCTTCGTCCAGTCACTTTGTCAGCATGTGGCTAAATCATACGCATATCTGGTGTAAAGGGCAGGCAAATACGGAAAATGATCCTTCAGCTTATCCTCTGCTTCTTAAACAGGGAAACAATGAATTACGATTTTCCTACTCAAGGTTCCTCTAGTTAAGTACTTCCTTCTGTGTTGTTTTTAAGCTGATTTCGTCTATTAATACATGTATAGATGCAACTATTATTTTCCTACTTCCAGTGCTGTATTTTGAAGCACCCGTAGAGAAATGTGCAAGAGAGTGCTGAGAATGAGAACTGCATTCTTCTGCATTAGACCTTTCCATTTTGTGCTTGATAGTGAGTGGAACATCACAGAACAGAAGCTGCCTGTGATTTGTGCTGTAGTGTGTGACCTTTCCTTTTCGGGAACTATTGGAGAATTCTCTACAAGCAAAGTCATTTATCCTAAAGCTTAGATTGGCTGTCAGCTACAAGTTTAGATGATGAGTTCTTTTCTTTACCAGTGAAAATTAGTGGATGAAAGAACTTGCAGCATGCTTTGGTAAGCCTTTTTTTGTACAAATTACTCAAGAACCCTGGAAAAATCTAACTAATCTAAAAAATTGCATCTTTCGAACTGCATTGACCTGACTTTTACCAAGCTGTTAAGTTGTAATATTGTCTTAAGCATTTTCTGCAAGGGGAACTCTTGTACAGGAGAATATTACCATGGTAAATTCCAAGTTCTTATATGCATTGGTGAAGATGGAGAAGTGTTTTCAGCACTTGAGAGGGTGGGAGTATATTTCCAATGAGGAAAAGTTGAAATATATATTCCTTTTTAAGACATCGTACTGTCAAAATCCTAAATGAATTTAGGGCATGGACACATAAAGAATTTTAGAGCAAGTTAGGCTCTTAGGCAATATACATTGCATCTGCTGCTCTGTGATAGCTGCCTGTGCACACCTAAGCCTGTGTAAATATAAGGTGATTCAAATTAGACTAGACAGCCCTTTGTTTCTGAAGGATATCTTCATTTTTATCAGAGAATAAGAGCTTGTTTGTGTGTCCATAGCGTTGAAAGCCTTGCTGCTGTTTCCGTCTGCCCTTCCCAGAAAGGGCACCACTAACTTTCAGTAGCTCAGTGAAAATTACTCCTGTTATGTACAATATGCAGCTCGGCGTGTAAGAAAACTGGTTTAACACTGCATTAATTTAAAAGGAGACACAGCTGGTTACATAATAAAGAGGTTGTACACACACACACGGATTCTGAGTTACAGGCATCCCGCGTTCTGGAATAGCAGAAGGTGGGAATTTTAGACTAATGTATTTATAGAGGTACAGTGGATGTATCAGTGAAAAGTGGGCTTTTAGTATAACTTGATACTGGTTTCATAAAAAAACGATTTGGCCCTGTTACTGATGCTCACAGTAATTAATCTTCCTTACCAGTAAGCTGCACTTCAGTGTAGCATGTACCTGTGGTTGCAGATCAGAGAGGGACCCATCGATCCCAGCTGGCTCATCATGAAGGGTGATGGATTTTGCTCTGCATGTGTGGCAGGTGTTTTAACCCTCACATCTCCAAAGGAGCGCGGTCAGTTGCATGTGTTTTTCTTGCAAATGTGCAGAGGTCACAAAATGTCATACGCAAGAATTTTTCTTTCGCGTTTTAAATGACATTTACTTTATTTTAAGAGTTTGAATTGATGGCACCAAGTATGAAGAAGTTGGTATTGCCATCTTAGCTTGCCAATATTTAATTTCACTCAGTCACGTTACGGCTTAGAAATAGAGCAAGGGTTTAAAAAAACCCCACAACTACCAGTTGGTTAGACAGCAAAAGGATTGAAGCTTAGGAGAGAGATCAGGATGTCTGTTAATCTGTTAATTATATTTCATTACTAAAGAGGAAGAAGAGCTTGAAGTGCCTTTGGAGGGGCTTGGATTTCAGCAACAGGAGTCACGGCTTTGTCAGCAGATGAAAATGGCTACTGTGGCACCATCGCCAGAGCCTGTTTGCTGGCAAGTGGAATCGGTGACCAGCACGAATTCGGGACATGTTTGTACCCAAGGTAAGAGCTCTCCATGCTTCAGAGAATTCCGAAAAGGGGTGGTTAGCTGCAGATCAGTCTGTAGGGGTTGATTGATTGATTGGGTAGTAGTGATTCATATTCCTCAGTTTCTCTGCCTGCCTTCTAGTCAAGTATTTCAGAGTTTAGAGGCATTCCTGGCAATGTCCCAGCTTCCTGGGAAACTGCCTTGTCGTCCCTTAATGGTTATTCTTTTTGGTGCATGACTCACATGCTAAATACCACAGCAGCAAAGCCAAATAAAAAACCTTGCAGTACCGGGCTATCATGCTACATAGTTTGTGCATCCTGTAAAGTAGAATTTTTCTTTTAATTGAAATCTTATACGGGGCGGTATGACAATAATCTTTGGATTACACTATTGGAATATTTAGCAGAAGGAAACAATTTTTCACAAAAGCTGACTCAGTCTGTGTAAACATTAAAAACAGCATTGCAGCAGTTAGTGCTTTCTATCCCTCCTCTGCCCCCTTCCCAAGAGAAGTAGGAGTTGGTGTTTTAATGGAAAAAATGTAAAACTTGGTATTTCAGGCAGGCCTCATCTAGATATTCATGTTTGAGATATCTTTTTTTTTTCCTAATTTGAGAGAGGCAGATTATCCTGTGTGTGATTACTGCAACATTTCTGGTACTCTACTCTGAAATGATTGGCTGCCCATGGAGATGGGTCACTGGTCTTGATGGAAACCCATGCCTCGTCTGTTGTGGCAATTCTTACATTCTTGTGTACAGTTGAGAACATACAATTCAATTTTACATCCCTTAGTAGCTAGTTCTACTGCTGGTTGTTTTTCAGGATAGCATCAGGAAGCTGGAATTTTATTTTGCTGTGTTTAAGCGGCCATGTCAGTTCCAGAAATCTGCAAGAGATGGATTTGACAAGACCGAAACTGAAAAAATGCATATGAACACCTGTCATTATTACCAGCCTGAGATAGACGCTCGTGTTTTCATTCATATAACTTTAAAAAAAAAAAAATAGTTTTGACTCTGTATGAAGCAGCATTATTAGTAAGAAATCAAGAAGTCTCTTCTAAGAAATTCTCTGGTTTTAATGTGAAAGCATTGTCTTCTACTGGGTATTGTTGTGTGTATATTATTTTGTAATGTGATAGTGCCTAGGGGTGGGCTGGATCCCTCTTTACTTCATGAGATGAGACCAGTCTGAGCAAGTTTGCATTGTAAAGACCACAAGCTGAGACACTTGGGAATTATGTGTAGATGACGTGAACTAGCATGGGAGACAGCGGCATGAGCACACCAAGGAGGATTTTATGGCAGGATTTGAAGAGAGTAAGAAGGAAATTTTGACAGGTATTACTATGTATTTTTCTTAAATTGTTGAGGAGTTGCTATCTCAATAATTAAAGAGTCAATGCTATAGTGGAAAAAATCAAGACTCCTAAGTAAAGCTAAGTAGGTTTATTTGTTGCATTATGGAATGGGGAGACAGTTAGAGAATGCAAAGGTGAGATGATTGCATCTGAAACAATAAAATGGAAAATGGTGTTTGCAGTAGACTTCCAGCTAGATGGGTCAATGCTACACTGCCAGTTGTCGTGCTTGGTCAGATTGATTGTCCAGTAAGGATTTTTTAAATTATTACTGGTTTCCAGTTGTCATTATGGAATCTTGAGACACTTCCTCCTTCTGTTTCTCATTCTTAATTAAAGCAAGGCTCGAAGAAAGGCCTTTTCAGCCACCCATATGTCTTAACAATGAACTGTTCCCTGTTTTTTGACATCTGATATCCTAGATGGCTTCCTAACATGTTTTTTCTTACTATTTTCTGTTTAGCCTCCAGTTCCAAGCCTGAACTCAGCTCCAGTTCACAGACTTTGGGAAGTCAGCAGAACAAGACAGATGGCACCCGAGTAAAAACTCGCATTCTGCCCAACATGCCAAAGCTTTTCATACCTTCATCTGTCACCAAATTTCCACCTGAGATCACTGTCACTCCACCCACTCCCACCCTCCTTTCTCCAAAGGGCAGCATTTCAGAAGAGACCAAGCAAAAATTAAAGGTAATAAAAGGGAAACAGTAATTTTTTAGATTATTGTTTTTACCTTAATTCTCCTCTCAATAAAATACTTGTATGAAAGGAGCAACAATTCCTGTCTCAGTTTATAATCAGAGATAGAATAAATAGTGGAAGAAGATGCTAGCTCTTATCAGCAGAAGCCAGCTGTAAAGGACTGATGAAGTGTTGGCCATGGGTGAAATCATAGTTATCCTAGTCCTTAACCCTTTTCTGAGGGAATTAGAAAAAATTACAAAAAATGGGTGAGGAAGCTGGCGGAGCCATTGCAATTCTTAGGTTAGTGGAAGCTACCAGAATATTAATGGTGGGGAAGCCTGCTGGTAAATGTTACGGTGTTTCACCTTGGGATAACGTATCTTTTATAGAACTAAGAGAGCTGTTGAATGTGAAGGAATAGCAACCAGGTGGCTTTTATCCCTGTGATCATGGGTTTATCCTGACTATTTAGCAATATATTCTCTCTCTCTCTTTTTGGGATCAGTCTGCTATTTTGTCTGCTCAGTCTGCAGCGAATGTAAAGAAGGAGAGCCTTTGTCAGCCAGCTTTGGAAATCTTAGAGACCTCAAGCCAGGAGTCCTCACTGGAAAGTGATACTGATGAAGATGATGACTACATGGACATATGAATGAATTCTGGCCATCATCAACACCAACCATATAACCATTCTTCTTGTTGCCAGCATCTCTGGCAGTCGAAACATCTTCGTTGGCATTACTCTCCATTTAATCAGCATCATTGTGTTCTTCACTTTCATTAACTTTGTTATCACCACTACCACTTGTATTGCCTTCAAAATCTTCGCCATTCTCCCCATCATGGTGCTTGACGGAAAGAACGATTGTTTACCAGGCAGTTAATTAATTTGGACCACGCTATCACCTTTAACTTCAGTAGATGGAAGGATGTTTTGAGCTGCAGTTCGCATCTACTGTTCCTGCTTCTGCAAACCAGAGCCTTGGGAGTCACTCCAGTAGCTCTTTTCTATAGCATTTTCTTACTTTTAGTTGTCATTTTGCATTTTCCCCACTAGTTAAGTTTTTCTCCCAATAATTCAACAGCCTAATGTCTGTTTAGCTATGCCACAATTACTCCAGCAGCTTCTTTTAAGGTGAATGGACTAGGAGAAATTTGCTGAGCTGGTAGAGGTCTTAAGTGCATCTAGAAAGTCTACGGCTTTGTTGCGGGGCGCGAAGGGTGAGCTGAGAGTGTGTCAGCTCCTTAGCACTGCTGGGCGCTTTCTTGGAATCTGACTCGGTGACAAGAGGCAAAAAATCAGCTTTTCCAGGGAGACAGAGAGGTTGGCCGCCTGTTTGTGCTCATTTCACATCAACGTATGAGGTCCAGCAAAAATTACCTACCTGAATGTTGGCTTAAAGAACTGATCTTTCCAGAATTGTCTTACAGTCCTTTCTCTTCTAATGCCTTCGACAAGCATTTTGAATTGGGGGCTAGATGATATTTTTATGGTGGTATTGAAAAAACTTGAAAGATTTCAATACCATTTCAGTAATGTCTGTTTTTTACAGAATGACACGAAAAGGTGTTTTTTATCTATCTGCAGAGGGACTGCTCACAGTTATTTATATGAGAAAATAATGGTAACAAAGATCCTTTTTTTTTTCTACTAAATGTTAACTTTGTAATATAATGAATGCAAACCGTGCAAAAAAAAAAAGTCACACTATATATACACACGCGTGCGCCCACACACATATATATGTGTATGTACATATATATGTATGTATATGAAAAAAGAAAATGCATACAGCTTGCAATGTCAGATTTCTTTGTGTTTGGGGGAGGTGGTTTTCTGTAAAATGCAGAGCTTTGTATAAACTTTTGGTTTTTTTTCTAATAAAGTTGAAATGTACTGTTGTCTCTGTTCGTCTGAGAGGGCAAGGTGCCATGGTTCTGGAAAAAGTGCTACTCTGCTCTACCTTTTATTTCTTGGATAAGAAGGTAGTGGAGGAAGGGGATGGGGGGAAGCCTCCTCCTTTTCTGAAGACTGCCGGAGCTCTTTGGATGGATTTGGTCTTGTGGTTGACCTGGAACGAAGGTCAGCCAGTGTTGCCAGGATTTCCTGCAGCGGGTTTGCTTCCCCGTTGAGACATGATCTGAATTCTTTCTCACCTATCTGAGTACCTTTGAATGCTCATGAACAACAGAAGGGGTGGACAAAACATGGTGAACGGGATTACATAGAATATTTGGCTGTACAAATTAGCATTTAATCCACTATTACAGTGATGGCTCTTGTTTACTGTAACAATGGTGGATGGACCCTGGGTAAAAAGAAGCAGCATCAAACTTTGTATTGAAAGTTTATTCTTATATTGTGGGTTATTTGTTTTAAACAAAATGTAATTTGTAAGCAAGTGAGCCTGTCTATCTTGGGCATATTAGCAACTGTTCATGTAACGTGTTCACTTACTACAAGTGATAAGTCAGCTGGATGCACCTGATGTAGAAAAGACCGAGTAACTGAATGGTAAAAGCAAGTGGGTATTTTCGATAGTAATATGTTTCCAGTGTTTGCTCTTTAATTTGGTGTAAGTTATTATAAATACAGTGTATAGCATACTGTATAGTTATTGACTGGTAGTGGGCTAAGGTAGCTTCAGATAACCAGGCATTATCTTTATTTTTTCAGAAGATGGCACAGGAAAAATGAAATCGGCTTCTTAGGAGAAATGGAACACAACTTGGAGGATGAAATTCTAAATAGGGGTTTTTCACCCGAATAGAGCAGACTACATAGGCTTTTTGGCTAATGTGTATTCTTATATGTGCATCTAACTTTTAAGATCACATTTGAATTTTTAGGTCTGTGCTTCTAGCATGGGTTTGGTGTATGAAGGCAGAGTGTTTGATTTTCTTAATTGACTTTGCTCACTGAAAATGTTTGTTTTCCTTTATTATTCTTAAGGATTCCTTGGCATTAGGCATTTGCCTTCCCCCCACCCCCTTACCCCTCAAGCTTGGTAAAATGCCTGATTCTGAGCTTTCTTTTGACTCCTAGTCTTGCTTTTTAAGAAGGATTTTTTTTTTTGCTGGTTAAGGAAAGCTGGAACAGTAACTGAAACTCTTCCTGTCAGCAGAGAGAGCTGAACTTTGCTAATCTGCTCTAAACTCATTTTAATCTTCAGACTACACAACTGTGCAGCTTGTTTATCCTATATTCAAAACTCTTACCTGTTTTTTTCCGCCCTCTTTTTAAAAAAAAAATAAATTATGATCTTTTATTCACATCATGCTGTCAGGTAGCTCAGGGACTTTTTCTGAAGCTCGAGAAGTTACTGAGATGGAACTACACAGGTCATCTCCTTCAAATCCTGCCCTTCTGCTGATGACTAAATAGCATGTTGCTCAGCTGTGGGCCATCTCCTGCAATGGGTGTTACTGCTGAATTGCACCAGAGGAGCCGTTCTTCTTCTATATGTGTGAAATCATCTTTCTGTAAGTATGGTTTATGTAGTTCTGCAGTTCAAGGAACCATATTCTGGAGTGAAGATGCCAAGACCACTGGATGTGCTCACATGCAATGTTTGTCTGAATCGCCATCCCTAAAGGTACTTGGAGCAAGAACTTCAAATCCTTACAAGCAGAAGTATTCACTTAACACGGCATTTTCTGAATCCTGGCAATATAATGTTGTGAAATTTTTAAGGAGAAAAAAAAAAAAGCATTATGGTAAAACTGCAGTTAGCTATTAGTTTATTTGAAGTAATTTCTTTGATTTCAGTCTAATCCTAGTTGTAATAGCTTGAAATCTCAGTATAGGCAAGGTGTAACTTACCAGCTCCCCCCCTTTCGGAGTTGCATATCAAATGTAAACACAGCATCTATCTTCAGGATTTACTGGTTAACTTCTGATTCTGGAATCTCAGTGTTCTGAGGTGCCTTTCTAATGTGCCAGGCAAAGAAATGGCAGCTACTGAAGTATATTGCTTTTGTATTTGTTTGGTTTGTTTTTTCCCTGTGAAGCCATAGGGACAGGAGTGTTTGGTGCCTAAAGTAGTCTTAAAGGTAAGGTCTGTGACCAAGGGCAGGTGGGGAGGCTTCTTTTTTTTTTTTTTTTCCTTCCCTGCCAGTAATTGATTAAAAAACAAATCTTTTTTGGCTGCTGAAAAGCCAAACTGTTAAGACTTCGAGGCAAATAGCAAAAATGTTTTTGTTACAAAGCAAATGGAAAAAGAAATGATTTTGAACTGGATGTGGAGAGTAATTTGTGGATAGTTTATACGCTTTCCGTGCTGTTATTGGGCATTGTTTTTACACAGGGTAAGGTATCTTTCACTGATCACCATTGGTAGAGGTATGTAGTACTGGGATTTGGCTGTGTTCTATGTGATTTCATTTCCTGGCACAAGGATTATAAAATCCACGTGTAGTTAAGGCTGTCAAGAATGTATCTCTCTGAGGCAAGGACTAGTGTTTTACTAAGAATTAATTTTCTCCAGCACAGCTGTTATTAGTGGCTTCTGCCCACTGTCTCAGAAAAAGCTAATAATGTTTCATTCCACAAGCAAAACATCAAATCAAGAAAGATACTGAGTACCTTCCTTAATTTTACCATGTATTAGCATTTGTCAGTTGTTGTTTCTTGTTTTGGGTTTTTTTTTTTAATTAGAAGGAGATTTCCTCATGAATAATGAAATTAATGTCTTTTGCAGCCAAAATAAACACCATATGGTCAGGGAGAAAGGGACCAGGAAAAGATGAGGAAGGCATGGCAGCCGAAGCTGATTAGGAGACAGAATGGACTGAATTGGAAACAGAGGGGCCAGGTGAGAATAGACTTAAGTCTTACCATCCAGGGTGGGATCACACTATCGTTAAATTCAACACTGGTTTTGGCAGTGGTGTTGGTGTTTCAATGAAGATGAAAGATCCTTCGTGTACATAGCTTGTGCATAGCATACGTAGCTTG
Organism: Chionis minor; assembly: GCA_013398295.1. Lineage (NCBI taxonomy): Eukaryota > Metazoa > Chordata > Aves > Charadriiformes > Chionidae > Chionis > Chionis minor. Next base: position 338,147 of record VZSF01004565.1, read on the forward strand.
TGTACAGTGTTACACACCACGCAAAGCTCATTTCTGCTCCTGCAGGTGTTTGTCACATCCTTTAAGGGAGTAATAGCCTTTAAGAGTGGTAGGATAGACGAATTGGGATGGCTCAGATGAAAAAGCAGCAGGCATAAATCTTATGGCCTCTTTCTTAGTCATGTAAATCTGAGATGAAGAACCTTTGTTCTTGCAGCTGAAGATGATGGTAAGAACTTCAGTGTAGGTGTTGAGTGCTAATTTCCATCTTTCCCTTTCTTCTGGTTGATGATTAGGAATCCACTGATGCTAAGCTTTGAAGTATGTGTCAGGATTTTGGGAGTGACCTTGGGGCATCGCAGGCTCTACAAGCCCAAGTTATGCCTTTGTGAGAAGTTCTCTGTGGGGGACTCTGCCGTTGCTGCAGGGTACGGTGCAACAGGTAGCATTGTGCAGGGTAACACACCAGCATCTGAGGTTCCTTGGCTTCTGGAGGATGACTTATCTCCACTGAAATGGTTTTTTCACATTAATGCTTAGAAACTCCAGGCAAATCTCACCAGCGATTTAAAGAACATCTCTCCGTGTCCCTGCTGCTTTTTGCCCAATGCAGGTATGAGGACAACATGCGATCAGCAAGCACTTGTTAGTGAAGTCCAGAACCCTGGGTCCACAGTCTTTAAAGCTGTCTTAGATCTCACCAGCCTCTGTGTGGCTTTGTTCATGTAGTGTGGGTATCTCACTGCCTGTGGATTTCTTTTGGTCACAGCTGACCCGTAAAAAAGACTTGAGGCCTTAGAGACTATATATGGAACATGCACGTTTGTTTGATCTCCCAGCCTACNGCCCCCCCACCCCCCCCCGCCATACCACAAGCCATCTATACCAAGCGCTATACCAAGCACATGAGCCATATCTTTAGGAGTTCAAGGCTTGCAGAGGCTCTGATGCAGGCTCGGATGCAACAGCACATGGATGTCAAGGGGCTTTTCTGTGCGTTATCTCAAAAATATTTTCTATCTTATGGACGGACTTACCCCTCGTAAAAAGTCATGTATGAATAAGAACAAGGCACGTGGCAGGTCTGGCTGGAGTGCGATCTCAAGGCTGTGAGAGCATCTGTCTAGTCTTGTGCCCAAAGTTCATCCCGTGTCATTTGGGAGCTACACTGTCTGCTCTGGTAGCACTAGAGGGGGCCCTAGGACAGTGAAGAAAAATGAAAAAAAGAAAATGGGGGGGGGGGGGGGGGGGGNATTAGAAAGAGAGGGGGGGGGGGGGGGGGGGGGAGTAGGAGGGGGGAAGGGAAAAAAGCAATCCTCACCCCACACCAAAACCTAAAATGGATGACCAGGATCTGTATCTAAACTTAGAAAAGAAAGAAAGACTAAAAATTACATTGCTGAAAGGCTCAATTACATTGTTGGTTTCGCCCTCACTTACTTCTAAGAGCCTTCTGCTACTGTACCATATGTCTTTTTCATAACATATACTCTGATTCAAAGCAGAGGGAATGAGAATCCTCAGAGTCTGTTTACAGGATTCTGTCCCACATTCCTGGCCACAGAAAAAAAAAAAAAAATTGACTTTGTTAGCATTACTGTTGTAACTTAGCAGGAAAACAGATCCCCTGCATACTTGCTTTTCACACAAAATCTATTTGCCCTATAACTGTTTTTCCTTTTTTCTTTTTTTAATTCCCTTATAAAAAGCCTACTGAGTGTTTTCCATTTTCTTAATGTGCAGCATATTATAAAGGGGGAGAGAAGGCATCTTTTGGTATCTNTACAGGATTCTGCCCCACATTCCTGGCCACAAAAAAAAAAAAAAAAAATTGACTTTGTTAGCATTACTGTTGTAACTTAGCAGGAAAACAGATCCCCTGCATACTTGCTTTTCACACAAAATCTATTTGCCCTATAACTGTTTTTCCTTTTTTCTTTTTTTAATTCCCTTATAAAAAGCCTACTGAGTGTTTTCCATTTTCTTAATGTGCAGCATATTATAAAGGGGGAGAGAAGGCATCTTTTGGTATCTTTTATGAAAGAAAGTATCATGTGTGAAAGGACTCAAATAATGCTTTCAGCTTTGTCAGTGTAAATCCTGTTTCAGTCCTGCAATTCAGTCCTAGTTCATGGCAGCGGCATGGGGTTTGTACCAGTGTAACTGAGCCCAAGCGTAGGTGATAAATATGCACCTTGTGGATCTGTAAAGTGTTTTGAGATAGTTTCATTAAAGTAAAATCCTAATTAGGGACAAAAATGTGTATGGAAATAATGGAAGTAGTATGTAGCTTTCAAACTTAGAAGAAATCTTCAGTAACAGTCTCTGTTATGTAAAGTAGCCAGGAGGTAAGATCAGGTTCTGTAGGCATCAAGCAGAAATGCACATGAAGTGGGATAGTCAGATGGAGCTGAGGCCACCAACTGACTACAGAATCAGAAAAACAAAGTCACTTCTTCCAAGGGGAAAAGTAAAATCACATTTCTGCCTGCGTTTAAGATTTATCTGAGCAATTAGATGATTGTGTATATAGCTTGGTACAAAAGCATTCCATTATATAATCCCAGTGGGAGGAACACTTCGCAGTGTCTCTCTAATTACATTGTCTTATTGAAGGAAACTGCCTATCTAAAACCAAGTCAACAGATACGGTAAAAAGTAGTTTTTGCTCTCAGGTTAGACACTGATATCCCTCTCTCAATTTTTATTTCTCAGCCTATTTTTTTTCTCTCCCTTCTCTTTCAGAGACCCTGCAGACAACAGCAAATTCCAGTATAAATGGAATATAAACAAAGTTCATATATGGCATAAGCATATGAGAACCACATTGGAATGGTATTCATTTAATTCTAGTTAGAGTGATACGATTCTAACTACAAGTGAAAAGCCATGTAGCAGGCCAAAGGCATTTTAGACATAGTGCTTCCTGTGTGAATGCCTAATTGTTAAGAACCCATCTACGTATTCACATTCTTTTCTTTTTGCTTCTCTGACACATACGGAGGGCTGTTCACAAGAAGTAATATGCAACTGAGTTTTATTTGCAAATAGGCATTGCATGAACTATTATCTAATATAGCACTGAACACATACTGTTCAGTAATAATTAGTAAAGGATGTTGTATGAGCCAAAAAGCTTCATACTTTTGAAGTGTTCTTTGATTCCTTCTAAGTCACATCAGAGATTTAATTTCCTTAGGTTACACACTAAAATGTATGAAGAGTCACATTTTTTATTCTAAATGTGTGAGCCTATATAAAACGTAACTCCTTCAGTAAGATTGCAATGATCATTTTCTTTTCCCCTTAAGAGATGGCACTAGATGTATTGTGAAAGAATAGCTTAACTTGTTAATTGAGCCGACATATAAAACCACCATGCTGTATAAATGTCAGAAAGCAGTAGTTTGAATAAGGAAATTTGTCACTTAGGAATGTCTAGACTGTATATTAGATTTCCATTAGGTTAGAGTGAGTTAGGAAAAAAAATTAAGGTTTAGAAATTCATAGTGGAAGTTACTGAGCTTACAACATCAATTTGCAACACTATGCCCTCAAGTAATCAATGCAAGTTCGAACAAATAACAGTGCTGCTATGACTTTCCCAATAGACACCGCTGCTGGAAATTCTTCCTATATTTAATAAGTAAATGGGCTTTCCTGGGAGCAAAACAAAGAGTCTGACGTGTTGTCTCACAGCAAGCAGCAGTGGTACAAGATGTTTTTTTCAGTTTGGCTTTCATGAACATAATAACAGCTTTGGATTGCATATCGTAAAGCATTGCTGCAAAAAGAAGTGCAGGAGTTTCTTGTTGATAACCTGGGTCCATTGATCCCCTTGCTTTGCAAGCATAAAGAAACCTTTGAATTCCGCCAGTGCGGTTAGAACTAGCCACTGGCGTCTGGGCAGCGCTGTTGGACTGTTCACATTTTTATTGTCAGAAGACAGAGACTTGGCTCTTTCTGTAGAACCCAAACTAACCAAGTGCATTTACTGGTACGCTCTTGGATGCACCGTGATGCTTTTCATTGTCTCTAAAATCAATCTTCCAAATGAACTGAGCAAAAAATTCTCCTACAATAGCAAGTATTACTAGGCCTGTACTTTTTTTCGGACGCCGTTAATATAGCAGGTTTTCCGCTGCCTCCCCCGTGGCTACAAATGCGTCCCTGTTGGCTGGGGTGGCAGGTGCTGAGCCTGGTCTGGGTGCTGCAGCCCTCCCTCTGCCGGAGCAGACCCACTCCCCAGGCTGAGCTCCTCCGCCGTGTGTATTGGCAGCTGTTAAGAGGCAGACACAAGGCCCTTTAACAACTGCATGTGATTCAGATGACTGCTCTGGAGATGTTACCGTCTAAATTAATGAGTTGGCTTTTAGACAATTGATAATTGAATTAAAATGTAAGAGAGAGTAAATAGTATATGCTTATATGCAGTCCTCCTGCATTTGCTTTTTTAATAAGATGAACTTCTTGCAATTTCAGTGAAACTCAGAAATACTTGCGTTACCGTTACAATGCCCAGTTTGTGTGTACGGTCACATTTCAGTAACGACAACTCGCATGCAAATACAGCACAGCGCAGCAACTGTCCTGTTACTAGTACTATGGAGACAAACAGAAAAGTAGCTTTAAAGGATAGGAAAATATGGAAGTGTTATTTTCGAGTGCGAAGAGTCTGCTGACAAAGAGGTAGAGAGGAGGATGACAACATTTCTTCAAAAAAAATGAGCCTGATTCAGCAAGGTACTTAAGTGTAAATGACTACAGCTGATTTCAGTGAAGATAGCAAAGGACATCACCAGCTTATATTTCACAGTAGGTTTACGTTGTATACAGTTTCTTTAGTGACCCAAAGTATTTCTACAACTAAAATTTCCATTGAAAATGGATGCCTTAAAATAAATAGACTTCCTTAGTACTCGTAAACTCAGAAGCTCGCAGTTAACGACTGAAAAATGCAAAAGGCCAAAGGAAGGTGGAAGTATCTCTGCCAGTAACAATTTCAACCCCGATGAAATCTGTGGGAAACTGAGTCACTATAAGGAATGGGCTTGGATATTGTAGGGTCTGCAAATAAAACGACACTGTAATGTGAGGTTTTGATAACAAATCAGTCAGAGTAAACAGGAACAAACTGTAGTTTTAAAATTGTGCTACATTCATTTGAGAGCAATACTAAGGAAGTAAAAATTCCCCGATTAATTCTCCCTGAAACGATGATGGCTGTGGCATACACATGAACTTTGGAGAGCGACTGGTGTTATCTACATAAGTTCCAGGAAGGGAGATCATAAAATGAAGTTCTTTTTAGTGATGCAAGTCTTAGTGCGATCCCTGGGGCAGGGTGTTTATTAGGAATATTATTTTCTTTAACAGCTTTTCTCCCCCATCCTCAGTGATTGATACTGTTCCAGCAAGGAAATCCTGGTGGCGTTCAGAACAGCAGTAGCAGAGCTGGTGATATTTACTGAATATGATGGACTAGAAGCTGGCTCATTCTTGGTGTATTTTCTGTCTGGGCTTTGTCAATATTCACTTTCTGCACCAATTTCATAATAACACGTTGATTTACTGATTAAATCACAAGAGTCAAAAGAACTGTATTGTGCATGAGATCTTTTCTGCTAGCTGGTGAGTTTTTCAGTTAATCATTTATTTTCCATTTTCTGTGTCCATAGAATGGAAACTACTTGTCAAAAAAAAAAAAAAAAAAAAAANTCCCTCATCCCAAAAGGCCACTGAATTTGAAGCTAGGACATTTTTATGTATCTTAAATTGTTTATAATTTTATCTTCTAACAAATTCTAATTAAAACTATGGCTTTTTCCATTTTGAGTGAATGAATATTAGTATTCCCTAGGAATTGCTCCAGTAGTTGAATTAAACAAGAGTAATAGAAAGTCGCCTGAGTTTTTGTCATGCTGAATACCACAGAGCTTCCCATGAGCAGAATTGTGGAGAAAATTAGCAAGTGTCTGCTTACGTAAGTGTAGGATATGCTCATTTTTTTGGAGAGTCCTTATCTCTGATTGCTGAGAAATTGGGATAATTCAGTGCAGCAAAACCAAGTCTTTTTTTTCTAATCAAGACTTACTTGGATTTTTCAGTTTTTACCATTCCCCAGTTGAAATTTCCTGTGTCTTGTAACCATTTAACAATATGTTACTAACCATCCATTATGTCCTGCCTTACTCTCTTTTAGATGAAAGAACCATGTAAAAAAAGAATTCGCCAACCCCTGTGACTGAATTTGAGCGATAATGTCAATGGAATTAACACATTGCCATTGTTGAATGGTCTCCTGTGGCTATATAAACATCAAGGTAACACATTTCCAAAGCAGAAGACATTACTGCTGTGATACTGTTGTTCTGAGAATATTTTCTTACTGCCAAAATATTCATGTAGATTTAGTATTTTGCCTGTTGGAGGATGATGTTAAAACGTAACAAAAAAAAGGTTGATTTCGCTGGTTTTATTTTTTCTGAAATCTGGTTTATTTGCTGAAGTAAATCTATTACATTGTTTGGCTAAACACAGACTTGTGAGAGTGCAAGTACGTTGAGGTTTATTTCAGAGGACCTCTTATTGGCAAATGCATTTAAATGGCAGCTCTCTTAAGGGGCTAGTTCCATTTCTGAAGAAGACCTTCTGGAAAAGCTGGGGCAGAACTGCCTTCAGGAAAACGAGGGTTCTTCAGCCTGGGGAGAGGTTGCTCCAGAATAATTGTCTCCCGGACTAGCTTCAGCCATTAGCATAACTTTCATCAGAAAAAGACTGAGGCTTAAATACCTTTGGTATGTTGCTGACTAAAATTTTAGTAAAATGCAAGTTTCAGTTTTAACTTTGAGGATGGCAAACAAGTTGTGAGGCCAGGCTAGTCAAAAGACTTTTTAACTGTGTTAATGCTGCTTATAGGCTCATTGTCATTGTCTTACCTAATGCAAGAGAGAAATAACTAACATGGATGTTGCACAGAAACTGTTTGTAATTCCTTCTGTCACAAAACCATTGACAATGGGTGCACTACAGAAACCAGAACCTGATCAGGTAGGACATGCAGGTAACAGTAATGACTTCCTTTATTATGAGTTTCCTGATTCTGGTTGCATACAGAAAAAGAATCTGTATTTCTGCAAGGATATTTCCATTTGTCTTCAGGCAAGAAAAAATTCAGGCGGTATGTTCTAAACCAGAACCGGGCAAGTTCCCTTCGTAAATACCCCTGGTTATGTGAGTTTTACTTCTTGCAGTCACCTTTAAAAAAAGAGCAATGGGCTTGCTGCATTTCTGCTAATCAGAGACCATAACACAGGTATTGAAAGGTGGGAAGTCAATCTCAAGGTTGACTTCACCAGGCAAAGACAGACATGGATTCTCCAGAATCCATGAGACATGCCCACTGCGTATACCAGAGCTAAAACAGTCTGGAAAAAAGCACTTCCGTTGTCAAAGCTGAATCTGGCACTTTCACGATCATTAGGGCTGAAACAGAAGAGAGGGAGGTATTGTCCATCCCAGTTGTTTGTTGCATGAGGAGCGCTGTGTTGGATTCCTTAGAGAAGACTTTTCAGCAGAGGGAATGTTCTGTTTCTGGACTGCTTTTGGGTAGGAAGGGATAGAAAAGAATGTTGTGATGAAAGGAGAGAGAAGTTGCCCGTGACAAGATGTGCAGAATGACTTGGTGGATCGTGAACACCGTGCATGAGTTAAACTAAGTGGACATGGTTTGTGTAAACTGATGTCCTTTTTATCCCTTGAGGGCTGTTTGAAGCTCTCTGAAAGCAGAGAGGAGAACAACTAATAAACTTTGTGCATCGGAATTGCAGAGGAACTGCTTCTTTCCTTTGTGGATCAATCTTTTGTCAGCCCTAACACAGTGGCTGATGGCTTTAGTGTATCTCCACTGTCACCCAAAGGCACTTCTTGGGAAATGAAACCCAGCGGCTCAATAACTTGACACTTTCCATCTCTCTGGCCTAGCCCTAGGAGTGGGGAAGAGGAGTGCTCTACCAGGCTCAGCAACATTTAGATTGCAGTCACACCTCCCTTGGGAGTCAATAGCTGGTCTTTTGTGAATTATGATGTGTGGAAATAGAGGATTTTATTTCTGTAAATCCTCAGCTGGGTACAAAACCTGATGGCAGGACCCCCGAGCCCAGCAAGAGGATACCAATGGCAGAAGCATGCACAGCTCATTACTTTTTTTTTTTCCCCCCCTTCACCATGTCTTACTTCTCATTTTTTTCCCTCTTCCTTTCTGCCCTCACTTTTCCATACATTTTTTCCCCACCTACCCACGTTTTCAAGTGAGAGACAGCTCTTCTGAAGAACAGGAGTTGCGGAGCCCTTCTGCACTTCTTCTCCGGGGTTATTCAGGAAACCTGGAAACCTGTCTGCAGATGGCTCCCAGCACCAGTGCCAAAACGGGCACCAGCCTTGTGACAGGTGCAGCTTTGGCCAGCAGCAAATGACACCAGTGACAATGCCAGGTAGGAGAAAGTGGTCCATCATCTGAGTCACCGAATACGTTTGTGATTTTATCACCTCAGACTGTCATAAAGTAGCTGTGTGTATATATGCTGTGAGACCTAAACATCTAGCAGAAAATCTTGTGGGGAAAACTCAGCATGATTGCTGTAGTTTATTTCCTGTTAGTTGTCGCTCGGTCTCCATCGACAAGATTCTGAATGAAAGGCAGGCCTATCCTCTGCTCGGGGTTGTTGTTAAGGTTCAAACTTGAGCATGAAAGATTCTTTCTTTTTGCATTTCACTTGCTTGGCACTTTGACTCCCTTCTGGATGATCAGTGTTTCAGCTCTGGAGCCCTCTTTACCAGTTTGTTTTACAGCAGACTAACAGAAAGGAGCCCTGCCACTGTCCTGCTCAACTGTATGCTATTTGCATATATGCATCCTGTGGCTATATTTGGCTGGAAACAAAAGCATTGCACTTACTGCAGAAAACTATATGAACAATCTCTATTTTGTAGCCTCCTTAATATTACCGTGTTTTTTATAGGTGGATATGGCTGAACATCGCTGTCTTCAAAAGAAAAGTTTAAGTGATACTAAGCAACTCTTCAGGGAAAATCTGGAGGTGGAAACAAGGAACTGCCAAAGTCAGCAATTCCTCCTTTGAAAAACTCCTTGACAATATGACGTGAAGGGAGAAGAAGGAGTAATTCCACCCTGGAGAGAAAAAAGAGGTCAGAAAGACATAATGGAGGACCACCAATGGCCTTAGATTTCAAATTTTTGCCTCAGATTTCTGATGATCTAAGCCAGTCCTCCCAAGCTGCTGTCATAACTTCTTCACTCTGTCCTGTAGAGCACAAGCACTGTTTAAATCTGGTAGGTTCCCTCTGGTCCATGAGCAGTTATTTGAAAATGAAGTAGAATACCAGTAGCTTCTCCAAAACCATAGCTGACCGCGAGGATGCAAGCAGGTGTGATGCCATTGGCCAGTCCTCCCAATTGCTTACGTTGTCTTTGGCTCCAGTTCATTTTGAACTTTGTGCAGAAACACCAGCCCAGGTTCCATGTGGTCCTGACCAACATGGATACCTGCACCTTACCCTGGAGCGCAATACCTGCCTTTACATTTCTAGAAGTGATTTTTATGGCCGTGTGTCCTGGTGACAGCCTGTCGCAATTCCAGCGTGACCTTTTCAATCTCCTTGTTTTTCACTTCATCAGTCTTTCACTTTGCATGCGACAAAGGAACATCTCTCAATGCAAAACGTGCATAAGCAAGGAGAGAGGGTTGGGCAGAATTTGGACTCTAACGCAGCTAAGTTAGAGTATATACAATTTAAGTTAATTAATTTGAGTATATATACAATTAGTGTAATTGATCGTTTTTCCTACTGTAGACATAATAACCCCTAGAATTCTGCAATGGAATTTTGCCACAGCTTTGTCCAGTGGCAAACCTTTGACTTTGAAACCTCAAACCATTGCAGCGGGATATTCTCCAGAGTGCAGGAGTGTTCTCAACATTTCTTCTCCTGAGATTGCTTCAGGTTAGGTCTTGGTCACGCAGAATTCATGTGGCAGGAACATCATGGAGAGGCAGGAAAATTAAAGATTGAATTGTCCTGTCATAACCAGTTCCCTAACAAGTATATGTGAAACGTATCTAAATACTTGCTTGATCTTGCTGCCTGGATTTGCCTCCTAATAATTTTTTTAACCCAGTCTCCTGGTTTCAGCCCAACTTGGGAGAAGTGTAGAAGTTGCACAGATGTGTTAGGTCCTACGGGTTTCCTGAAAATGCTCTGTCTGAGGGAATGGCTTCAATGTGAGTTAACATAATAGTACACAGCAGAGAATCCACACAGGAAAGCTGCTTTACAAGTGCCTCAGTCACGAGAAAAGCATCAGTTGAAGCCCTGGATGGGCCACAAGGTACGTGTAGCAATGCACAAGTGTGAGTATTCCTTGCACCCTGTCATAATCTGGCTGGTTTGGTTTTTTTCTTGGTATTGAGAGGAAGACACCGGGCAGCACTAAGCCAGTAAAGCAAACTAGCAGCGAGGAGGAGTGCTACAAGCTCCTTGGCGGCAAGTCCAAACCTGCATTGCAGGCAGAGTTCACTCTCACCACGTCTGACCTGGCAGTAGCTCCCTGCAGGAGCTTAAACCAGTAACTGCAGTATTAGGGGGTGGCAAAACCAGTGACCTCATTATTGATAACCATCTAATCTGTGCTCAGAAGGGGTGCTTGCTCTCAAATATGACTTTGACTTCTTCCTACACACTTGCCAGCACTCTTCTTAGCAGAATTTGAATATTTCTGTTGAATTTACATTATATTGTTGTTTGTGTCTGCACTTGGTTGGCAGGCATAGCTTAGGTTGTAAACTGCCAGTCATTTAAAAATGGTTTTGCTGTCAAAAAAGCAAACACAAAGTTTGTGTTTTTAAGAGTGGTACCTATTATGTGTGTGTTAGCAATCGCTAGGTTAGAGAGGAGAAGAAAGCTAAGTCATTTAAGCCTAAGTAGATGCACTCCAGTTTTTTCAGTTTAATGTAGTCATTGCACACCTCTCCTGTCCTCAGTCCAAGTGGAACTTGTCTGTATAACTGTTCGGTGAGCTCAAAGCCATGGGTCGTCCCTTGGGTTTCTCAAGGAATTGCAACTAATACACTTAAATCATTCAAGTGCCTGATGTTCTTAACAACTTAAAAGCATTTGTCCACTATAGTAGGGCTAATTTTTAATTTATTTTTCTAAACACATCTATCCAAAATGATGCTAGGCTTTTATATTCACAGCAGGGAGCATTGTGAGGTTTAAATATCCCTTTAATCACTAAGGATGTAATAAAAACAAGAATTGTTCTTTGAGCTGCAGAGTGTTACCCAGGGAAAAATCTACTCTGGAGCTTACAAATGTGAACTGAAGAGACAAACTGGGCAATAAAATCCACAACTACGGACCAAACCGGCTAAAAGTTGGTCTGTAGCTGCCCATCAGGAGCTGAGGCTTGGAGGGGGGAAAAGGCCATTCAGCACCTCTAGAGCCATAAGAGCCAGGTCATAAACATTTCACAATCTGCTGGGTAGGGGGAGGGAGCCGGGGGTCTGTGAGCCTGCCTGGAGTTTGTACCCTGGCCCATGACTGCAACAAAGAATGAGTATGAGGAATTTGCCAATATGAGAGAAATGGAGGAAAAAATCTAGACGGATTAGGGATTGCAGGAAGAAGTGGTAGCTGTGATTGATTATGTCCGTTCATGTACAGCCATGACAGCCTCATCCCATTGCAGACTTCAGGAATCCATGAAATCTGGCAGGTGCTCTCTTCTGTTATTGCTGATGTCGAAGGATTCTTACCTGAATATTGCTACTGTGGACACCAGTATCATTTTGCTGCCAGGTGATGAATGTGATGGGTGAGAAAAAGTATGCCTCACAGTTTATCCAAGGACTTTCTGCTTAAAATGAATACATATATCCAGCTCTGTGTTTCCTACAGATTATATATGTCCCATCATAATGTTCTATATCAGCTTTCAAAAACTGTCTTGCGGGATGGTACCGCGTGGATCTGTCTTGGCATTCTTTTTGGTTTTATGGGAGATCCTATAAATAGCTCCACTCAGACTCTGCAGGTTAGTTAGACATCCTGTGAGTTCGGATCCCTTCTTCCTGTGGGATGGATGCACAGTTGTATGTATCCTAGGGCTATGTAACTTTTTATAGTTCTTTTTTAGAGAAATGATAAATTGTAATGTAAAGAGAAAAATAAAGCGGTAGTAAAATCCTAGTAAAATGAAACATGGTTTATTGTAGAATGCTGTGAATCAAAATCTGCTACGTATGGTTTAATTGATCTGTTCTCTCATGCTTTCTGGTAATGTTAATTATCTTCCTTAAAAAGTTCTTTAGAGTCAATAGTGATGTTGGAGGATTGGAGCTCTACTCAGCTCTGTAGAGCTCACAACAGTTTTTATTTTTAAAGTCCAAAATCTCTAAATCTTAATAATTTTCTTTTGGTTTTTGAAGATAGTTCCTTTGATGGGGAATTATACTGTTTATTGATTTCCTGTTTTGATTAGAACCTTATTGTGATGAACAGCATATGGAAAATTCCTTATGAAAGGATAGAATAAATCTGTGTCGGCAAAGCAACGTAACTCGCAAACTGACTTGTGTGATTGAAGCCTGGCTTTTTGTCTGTTGGTTTCACAGCTTTACAAATGCTTGCACACCGACCAAAGAGATCTTTTGCAGAAATCAAAGTAGCATGACAGTGTAACTGTGATCTTGAAAATCCAAAAAGTTTAGATACAAGCGTCAGGGTTTGGGCTGCTGCTTTTTCCTGAAAAGATCAGCTTTTTAACCGAGATTGCTGAAGCACTGTCAGCTCCCCTTCCATTCGGCAACATCCATTCTGCTCAGGATTTTTCTTCTTTCTGGGTTCAATTCACGGTTCAGTAAAGTGCCAGCAATTTTTCAGCTCTGCGCGGTGCTCCTCTTTGCACGTGAGTGTGTGCGCATGTGTAAAAATATGAAGGTATTTACGTATGGATGTTAAGGCAGAGCTGTTTGCTGCCTGTTCCCTAAGGCTGATCCTGCTGCCTGTTTCCTAAGGCTGATCCTTTCTGGGTGCTGATGGAGCCCGGTGGGTTGGGACAGGGTTGCTGTGTCCCCACATGGGGGGAGGAAGAGAGCAGGAGAGCAAAGGCAGTGGTGGTGCTCGGTGGCCCTGCAAGCTGTGTTGCAAAGCTCTTGTGGCTGCCGTGGAGTCCTTTCAGTATGTATTTTTTTGTGGATTTGAGTGGGACAGTGCTGAGCTGTGTCTGGGAAACACAATGGGTTGACAGGAAAACAGTGCACCTAACATCAGGAGTCTGTGAAAACTTGCAAGGGCTCTAGACAGAAATATTTTGCATTTGACTCTGGACTGTAGCCTTTGAGGGCAAACTCAGCCTTCGGTGTTAAGTGGCTGCTAAGTATTTCCCTTCTTGTCTCAATGCTAACTAACTGCTGGGAGAAGGGCGCATATTCCAGGAAGGCTGGGGAGGGCGGATATGATAAAGGGGAGACAGAAGAGCATCCTCTTGTCTTTAGTTCAGGAGCACAGCTTTGTGGCCAGATACCTCAATCCACAAACCTGCAAGAGGAAAAAGCCTTGTGTTAAACTTAGATCGAACAACTCTTCATTTACATGAGCCACTTTCACACGTTCCCTTCCCAAACAGATTCAGCCTTCTTTGGGGTGGGTGCAGGCGTGTGGCCAGTCCCCGCAGCACGCTGCACCTCTGCCCTGGGATCCTCTTGGGAATTAGCGTTGAGCTGTTAACCAACAGGCCCTCTCCAACCTACTGTTTTGGTTTGCCAAATGTGATCTTTTTGCTTTCTGAGAGCACGGGGAAGATTTGGGGGTGATACAATTTGGGGCTCAGCGTGGGGTTTTCAGCCCTACAGAGGTCTGCCTTCTGCGGAGCCAGGGCAGGAACACCTGCGTGGCAAGGCACAGACTTGGAACACACCAGAAAACACCAGACAACTTTTCCTGGTAAAGTAATCAGACCCAACTGTAAAAAGGCCGGGGGGAAGCCATTTCCCGCCGTCAGAAGAAAATTCTGGGTTATATGAGCAGCTGTAAGGAGCTGGGAAGGAACCATTCCTTATGATACCACGATAAGAAATTATACGTAGTACTTCCTCAGAGGATCTCAAAACACTTCACAAGCTTTTACCATTCCTGTAGCTGCCCACAGAGACTTGCTCATACAGCTGCCCAAATTCAGGCAGTGCCGATGCTGTCGGAGCTCAGCCGCTCTGTCCTGACTCACCCTGCTCCGCTCTTGGTCAGCTCGGTGCTGCCCGAGGAGTTGCACTTGTATTTCCTTTTTTTCTGTATGAAATGTTGGTCAGTAACAAGGACAAGGAGTCATGTGCTTCGAGGCTGGCACAGCTCTAGGAGCAATAGTTTCATCAAGCTTTTTCACTGGAAAATCACAGCTTTTCCCCATGGCTCTGTGTGCATAATCAGGCCCCGTTTGCTTCGCAGTGAGCTAAGCCTGTATTTAAGGTGTGAATTTGTGGATTCTAAAGCCATCTGGACAGTCTAAGGCTACTTCATGTTTTTAATTAAGTATGAAAATAAGTATCAGTGTAGGACTATCTGTTTACTTTGGTTTGGGTCCTATTAATGACACACTCTCCTTCCATGTTTTCAGTATTCATCTGTGGAGATGGCAGAGTATCCTTCATAAAGAGTTGCCAAGATGCTCCGGGACTGTGGCCTTCATGTGCCAGGTGGGAATCTGCTAAATGAGTTGCATTTAAATGGCAGGAAAGCTATCTTCATGTTTCAGAGGAGAGTCTCTCTTAAATGTAGTTTATGCTTCTCCATGTTATTTTTTTCTCGATTTTGCAAACTCAGGCAGACAACACTGTTTCACTCAAGCCCAGTTTTCTTAAAGCTGATATGATATGTCCCATCCCTGGAGGTGTTCAAGGCCAGGTTGGACGGGGCTTTGAGCAACCTGGTCTAGTGGGAGGTGTCCCTGCCCAGGGCAGGGGGGTTGGAACTAGATGATCTTTAAGGTCCATTCCAACTGTAACCGTTCTATGATTCTATAACACTTTCTCACAACCGTGTGCACAGCAGGAAACCTGCCGGGGTTCGACTGCTGGCTAACGCACTGGAGTGCTGCTCCAAGACCAGCTCTTTCAAAAGATCGTTGTTACTGATCAGGATTTCTGTTGCATTTCAGCAGTTTGCCGGGCAGTAACTTTATGGTTCACACTTGAGCTTGCTCTCAGGGCAGAATGTTGTCCTGGAAGTTCTGCCTGCACAGAGCAGCAGAGGTTTAGGTTGGATATTAGGAAAAAATTCTTCACTGAAAGGGTTATCAAGGATGGGAACAGGCTGCCCAGGGAAGTGGTTGAATTGCCATCCCTGGAGGTATTTAAAAGGAGTGTAGATATGGGGCTGATGGACATAGTTTAGTGGTAACTTGGCAGTGTTGGGTTAACGGTTGGACTTGATGATCTTAAAGGTCTCTTCCAACCAAAACGAGTCTATGATTCTGTGATCCTGCGCAGCCGCTTGCAGACTCGGATCCTGCTAGCCGAAGCCTCCTGCTAGCTGACACGTGTAATCTGTTCTCCTGCAGTCTGAGAGCCCCAGTCGCCAGCCAGAGATGGCAAGATGATCGCCCCGTCTGGGAGAGCTCCCAGTTCAGAAGGCAGGAATGGGGGATGGTATGTGTGCACAGCAGTTCCCTACAGAGTCCTGTTGAGTGTTAAGAGTTAAAGCGTCACATGCAGGAGAGGTGCCAGAAAACATTTGCCTGACTACAAAAAACAGAGGGGAGTGTTTCTTTCTAATCACCTCCTCAAAGAGATGCAAAGCAAAAGCTCTTGGTCTCTGCTTTTGTCATCACACATCCCCTCCCTTCTGCGCTGCCCTACCTTCAGCTTAGCGGGAGAGCCTACTGTTAGAGCTGGGCACAGCGGGATTTTTATCTGCTGCTGGGACTGAGCTTGGAGCAGAGCTGTGTATGTCACTGATTTACACGTCAGATCCACTATCTCTCCCATCCCTTTCCACCGCCACCCCAGCCTCCAATTTGCCAGTGAATTGTTAGACACCAGCACATTCACCTCTGACTTCCCAGCAAACTGCCTGAGGGTACTCCGTGGACAGACAGAGGAGAGGGTAATGTGCTAAAATTCCCCCTTTGCTAGTAATGAATTCCAGTGCAACTAGAATGGCTGGGAGAAAGCAAGTTGTTAACTAGTCATGGGTAATTAATGACTCCGCCTTCCCCATCAATCAGCTGGGAAAAGCCAAAAGGTTTTGAGTACTTGCAGCAAATGTGCGTTCTCTAGACATGCTGATACACAGCGTGCAAATGAAGTGGCAGCAGGAGCCCATCTCATACCCTTTCATGGAGGAAGCAGTAAGTCATCATACACATCCCACGCGCTTGTCAGGTGAAGTCTGAAATTCCCAGTGCTGCTGCTGCTGTTGTGCAGTTTCATACTGTGTGGGATGTTGATCCATCTTGCTGCTAGCTTGAGTATGACCCAATTTTTGTTCTATTTTTCCTTTTCAGATTCTGATTATGGTTGTCTTTTCCGCTTTACAATTAAAATACTAGCATTAGAAAAGGGTGACATGGAGGGGGCAGATTTGATGCTGGCTTTCCTTTTGTAGCAGAGCAGAGAAGCGTTTCTGTGTCCTGTTTGGGTCTGGTAGTGGCCATGCAAGTACAAGCAGAGGAGATTTGACCTTGATACCATTTTCAACTGATCTTTTATTTTTCCACATAAATAATCTCCAGTTGAGCTACAAGTTGTTGTTGCTCTACTACGTGATAGTGTCCTCCTCAGTGGTGCTGAGACTCCCCAGTTCTGAGTGTCCCCAGGTTAGCTGAAGGAGAAGAGCCTGTGGTCTTGTATTATCTAGTAGTTTTAAAGGGATGTCGAGAAGGCTGGATGTGGTCCTTCAAAGGTGCCGGGAGCCAATGGACCATCTCCTGCTATAAAAACCACCTCAAGACTTCTCGAACTCTCCAGACCCTTTCTTTTAAACGTTCTTCCTTGCCACACTAAACATTGGCTTTTCTCTCCCTGCCCAGTACTGGAATACTGAAAATTAATATCAATATACCAATATCAGTATACTATAGAAAAAGAGCCAGTCCCTCCTCTGATTAAACTCCTTTGTCCTCTCTGCATGTCCTTGTGTTGCCTGCTCCAAAAGGCAGTAAAAGTAGAACTAAAGGGATATTGTCCAGTTATAGAAACTAACTAAATAAATTCAGAACCTGTTTTGCATGTCAGACTAAAAATCAGATGTCCCAATAACATGACTGACAAAATAATTTTTTAAAAAAAATTCACTGGGAGCAAAACTAGACCATGAATCGACTGCAGCCTTATAGCAATGCTCTTTGAAATGAACAGAGCTCCTAAATTTGCTGTGCAGGATTCAACACTGGCCCACTGAGACTGATATCCTGCTTTTGACCTCCTCTTTTTGTACATCTTTGACCTTTAAATGTTAGTATAGCCATTTCTGTACATGAATGCATCCAAGTCCCTTCTTCACCAAGGTGCAGTGGCTGTTCTGTGCCCTGAAGCATGAGACTTGATTGCTGTCTTTTAGCACTTGTAAGCACAAAAGCTAATGGTCACACTTGCAGAATAAACTAATTAAGGGAAAATGCTCAAGTCCTTCAGTTTCTGCTCAGCTTTCCCTTCAGTAAGAGCAGTGCCTTGAACAAGGCCTAAAACCAGTGAGACTCCTGGATCACTTGGGCTGGCCCTGGAAGGTGGCAGCCGAAGGAGTTTGGTGCCAGTAAAATGAAGTGCTAGCACGGCTGTCATTAAACAATTGCGACTTTCACTCACAACGCTCATCTGAAAGGATACTGCATGTAGAGCAGCCGTGGTTCTGAGCTTCCCGGCAGATGTGATGCAGCGGTGAGGACCCTGCCGCACAAAAACAGCGCAGTAGGAAAATGAACTGCGCAGTTAAAGGCTGTGAATGCAGAGATTGGGTAGGTAAGTAATGTTGTATCATCGAATGTGTTTCTGCTAGTGGAGAAGACATCTGTTGGTGAATGAATGCTTTGCTGCAGCGTCCCAGTTGTGAGGGCGAACTTTACCACAGGCTGTTAATCACCCACTGGGGAAGGAACAAGCTCAATACAGTCCTGATTCTCATAGCAGAAATAAAGAGTGAAATGATTCTGTGCTCTGGAGATGGAAATTATATCAAATCCTTGGAATAGCTAGAAGGAAATTTTTCCTGCTTGCTCTTTAAGGGATTTTTTCTTTACTTTGTAGATTAAGTCTTCAACTGATGTTTTTGGTCTTCTCTCTATTTGTTTAAAAGTGCGTTAGCAGTAAATCAAGGTGCATTTCCCCTGTAGGGTTTCCTGTATGTCAAAGCCATGTTAATTCTCTTTGATTTTCTTCCCTTAGCCCCAGCCATTGCTGCAGATCCTTCCTCTCTTTGTCCTGTTGGACATCAAAGGATTGCAAGGGGACAGCCCTGGTGGGAAGCTCCTCCCTGCTCATTAGCCTCCATAAAACAGGAACTCACCTTGGCTAGCTGCGCTTGGAATCCCATCCTCATCCTGGTCACTCTTGACACTGGATCTCAGAAGGAAGGGCTTTTGCTCGCTTCAGGAAATCAGACCTGCTTTTGAACTGGACTATTTTGACTCCCCTTGTAAGAACTCTGGTGGCTGTCTTGGCTGTGCGAGCTCCTGGACTCCACAGTACATGGAAAAATGCAGGCTTTACCAGGTAAGTAAAGGACTTCCTCCTTTTCCTTACTGTATGGAAAGATCCTACACTTATGCCAAGAGCGTACAATAATTTTAGAAAGACAAGTGCTCCTGAAGGGTTACCAGCATTTTACAGTAATGTATGCATGGCTAGAGAAGATTTCTAAAATGTTGGGGTTTTTTGGTAGGAATAGATGCGAAATTGTGGTTTTGAGTGTTCTTTGTGAGCCTTGGAAGATCTTTTGTAAGGTAGCAAAGGTTTACTCACGATTGAGCCCAAAACTCCCATATCTGTATCACCTTGTGCAGCATGATCCTTCACTGAAGGCTAGAGGTGTTATTTGTATATTGTCTGCAAAGTACCCTGAGTTCCATCAGGTTGAAGGCCACAGGTTTGGCAATATTTGTTATGTTTCTAATAATAGTTCTGATACAAACTATCTGGTTTTTCTTTTGGTTTTTCACTGCACTGTGAAAGTATCAACCGCAAGCAGGCATACCCTACCTCTACCAGGTGCATGCCCAAACACAGGATTTTTGTGATTTCCTTAGGGCTTTATTTATGGTTTTTTTCATCAGTCCATCTCATAACATGCTGTTAACTTGGTCTGCGTGGGCCGTGATCAGATTGGGCACAATGTCAGATGCGCATTGGGAAACAGAGTGCCAGCCCAGAGGCACTGTGTTTGTCAGTATAACTGAACCCCAAATTTACTCTTGAGTTTTACTCTGCATAGGAAGGAAACAACTATTTACCTCGTTTAGATGTGCTGTTATTAGGTACCCATTAGAGATGCCTGGGTATTCTCAGCTTCCTTTCTCTAGCTCTGCAACGCGTTGTTTCATTCATAAGCAAAACACGTGCGCAATGACTCGGATAATTTTCACTTTTACCCTTGTTTTGGGTTTTTATAAAGCAGTCCACATTGTATTGAGCTGTTGCGTACTGATTTCTGCCCCTTCAAGAGAATTTTGACTTGAAAGCAAAAGAGCAAAAATAAAAAAAATCACAGACTGTATTACAGTATTTTATCATGTTAAAAGATTCCAGCTACTGCAGAAGTGACCTCATTTTCTTATTGAGTTATTTCTGGTGTGTGACCCCACACAGGAGAAATATTCCAGGTGATGACTGGGTGCATTTGGGAGGTGAAGCCACTGCATTTGTAGAAATGCCGTACTTTTAATTTTTGCCAAAAAGCTTTCTGGTTCTGAGAAATGAGGTTCCCTCCAGAGCGTTGGGGTGTTTCTACTGGCATTTATAAGGTCAGAGAACATGTCGTGGGGGGTTTTTTGGTTGTTGGCAAGATTAATTTCTCAGATGGCTTTATATATTAACGTGCATTTCTTCCCTGTGGACACTGGGTAGCTGTTAGTATTGGACTTCTTCGCTTAGAAGATAACAGCAACAAATGTAATAATAGCTGATTTTAGTAAAGGTAAGAAGCATACCTTTTGCCTTGGTAGAGTTTTCCCAGTATTGCAAACCCTGTCCCATACTTTGTGGGAAGTCTGCAACAGATTTTCTGGCATCATAACATTGTCTCAGTAATTGGGAATTAATTGGGGAACTGCTTTAGGTGAATGGATTATACTCCAGCATCTTCAGTGCAAAGATCTGATCCCCCCCCACTAAGCATTACTGAATTGACTCGTATTTCTCTTTCTCTCCTTTCCATCTCCAAGATAGGAGAGCCATTCTGTACAGTTTATTCTAGATACAGAAGCTGAAAGACAAACTGCTCTTATTTCTATAAGGACTTTAAAATTAAGCATGGAATAGATTGAAGATCTCTTAATTTTCTGTGCCTTTATCATAGCAGCTATCTTCCTTTTCAGTCTCATCTTGGCATAAATAGTATGTTTAAAAATGTGCTGCATGCAGTGTTACCACCACAATGATAATAATAATGGATATTTTTAAAATAACCTGAAATTCTTGGAAAATGTATAAATCTCTTTCAAATACTACCTGAAATAAAAAATAAGTTACAGAGAAGAGTTGAAAATAAAAGTACGGATCTTACATTTTCAGTTCGATGCTGTAGTTCCAACATGCCGGTGTCTTTGTGGGGGAGATGTGTGTGTGAGTCTTGGCATTAGTTACAGAGGCACAAACTAGGAGTGAATTTGAAGCGCCTTGCAAGCCAGCCTTTGGTTCTGCAACGAAAATCCAAAGCGGATCCTGCAAATGGATCCATCACTGCAGAATCCCACTGAAGCCGGTTGCAGACGACTGTGAGTTGTCTGTGTGGCTCCATTAGCAAGCTCACACCATTCCCGGGATCCAGATCCCCATGCAAACTGTTCATGTCCTATTTTTCAGCCTCAGACTGTGCACACAAAACCTGCAGGGTGAAAGACATTAACTAAATTTTAAAATCTTTGCTTCAATGTTTATTGTATGTGCAGCTCTTTGTCTCCTGTAGCATCTCGCTCATACAGGGGCGTTGTGGACTCATGTTATTCAAAACCAGATTAAAACATCTGCCTTTGATTTTTAATTCAGTATTGAACTCCTTTTGCTTCAATTCCTTTTGATTTCATTGGAAGTCTCCCCTCAGTAAGGACTCCCAAGCTCTGCCTTGTTGTATTCTCATTTAATGGCATTGGAATTTGCTTACAAAAATGTTAATGGTAAAATTCATTTGGGGAAGGAGTGAGCATCTGTCTAGCTAATCAAAATCTGTTTGCATGTATTTGTGACTGGATGACTCCTGTGGGAAATCAGCCCAATTTTATTGTAACTCCTTTTGATACATGTGCTGCACTGAGCTACCGAATGCATCGTCTCGTGGCAGCTTTCATGTCTCTGCAAGAGGATATGGGGGAAGCTTTAGTAAGAAGATGTTAACAGGCTAATCTTAGTGAGCAAACTAGGTGTCACTTCTTAGCCAGTTCATTAATGTTGGATCAAAGCAGAAAAAAGGGTCGAGGATATTTTTTTAAAATGCCTAAAGACCTTTACAAACTGACAGAATTATGTTTAAATGTTTTTTACTTCCTAATACTGTGGGAAGAACTCCTTAGACTCACATTGAGTTGTTTTTGTGGAAAGATGTCCCTTTCTGAAAAAAGCTGATTTCTCTGGAAATAGTTGTCTAATTTTCATGCATGTTCTTTTGAAGACGTTACTCAGGAAAACTGTAACAAGGTAGAAACTCCCTTATTTCTGATATGCTCTGAATAAGATCTGATCAGGCTGAGAGGCAGAAAAATCTCCCTTGCAAACAAAGCCGTGCGTAGCTGATAATGCCTCACCCAGCAGAAGTGGCCTGTCGGCAGGTTGTAGGTGCCCCCCGAGTCGAGCAGGCTTATCAATAACCTCCTTCAGACCGCAGGGTGGTGTTAGTAGAGCCTCACTGGGTATGAAATCAGTCCGCCAGTAGCTATACCAGGCCACACATTTGACCTAAAATGGAACTGGGTTTGGTTCTTTTTTTGCCTGGGCTTTTCAGTACAGCAGCGGATATCTTGTGTGTGTTACAGTAAAGTTAAGAGCGCCTATAGGAGGTTTATCATCCAAACAACTTTACAGGGGTGGTGGGTACCATCAACACCACAGACAGGTCCTCCAGTATAGTTTCCCTTTCCTTTTCCCCAGGACCACAGTTAGTCCTCTGCCTGTAATAGAAAGTGCAGGCGTGTTGCAGGCAGGTCCTCTGATGTGCCATGGTGTGTTACTGAAGAAGCATCTTCCATCACCATCACAGGCTCCTCAGTCATCTCCATCTCCAAGTCCAGTTCAGACCAGCTGTCTTTTCAGAATATTCCATGGTCTGGCTCTGTCACCTCCCTTTCTTGCCTTTGCTTACATTTGGGTCTCCTGTCTGTCCCTTCTTTGTCCTCTGAAGATATTTTTCACCTCTGCTACCACCTACCTGTTGTTTTCTCCCATTACCCACTGGTACACTCAAAATCTTTACAATCCTTTTGGCTTCCATTTTATTCTCTTGGTAAAGTGTTTTGTGTAGCCCTCATGGTACCAGAATGGGAATGAAAGTGGATGGTGGCTACTTGCCAGTATGAGTTTTGGAACAAAGGAAGTCAGGTTGAGTTTATACAACACGCAAGAGAGAACTTAACAGCTACAAAGAAACCTATTGGAAAAGCCTTTGTGCCTTGTGAGCTAAGCAACAAAAAAACCTTTGAAGGAAAATAACAGATTGTCTTTAAGAGGTGTATTGTGGCACAGACTCCCTGGTTCTTGGCAGCACCTGGGACCTTCATGGGTGAAATCACGGCATGCAGCTTCCTGAGCTGAACCAGCGCTGGGCACTGCACAGTGGTTTGGGGCTCAGGTGTACTGTGGCCAGACGGGAAGAGTGATGGCCCCATGGACGGACCCCGTCTGTTACTACAGCATGTGAAATCCGGTAGTTCCCTGTGCTGGAGGGCACTGGGAGGGCTGATGTGGGTGCTGTGTCTCAGGGCAGGAGAGGCTCCTTCACGCTGGCTCCCCTCCTGCCTGTTAACAGGAGTTACCGTATAAAGTTACCATTTTCTTTCTCTCCTGGTAGACGTGAAAGCGCCGTGTGAGGCACTTCCTTCCCCCAGCCTGGAGCCCTACCCGCAGAGCTCCATTGTGGTCACCCTGGAGGACATGGGTCTCTGGATGAAGTTTCATCAGATAGGAACAGAGATGATCATCACCAAATCCGGCAGGTGAGAGGAGCAGGACAGCTGACCACACCACACCCCTCTAAGCTGTTAACAAAATCTCCAAGTGCTCAGTTTTTCAATGGTGGCCCTTAAACTAGTTTTTTTAGCCAATTATGTGCATCTCCCTGCCTCTGGCAGAAGAATTGCACTTTCAGGATGTCCTATAAGTCCAAACTGTGAAGGGCAAAAGGTCACTGTGGGGCTGATGTGCTGAAAAAACTTCTGTACTCTTATCTCGGCACTTACCACTGATGTTCTTCCTGTCCTGCGAGGTTGCTCTGGAAAGCGTCCTGGGCTTCCTTTGCCTCGGTCACAGGCAGCAGCAGCTGAGCAGTAAATACCTCGTTTTGAGTCTGCATTTGCAGACAAGAACATGGCATAGAATAGTAATGATCTGTGCGTGCAGACTACTCTGAAGTTTAAATGAGTCATGTGTTGTGGAGCTTTCAGTGAAAGAATACGAAATTGTGAAATTGTAATGTATTATGTCAAAGCTGCTGTGAGCTGAAATAATCCCTTTGGGTAGGGAGGTAGGTGTCAAAGCTTTTTTTGCAGAGTCAGAAGATGAAAGTGGTGGCAGGGAGTACTGGAACGAAAAGCTGGATGTGCTTTTAGATGAGAGCACCTTTTCTACCCATGCTAGAAAATGCTCTGATCTATCTTCCGGGTCTGTGATAGCTGCAGAAGGCTAGGAACTACGTGCAAATTCCAAATATTTTCTTTTCGGTTTCCCACTGTTGTGTTACAGAAATCAGAAGAATAAAAGCAGTGAGCGTCAGGCCATCAGTGACTGATGCTCTGTTAGTGCCTGTTCCACCTAAGCCCGTAGGATCAGACAATACATGAGAAAAATGGTAAAAAGGTTCAATAGCTGGCCTATAGAATACTGCTACCAGAACAGGTCAAACATGAGTAAACATGGCGTGCTGCTGTAGATTAGACAATACCCACTTTATAGAGAAATCCTTATACTGCTGTTTCATTTCTCCTTCAGACGAATGTTTCCACAATGCAAAATCAAAGTCTCTGGCTTAATCCCATATGCCAAGTACCTCATGCTGGTAGATTTCGTGCCAATGGATAACTTCAGGTACAAGGTAAGTACTTTAAATAATAAAAGTTATGCTGTCCTTCCATCTTCATCTGGAATAGATTAATCTTTATGCTTCACTGGCCATGCTGATAAATAAATTGTCTTTGGAAAAGTTCATAAGTAATTGGTGGATTTTATGCCTCTCTGGAGTTATTTGTCAGTTTTGCTCGGGGAGCAGCTGGGAAGGTAACTAATTTTCATTGCAAGCGGTACAGTTTTAATCATGATTAACATCAGACTTCTCTGACTGGAGCTGTTTTGGTAATGTGATCATGGCTTATCAGAAAGAATCTGCTCCTTGTCAGGACTGTGCTTCAGAGGAGTCCACTAAACAGTGAATCAAAGTTGCTGGAGTTTTCCTATAATGAAAAGAATTTTTTTTAAGCTCTAGATTTCTGTCTTTCCCTTGACAGTGGAATAAAGATCAGTGGGAAGTTGCTGGAAAAGCAGAGCCCCAGCTCCCTTGTCGCACCTACGTCCACCCAGATTCCCCAGCTCCTGGCAGCCACTGGATGAAAGAACCCGTCTCCTTCCAAAAACTCAAGCTCACCAATAACACTCTGGATCAACATGGGCATGTAGGTTGTAGCTGGCCTTTGGGCTGCACTCTCTTGTAATTCATTGCAGATGGATGTTAAGGGAAATAAGTGAGATATGTGAGAAATTAGATCTCGTGGAAATTAAAACACATCCAAGTGCCCTCTCTTCCTTCCTCAGCCCAGCTACCTGCGAGGGAAGGCTTTAGTCTGCACTGCCACTATAGTGGCATTGTGGAGACACCAGTCCCAGCCCAGGCATCCCTAGTTTGAAGTGGATGTCCCAAGAGTCTCCACAGGAAACTTTGCAGAGTATGTTGGCAGTGGTTGCACGTGGAAACTTTCTCCTTTGTCTCTGTGCCAGATCATCCTCCACTCCATGCACCGTTACAAGCCTCGCTTCCACATTGTGCAGGCAGACGACCTCTTCAGTGTCCGCTGGAGCATCTTCCAAGTCTTCAGCTTCCCTGAGACTGTCTTCACCTCTGTTACTGCCTACCAGAATGAGAAGGTACAGTGTGCAAGTACTGCTCTTGGACACATTGCTAAATACTCTTTAGAAATCTGGGAAAGATGTCTCCTTCCAAGCTAGTCACACTGGGTGCCTGTGATGGACAGTGGAAAGAAATAGGCACACTATGGTTCCTGTGGAAAACATCTGCTCTGGGATGAGCTGAATCACGCAGCTTAATTGTATTAAGTGCACTGTCAGTGATTAACAGAATCCTAAATGCAATAAAAAGTATGGGCAAAAGTCCAGATAGTAGATACTGGTCCTGTATATTTCTCTAGTCAGATGAATCCCACCGAAATTCCTGCTGACCCTGGCAAAGTCACTTCTTTCTGTGTGTCAGTTCCTAATCAATAATGAGAGCTGCTGGGAGAGCTCAGATGCTGTGGCAAGGGCATGCCCAAAACCCTCAGAGAAGCTGTTCTGATAAATGCTGAGGTGAAGGTCTTGAAACAATAAAGAGCCCAACCAGTCACCATGATACTGAATCTTGTTCCTTTTATTTTAAGATTACAAAGCTCAAGATTGACAACAATCCATTTGCTAAAGGTTTCCGTGAGCATGGAAAGAACACTCGAAGGTAAACTTTTTTTTCATCTTTCTTTGTAACTGGAGTTCACTTGTGAATTTTACCTGAGGTCACTGAGCAAAACTCTGCCAGCTAGCTCTGCAGAGCCTGCCGCGCTGTGCACACTGCATTTGCCCATGCCTGGGAATGATGTGCAGCCTCCTCCCAAGAGACTTGGGGAGTGGGAGGGAATACAGAATTTCCCACAGAAATGTGGGAGGTGTGACAAATTTGAGACCTGCATTCCCTTGCAAGTTGGAGCTAGAGTGGAGTCTGACATATAAACAGCAGTGATAACAGGAGACCACAGTAGATCATTGTGCCTCTTTGCGATCAGCTTGATTCTGACACTTGGAGGCTGCCTCATCTCCTTTCCCCGTGTGTGGAAAAGTATCTCTTCCAAGAGGAGATTTTGTCTGCAAGAGAGAAAATGGATACCAATAGCAGCGAGATCTGGTCTGGTCTGAGGGCAGCCAGTGGATGAGACTTTTAAAAAGGAGCTTAACTGCAACCATAAATTGGCAATAGAGAGGGGGAAAAATGTTTTCTTCCAAGCAGAAAATGTTATGAAAATATCTGAGATTTTGTTTTGTCTTATTTTGTGCCTGAAAAAAAATATCTCATTTCCTCATGAAAAACGCCAAAACTGACAGTTTTTTACTTAAACTTCGAAAATGTCACACATTTTCTTTCTGCTCCTAATAGGATCGTTTCTGACTAAGCTTAGACTCATTTTCCATTAAGGCAAAAGCTGCTTTCAAGCAAAAGACCCAGCCTACTATACACCTACCTGTGTGTGTCTTATGTATATCCAACATCAGACTACGCTTACAAACTCAGTGCCAAAGCCGCTGGTGCTGAGTTTCTGTGTCGGTTGTGCCTTTTATACCAACCTGAAGTGGGCAACCCCTTTACCAATTCACACCCGGTCTCCTGCGGAGCGAGGTCTCTCGCTGGAAGCACGCACTACTGGCAGGCAGCGTGGCTAACCCTATAATCCTTCTGTAATCCGACTGTGGCAAGCGTATTCCCTGAATGCCCATCAGGGTGCTTTGCTAGGAGAGGTGTAAGTCACAGAATGCCAGAGAGAACAAGCCCAGCATCCCTTCAATATTTATCTAGGCAAAAAGTTTACATACAAGCTACCCCCATGTCTTGTTTCTTTCCAGGGAAGGACGAGCCAAATGCCAGAAGCCTAGTCCAGCCAAGGGCCAGAAGAGGAAACTGCCCGAGGAAAAGGAGTCCGGTGCTGAGGAACGTGGTAATATTGATCACAACAAACCCACAGAGTTGCTTCCAAACAGTGCCCAGGCCACAGGAAGGAAAAGAAGCAGCAACGTAGCCCCCTGTCTGGGGAGAGTGGCTTGGGTGGAGTCCTTAATGAGTGCCATGAATGGCTTTTGAGTCTATGACCCTCTGGGAGTGATTCACAGGAGCCGGCTTGCAAGTCCCTTGTCATTACTGACCGGTCATCAGCTCTCCCACCAGCCCCCCAGCCTGACCATGCTTTGTGACCACGTATGATCGTAGGCTGTGCTTTCATAATATTTCTCTTTGATAGTGATACCAGCTTGCAGTATCACCCGTTGCTTTCTCCTTGGTTCTCATCGCTGCAATGCTCTTTGTCCAGCTGGGTTGTGGTGCCAGTGGGGGAACTGATACCATTAAAAAAAAAAATCTTTAAAAATATCTTTACTCTTTCTGTTAGATTGTTTTTAAGCTTGATCATTCCTTGCTCCAGTTCAGAGTGCTGCTTGTGGTAGCACAACTAAGGAGAGAGGATGGGGCAGGACCAAACACCCACAGTAAGGGCAGAAAGAAGCTGCAAAGGGCTAGTCCCTTAAGGCAGTATGACTGCAGAAGAGGTATTAGTGTGTTTCCTTCCACCATCCTGCGATGAATGCAGCTGCCAATAGACCATTGTGAGCTCTGGCTCTCTCTTCACCCTTCTCATTTTTTCCCATTCTTTCTTTCTTTCTTTTCCCTGCTGTGAGTCAGATTTTGAGAAAGATGAGAATGCAGATGTGAAGGAAGAGAGTAACCCCACCGTGGTCAGCAGCGGATACCCCTTCTGGGTCTCGGAGCAGAATGGCAGCCATGCCTTTCCTGCAGCATCACCGGTGCCAGCTGACCAGAGGGAGGGTTTGGGCAGAGAGCAGCAAGTGCCTACGCCGTCCTACCAGACGTATCGGTGAGTCCCACCTCCTGGTGCTCATGTCCAAAGCCACCCTTTAACTGATGGGATTCCTCCTCTTCTACTGGATATTTCCTAAGAAAAACAGCCAGTGGGAGTGAGGAAGGATGCCTTTCTGTTGGACAGCATACCTGGGTGGTAGGTGCTAGATTACCATGAAGGTAGCACCACAACAAAGCCTTTCTGTGTTACTTCAAACCCACTGATTCTGGGCATGCTCGTGTCTTAGGAGTCCTCTTTATTTCCCTGTCCTGAAATGCTCTCCCAGCCAGCTCTGTGTACCGCAGAGCTTGCCTGTCCTTTGAAGGAAGCATGTTGGAGGAGTGGCAGGACTCCAGTGATTTTGGGTTTTTTTCCCCTCCTTCCTATCATTGCAAAGTCAGGCATGAGTTATAGTGAGCCTAGACTAGAACTGAGCCAGAACTAGAGTAGTCTGGGCTTACCTTCTCGGGCATTTAGTTCTTCTGTGTGAGTGACAGCGAGGCTTGGACTAAAATCCACACTAGCAGTAAGATGAAGCCGTAGGCAAGGGGAAGAGGGCGTGCTAAGAGCTTGCCCTGCCTTTCCCCAGGGAAACTGTGTGGGTTTTCAGTGGTTTTCTGCTGTGGTAGGTTTGACTCGCTCTTCTCTCTGCCCTCGGGGCTCAGGTTCCATGAAGCCGGGGACAGCCAGCAGCTTCCCACCCGCGACGCCGTGGCCTTGAATGAGTTCAGGGCAAGGTGCCACCCCTTGGATCTCGCCACGGTGCCCGAGCACGACTCCAAACAGCTCCCAGAGGGCTTCGCCAACCTGCCTCCACTCCCCCCGCCTCTGCCTCCTCCCCAGGACTACACAGGAGTGGTGAACATGGCTCTAGACTCTGTCGGGAAACCTGGGGCCCGAGCGGCCATGTACAGTCCCTATGGCACCGAGCAAGGCCTTGGCCAGTGGATGGTGCCTTCCCACAGCCAGTACAGGGCAATGAGCTACTCAGCCTTCTCCACGGAGTACAATGCACAGGGCGCTCCGGGACATGCCCACGGGACCATGGCAGAGTGGAGCCAGTACCCTCTGTTCCCCTATGCCTGCTGGTGAACGGGGAAGACCCTTCCCAATGAAAAGACTGAAAGAAAATTGTAAATGAGATAATATTTGCTCTGGAGTGTTGATCTTGAAGCCGCGTCTACACTAGGCAAACAGGCGTTGCTGCAAGCGGTAGCATGGGACACCTTCGCTTCCTTGTCTCCTTGCACAACAACCCTCACTGTATTTCACAGGCCATGGCTACACTGCTGGCTGCCCCGGCCATGTTGGTGTGGGTCTGCCTGAATCAATGTGTTCTGCAGGTTTTTTTTTTCCCAGCAGGCGCAGGAAGCCACAGAGAAGCTGTGAGAGCATTATTTAAAGAGCTGCGAAACTCTCAGTCCCAGGCTGTTTGCATCTTGCCTTTGGTGGTTTCCAAAATCCTTTCCTCGCAGGACTCATGTGCAAGGAGACAGGGGCTGAAGGGTTTCAGCAAGCTGTTCAGGTGGCCAAGAAGCAGTAGGGAATTACTGCAAAGATGAGCAAAACAAGCTATCCTGGTGCTGCCTTGGGCAGTTTCCTCACTTAGTATAGTCAGACTAAAGCTGGAGTCTCACCTTTCTTCCAGCAGCATGCCAGAGTAAAACACACAGCAATGCTTGTGTGTCTGGAGCGCAGCCGTGGGTGACGCAGGCAGGGAAGAGTTTGTCCCGTGCAGGAGAAGCGGCAGCAAGGCTGAGCGTTGTGTCTCCCGTGCCCATCCCTCTTCTGTCACCCCTAAATTCGAGGTTAGTGAAACACTCTTCTTTCTGCCGGTGGTGGAGGGAGGTTGTTCACACAATGTGGGGAGCTACTCTGGGGGTTTCCAAAGGTTGTCAGAAACAGGGCCACGAACAGCAGTGCTGGCTGTGTCACTCCGACCTCTTCCTTTTGAGGGAAATAAAATCTTTTAACTGTGAACTTCTTCCACCCCCCGCTGCCCCCGGAGAATATAGTTTGTAGCTGTGGTTACTGTGCTATACCCTGAGCAAGTTTTGTCAACAGACAGTTCTCACCAGCCTGCCGTTGCTCATGGGGCATATACTTTAATTAATACCCTGTAGGCACTGAGCTGCGTGCTGCGTTGCTGGTGAGCTCAGCACCTCCCAGGCTGGGCAGCAAAGTCATCTTGCAGCTGTTGGGAAGTCTGTAGGGATCTGCTTCCATGTTTAGTTGTCAGAGCGGTTTCATCTCCCTTACCTCTGTGGTCCCATCATGGGGAGGAGCTGTTTTGTCAGGCTGCACGCTGCCTGGCAAAGAGGATTTCTTTTTATCTTCATGCTAGAAGGGGGAAGCGTCCCTGTTTGCCCAAGTGGCAGAATGGCCTTGGCAACGGGGGCTTGTTTGAGACAGGCTTTTTGCTTCTCAGGGAGGATAGACGTGGTCCTAGGTGTTATTTAGGGAATGTTTTCTTGTAACAGTTTAAATAAACTGCTGTGTGGCCTGTAGCCATCAGTGGGCAGTGAGGTGTGTCATTTGGTGTGTGTGGCAGATGGTTTTCTCTCTGTGTGTGTAGCAAGGTGTTGTCTATGAGCAGACCTGGGCGGGCTTGTGACTACTGGTGCGTCGGGACTGGTGTGCAGGTACACTGGGAAAGTCTGTGCACTGCTCTTGTTCGGGTACCAGGTCGATGCTGTGCGTGTGCATAGTGTAGAGATGTTGAGCCATGTTTATTATTCTTAAAATGACTTCGGAAAACAGCCCTATGAATTTGTGAAACTCGGCTACGATGACTACTTCCTTATTTAAATAGTATATTGCTAACTGCTTTTGGACCACAATTATGCTATGTGCAGAGCAGCCAAGTACTTCCCCTCAGCTTCAGAGGATTGGTGTGAGATGTGCAGCCTTTAAATAAAAGTCAGACTTCACCACAGTATGTGTACGTAATACCCTAATTAGCCTCTTCTCTGATAGCACCCTGGCCAGTAGTTATTTATACCTGCTGTGCATGACACGCATGTAGATGCGACTCAGTAAAAAGAAATCTGTTTGGTGAAAAAAACGTAGAGGATATTGTTTTCAACCCCAGAATACTGTGGTTTCCTGCTCCCCACATTCCAGCTGCATGAAGGTAGGTCAGCTGTAAAAGGCTGTCCTCTGCGGATGAGAAAAAATAGTCTGTCTCTGACCATTAGTAGTTGATTTTGCCACCACCGTATCTGACATTTTGGAAATCGGATGAGAAGGCTGGCTAGGGAGTTTGGTGCCTTGAGCTCTGTGCACGGGGACCCTGGGAGTGGTGCTTTCTGCAAGGCAGTCCTCCTGGTACCCTGCCGTGATCGCTGCCAGCGCCATGCTAACAAGAAAAGAGAAAGTAGTACATCTGCCCCCCCCCAGGCTACTTGGTTAGATCTGTTTCTCTGTCTTTGAAGTTGGGTTGTATTTCCCTCTGTCGCAGGGTGCTAATGAGGATGAAAACCATGCTGTGGTGAGTATGAGGAACCGAGAACTGGGTTCTCAGAGGGAACCCAGGAAGGGGAAACTCCTGTGCAAATATGGGTGTAATGTTCTTTTTTTTCAAAGCTTCAGAATAGCTTTGCAAGTGCTGCTGCCCCATGGGCCTGTCGGTAAAGCTGGTTTGGCAGACAGCTCTGCACTGGGGTAAGACTCAGCCTTGTGCCTAGGACGAGCCATTAATTACTCATCAGCCTTCTGTTGCAACAGGACTCCTTGCCCTTTTTCAGTGAATCATCCGGCTTATTAGAACGGTACCTTTACTTTCCTCGCTCGCCTGTCTCTGGTTAGAGACTGCAGCTTGGCTGGTTTGTGAAGCCTTTGGAAATTTTGCCCATAGGTGTGTGCTTTGGACTCTGCTGACACCTCCTCCCTTTGCAGTTCCCACTGTCTTGTTTTCTTCAGCTGTGGCATTTAAAAGTCTGTGTGAGCTCGACTGAAATGCTGTTTTTGCACGCATGTGAGATAATGTAATGCCTCTCTGACAGCTTCAATAAAAGGAAATGAGACATGCGGAAGGCAGGCCATTAAGAGCAATAAAATAAACTCTAAAGTGTGTGTTTTGTGCATCTCTTTCAAACACACCAGTGGCTCCACTTTAGTCATGTTACCCGAGGCCAGTTCATACATGCATGACACACACTGTTGATCTCAGCGTTCATTGTTCTCCGCAGCGTATTCAGTGAGCCCCAGGTTATCTGCTTGCATTGCTAGATGTGACTCAGTCTCTTGCACTAACTCTTTGCAGCAAATTGTTTATTTTCCGTGCGTTTTCTGCTCCTCTTCTGCAGAGAGGTTACATAAGGATGAGGACAAATGGACTATAAATGAGATCTAGGTAAATTTCCTATGGGAAATAAAGATCCTGATTTATTTTGGTTTCTCCTACTCATTTTTGCAGCTTTAAGCCTTGCCTGACACTGCTTCAGTGCAGATGGGAATGGCAGAAAAATGCTTTCTTGCCAACGCTGCAGTTCTACAGACAGCTGCATCCCAGTGAGCAGCCGCAGAGTTCCTGTGACCCTGCTTCCCTGCAGCACAGCAAAGTGCCCCCCTTCCCCCATGATTCGCAAAAGATGCGGCAAGTCCTCCTAGGGGTGCAGGGGCCCCCCTCGCCTGGCCCAGAATGTGGCCTCTGTCCTTGTACCCGCTTGGTCACCCTCTGGCTCTGCAGAAGAAGCTACCGCCTGGTTTCAGTAGGAGCTTATCTGATTTCCAGGCGCTGGAGGGAGAGAGGTGTGCTCAGCTGGTGAAAACCAAACTCGCCGTCTGGTGACATCAGATCGGGATCCTTGGCCAGGCTGAGCCAGTGTCCTCATGTGCTTGGTACAGGGCAGGGTCTACCTGTCCCTGTGGGGGCTCAGTGGTGGCCCAGGGAGACTCCTTGCCTGTGGAGAGGCGTGGGGGCATCCTGGGGAGCAGCGTTCCCATGCCCAGATGGGCTGGGCCACTTGAATCGCCTTGTAGCTGGACAGCTGGGCTCAGACGGACGCATTGCTTCTTTCTGGGTTGACCTGACTGTCCAGCATGGGGGTGTCTGGCGTTTGGTCCTTGGTGAGCCTCCCAGGAGACTCCTGCCATGCCATTCCTTGTTCAGTAAATCTACTGGGTCACCTTAAGCAAATCCAAGCAAGCAGCGCAAATCCCCTTCCAGGAATAATAACATTCTTCAAGTCAAATGGTTTTTTATTGCAGAGCTTAAAAGACACTTAATTCACGAGCCCCAGGTCGGGATCCCATACGGAGCCTCTTAGCAGGGGGGATGCAGCATTTGGCTGACAACAGCAAACAGCAGCCGTCACCCGCCGTGTGGGGCTGTACCGGCACAAAGCCAAATACCCCCTGCCCGGGAGCTGCAGGCAGCTGCCAGCCCCCCTCTCCCCACTCAACAGCGGCCAAATGTGCGGCTGCAGGTGTCTTCACTTACCTGCTTCCCCGCCCTCAGCCTGAATTCACTTTGTGAACGGTCAAGAGCAAAGAGAGAGGGGGTAAAACTCTCCAGGGCCAGCTGGAGAAGGGAGGACAAAAGGTTTTCCCCAAAGGGTGGGGAGGGGGAGGTCTATCCCACTTTCCCCCTCTCCCCTGAGCGATGCCGACCCCAAAGCCCACCCAGAGGCTGCCCGGAGGCACACCCTTGCTGCTGTCCTTTGGCGGCTGTTCGGGGTGCCTGTTTCTGCCTGTTTCTGCGGGGCTTGACTCTCGGTTCCCCCGGCTGCGAGAAGCAGGTGTGCTGCCGGCAGCTCCAGGTAAGCTGGTTTCACTGTCGTGCTTTGCAGAGATGTGGTGAGGTTTAAATGTGGCTTCTAGACGTCACGGCAAATCTGAGCAGGTGACGCAGCTGCTTGCAGGCTCACAGGACAAAGTCAAGCAAGTTGGGAAAGCGTTTTTCCTGCGCTGCCCAGAATAAACGCTGAAGCGTTCTCGAGACCTGGGCCTGAGCAGCAGCATCAGACAAAAATTTAACGAAGGGTGAGACAATCCTTCAACGCAGGGGTGAGGAGAGGCGCGCTGCAGCCGTGGCGAACAGTGGTGCTCCTCAGCTTGATTAAGTGTTGTTCCTTTTTTGTTTTTCCAAGTTGTGAGTTTGTTTTATGGCACGAAGTACTTTGCTGTAGGGTGCTGGCTTGCCTCTGACACTTCTGTAATACTCCCTTTTTTTTTTTCTTTGAATGTGCAGGTGTACAACTACAGTGTTCCTGCCCAGACAGCGCCATGCTCGGTGAGTGTAATGGATGGATTTAATTTCCATCTCCTACAGTTCTTTGGGGACGTGCTGAGACTTTTATTTCTTCTCCTCCTATTTTTACTGAAGAGAAGGGAAAATTTCGTGCCTCCATAAAGGAGCGTGGGAGTGGGTCGCTAGCAATACAGGACGGGCACATCATCAGTCACGCAGCTGGGCATAAAACACTGCTCAGTTTTGGTATCTCTGCTTCTCATTGTGAAAATAAGATTGTACATGTAAAACACAGCAGCTGTTCACAGGAGAGACCTCCTGCGTGCTGGCACTGTCACTCCTCTGGCTCCCATCAGTGGGGTCACAAAGCACTGGCACCTGGGAGCTCTGCGTAACGTCCTCTCTGGGAGACTAAGGGTAGATGTGAGCGGAAATGCTGGTGCAGAGTAGAAGGGGATGAGTCAGGCCTGATTTCTGTTGCACCACGGGGTCTGTCCCTGTGCTGGCTCTGTTCACGCTGAGCAGCCAGCCAGCCCTCTGCTTGCCCACAGCCTGGTTTTGGCTCTGTTACACCATCTACAAGGGGCTCTGTGGAGACAAAGGTGTCCAGAGCGGCTCAGGCACCACCCAGCAGTGTTCAGGTGAGGGGAGATGAGAATTGCTGCAAATCCACTAAGTGCTAGTCAGCCCCTCCGTGTCCTTCAGAGCAGCTGGGGTCGTTGTTCTCCAGGCGTAAAAGCAGTGAACGACTGAGCAGTGGAGGGGATGTGATCAAAACAGCCCTGTTTACCAAAGGGCTGTGCTGAGCTATCACTGATACAGGCTGAACGACACTAATGTGCTCCCTGTAGAGCCCCTGGGGACACAACTGGCATTTTGAAAATGGCGGATGAGAACGCTAGGCCAGGACAGCGCGGTTTCCAAACCGTCAGGCTGGGCTGAAGGTCTCACGTGGAGCCCTGCCACATGGTTCTTGTCCCTCGCTTCATCCTGCCCGTATGTCTGTTAATGGCCCTGTCCTGCCTCCATCCTCAGGGACTAATTGCCTCACACTTGAGCAAATGTGCTTGGTGTTTAAAAGGAGTCTATCGATTTGTGCGTATTCCTGAGTGCCTCACAGGGCCCTGTTTCCTTTGAAGTGTAAAAGCATCTGTCTGTCTCTGCTTCTCCAGCAGTCTCCTGCTCCATTTGCATCTCCTCTCCGGCTTATAGCCGCAGCTCCGGGAATCCTCCCCCGGCCCCATGCAGCGCTGGGGTTTCGGGCTGCTGAGAGGGCTCCCTGCCACGGGAAGACGGGACTTGAAGACAAAGGTGCAAAGCTTCCGTCTGGGCAGGGGGTGAGCTCAGCTTGCAGCACGGGGTGCTCAGGATGGAGGTCTTTCTGAAGGCCAGTTTCCAGAACTCCAGAGTTTGGGAACGGTCTGGCTCCGCATTTATCTGCAGTGGGTGTGTTGATTAGGAAGGAGAGGAAATAGACCCTGGCTTCTTCCCATCGTAGTATTTTGCTGCTTGTGCCAGACAGCACCGGTCAGTGAGGAAACAAGGTCAGAGCTGGGCTGCTTTGGATAATCCCCCATCCAGGAGCTGAACCGCACAGGGGTGACCAGAGCTGGTGATGGTTCTGCGATGAACCTTTGAACAAACACTGTTGAAACACAACTGAGTCCCTGCTCTGCGTGTGGGCAATTTGGCCTGTGATATTCTCTCCATCCCACCTCAGTGGGACTGGCCCTGGACAGTCTGTCCCCACCGGGGCATTTGCACGTAGGCACAACCTTGCAGCAGTGACTGTACTTCTGGGAGCCAGGACTAAAAGCTTGGTGGCTCCTTGGTTATCCCCAGTGTGGAGGGGAAAAGCCAGTACTGATAAATCCAGCCTAAATTGCAGAGGCTGCCTGTAGCGGCTGCCGTCCAGCATTTCCCAGATGTGAGCGTTGGGTTTCCTGTTTCAGTGGGGCCTCAGCGGAGCAGCAGTGGCACCTCACTGTTGGAGGCAGTAAATGGGCTCCCATCTGGTTTTAATGATCGGTAGCACTTTGGTGCTTGTTTATTCCTATGTTTTATGCTTCAGCAATAAAATACTGCTTCAGTTTGTTCAATCCATCCCGGTGCTGGATGGAGATGAGTTCACAGCCTCTGACAAAGAGATCCCAGCGGTACGCAGGGTGTTGTTTTTTTTAGACAGCTGGGCAGGATCGGATGATGTAGTGGCAATTAGTTTGAAATACAAACGTCAGCAGGCAGTATAGAAGGTAGGGAGGGCAGCTCATGGAGTGCCTAGCGAAGAAATTGGTTACGGAGCTGGAGCTGCACTCCCTCCTGTCCCCCACAGCGCAGCATGGAGTTCTGATGTGGAGTCCGAATGAAGTTAGTCCCAACTTTAAAACCAAGTACTTGAGGAACTTTTAGTCCTAAAGTGCTGCCCGTGGTGGTCACTCAGCTGCAGTGTTGTGTTTTAACCCTCCCATCCTGCTACCATGCTGAAACGGTGGTGGAGACAGCAGAAGTGGTGGCAGGGCCACGTCTCGCTGATAGACCAGCTCTGCTGCAGGTTCCAGCACTGCGGCACCTGGGGCAGCTACGGCAGGACTGGGAGTTGTTTTATAAAATTTCTCTGGAGTGAATACAGTCTAATAGTAAATTAATTTAAGGAGCAAACTGTTTGTGAGGGGCTGTGGGGATTTCTGCTGTTGCTCCCCTGCCTCGCACGCTCGTGTTACCTGCCCAGTGCATCTGGAAGCGGAGAGCCTGTCTGCCAGCAGTTCTGGCCCCAAGGAACAGATTATCCTCCCAAGGGACAGATCGCCCTCCTAAGGGACAAGCAGTACTGCTTTGCACGTTCCTGGGAGTTGGTATCTGGGGATCTTGAATCATTTTTGCAAATGCTAGTTAAGCTTTTCAGCACGTCTGAACGTGAGACTGTCCCGCGGGGTAGGTGGGGACACTAAGGCAAGGAGCGATTAAAGACAGTAAATCACAGAGGGGAGAAATGGGCTCTTTGTCTCCCTTCTGACTTTTGTGGAGACCTGGAAACCTTTTGCTTTCCCATCTCCAGTTTGTCTTCTACCCTAATGGTAGAGGAACAGTCTCCGCCACTTTATTTCCCAACAGTATACTCCTTGGAGGATCTTTAGCTCTTACTTCTAAAGAGCATTGATTTTTCAGCAGAGAGATCCTTTTTCCCAACTGTTTGTCGAGGCTTGGAGCTATAGGTGGCAACTAAAGAGAGAAGGATTCCAACAAACTGATTAACCCCCTCCCAGGCTGTTCGGGGTCCGTTCCCTTGGTGCCACTGATGTTGCATTTGTGCTAAATTTCCCTTGGAAGCCGAATGTAGGGGGAACGGTTAAAGGCAGCTTTTTCTCAGGCTGTTTTTACGCACCAGGAGGAAGGGAGGTAGGCAGCCACTGCTCTGTTTGGTTCTGGCTTTCCCCAAGGCCGTACGCCCAGCTGCTGCTGGAGCCAGGGTTTCAGGCTGACGTACATTCGGAGCGCGCCACTGAGGTCTGCCGGGTCCCAGCGATGTGCGAAGCAAAACCGGTCGCTCAAACCCCACCGGGTACCCTCTGAAACGGGGCTCTGGCTTACACCAGATGTGTCACCTCCAGCTTCCCAAACAAACGCGGGGTGTCAATGTGGAGGGAAGGGACTTCCACAGAGCTGAGCAGGTTTCGCCATCGTCATGTCAGGAAGGGCTGTCTGCTCCTCCCGAGGGTGAGCCTGGCCTCTGCCTTTCAATTGCAAATGAAGCAAACGGCAAAGTGTTTACAAAGAAACCTCCCAGGCCTCTGCCCTGGTCCACCCTCTTGGCCCTTGACTCATCCTGATGGTGTAAAAGTGCCTGGAATCGGAGCAGAGCTGTATCACGGTGCCCTGGAAAGAAGAAACCCTGATCCCTACGGATGCTCCTGGCAGCCTTGAGCTGCTGGAGCCAGGTGGGGCTCCGGGTGGTGGGAGACAAGCGAAGACAGGCAGACAAGGGAGTGCCACACTCATCCTCGCGCTGCTCCCAGCCCAAAAGGGGGGACGGCGGGGGAGAAATAACGCTGCCGTTCCTGGGGTTTGGGGTTGGGACGGCCTGTGAGCTGCGGCACAAACTCCTTGAGTCCAGACTATAAAATACTTGGCAGGGCTGTCCCAATTGCCTGGCCTATTAGTTTTATGGAGGGGGATATTGTAAAGGTGCAGTTGATCTCCTTTTGCCATGGTGATGAAAACATAACCAGAGTGGGGAAAGAAAGCCTGGCAGGGAGGCAGCGGGAGCCTGCGTCTGGGTGCCGGGGGTCCCCTCCCTGCGGGCTCCCGGGGTCCCCCGGCTCCACGTCCACCTGAGCGGGGCAGCTGTGCTGCGGCGAGGAGAGGCTTTGCCCCAGCTGGGGCTTCCTCCCGGCCACCCCGAGCAGAGGAGGAGGAGGAGGATGGAGCCGGGCGGCTGCACGGGCAGGGGCACAGTGCCACCCAGTGACTGCGCGTGACCTGCTAGGGGACAGCTGGGGCAGAGCTGTGGCGGTCAGCCGTGGGTTTGCTGCAAAGGTTTGGAGGCCTGGAAGCTGCAGCGAGGGCATCCCGAGGCGGTGGAGGACATGGGGAAAGCCAAGAAATGGGCCGCGTTGCTGCGTGGTGGTGGAAGCGCGCAAGGGACGGAGCTCCTGCGCTGTCACGGCGTGTCTGGAGCGGGGCTTTGGCGTGACGGGTCTTGTTCAGGTGCTGACGGAGGCTGAGTCAACGGCAAGCTGGGGCCGAAGCAGCTCACGTTTCGGGAGGGACCCTGGCAGCCAGACCAGGGAGGGAAGAGGTGGTTACCCAGGATGAGCTGCTCTCTGTGGGAAGATGTGTCTCTGCGTTGGGAAGCTCGAGAAGGTTCCCTGGAAGCTGGGAGCTGCTCCTGGAGAGACGAGGCTGCCACAGGGGCTGCCTTGGAGCCACTCAGCCTCTGCCAGGCTGGGGCTGGACTGGGAGGGACCCTTTGTGTCAAGGTGTCTGGGGCGTTAGATGGCAGCCACATGTGGTGGCTTCCTGACTTGCACCCCAAGGTTAATGCGGGACCTTTCCTTCTTTCTACCCAAACCCTGCCTACGTTCCTCGCTGGGTCGAGCCCCGTGTCAGGCTCCCAGGCTATAGCAAGCATTGACAGGCAGCAGAATGGTGGGGGAGAGGGAAAGGAGCCAGGTACAGCGGGGTGCGGTGTCAGCAGCTCCCGAAGCGGCTCCCTGCGCTGTAAATTGCTGCCCCAGCAATGCCCTGACATGTTTCCTGCAGGGACTGTCTCTTGGAGGAGGCACAGACTATGGCTCTATTTTGGGTGATGACTACAGAGCCCACAGAGCATTTGGCAGCAGGGAGGGGTGTTAAATCAGCCTGTCCTTCTCCAGGTACATCGTCTCCTCCCTCCGCTCCCCTCCATTTTTCCATAGCTGTTTCCATGCCACGCTGCCACTGGGCTGTGGGACCGCGATGTGCGGCTGAAATCAGGGCACTGCAGCGAGGAGGCATGAGCCCTGCGCGTTTGGCGGACGAACGTCCTAAGTCCTACATCTTTACTGCCTCGTCAAGGACTGTGCATGCTTTCTGTTCCTTGGCTGCTCTCCCACTTTTGGGAGAGTCTTTATTTTTGTCTATTTAAATTTAGGCCAGTGTTGATACAACGGACACCACCGTGGAGGTGTGTGGGCCACCCTTGCTGTACAGCACAAACCCTTGTGAGGAGCTCAGGTTGGAGGGGGGTTTCTGTGCCATCGCCTACCTCTGCCTCCCAGGTGCTGACGAGTGATGGTGGGTCACTCAGCCCCAAACAGGCAGGAGCTGCTACCGAGTACGGGAAATAACCTACTGGGATTCTAACTGTCCTGCTGCCTGGGATGATTTTGGCCAGAGTTTTCCAGTGGTGCTGATACCCTGCCCGCGTTGGTCAGACCTGGTTTAGCCCATTTCGCAGAATCCCAGACTGGAGCCAATTTTAGCCTTTCTGTTTCACACACACACCCCCCCTGCAATGCATCCCATGTCCAGGCCAAGGTGCTATTTCTTTCAGGGAAATTATCTTTGTTAATTTTAGATGTAGTTCTCCAAGGTGCTGAGTAGCCACAGCTATTCCAGGTAGTTGGGGGCAGCGAGAGGTATTTGGTCTTTGAGGGATACGGCTCCTCTGTGCATTACGCAGACGGAGTCTGATGGTTTCCCTTTCCTTTGTGCCATGCAGCGCGTGAGGCTGGATGCTCAGCAGGAAGCCGGCCCAGTGCTGTGTGTGCATCCGTCATCGCTGCAGACTCAGAGCCAGCTCACCAGCTGCGGTACCTGGAAAGAGAAAAGCTGTTTCTCTTCAAGGTCAGTGGGTTAATGATATCACTGGTCACAAGATGAGGGCAAAAAAGAGACAGTCCAAGATTACAGAAATGGATTCAGTGCGTAGAAGTCCCAGTGAGTGTCCCCTGAACTACCTCATAATCTGGATCAAATTAATAAAGTAATATACATTAAAAAATGTGGGATTAGAGTCTAGAAATACATGGGGCCGTTATTTCACAGTAGTGAAAAATGGGGTTTTTGTTTTTAATGACAAGTTAAGGATAGTGGCAGCGCGCTCTAAGACCTGGCGGGGTTTGTCGCTTCTGTCAGGAGCATCCCCGAGGATCTCATTGCCTGGCTTGGCTGCCGAGCGGTGGTGGGCTGAACAGGAGCGGAGTGCCAAGAGTTTCAAACCGGCTCCTGTTGTTCGCTTATGTCAGTCCCTTCTGTCTTTGCAAAACAGCGTCCTCTCCTCGGACTCGCCGCTCGCCCCGAGGCAGCTGGGGGGAGGCACGGCAGCAGGTCCAGCGCTGCCTTTCTGCCCCTGCCACCCCTGGGGGGCGAGCTCCGATGAGAGGAGAGCTTGTCCTGCCCCGGGCTCCGGAGAGGATTCATTAGATAGCGCAGATGGGGAAGCACAGCACAGTGGCGGGGCGATAACCGTCCCCAGGACCCACGCTCTCTCTTGTGCGTTAGCGCTTAATTTCTAGACCAAATACAACTGGAGGGTTTTTCAGCGCTGACTTTCAGCTGCCCTTGTTGGACCAGCCAGGATGCACAAAGCAGGAGCTGGTTCCCTATGGATACCCCAGATTTAGCTCTGATCCCGATTGTCTGGTGCGCCAGCGGCGGGTTAGACTAATATCTCGTGCAGGGAGGGTTCTGGTTACAAAATGCCTGGAATGAAGCGAGCAGGTGCTGGGAAGGTTATCCGAGGAGAGCACTGCGTTAATTCCCTCTCGCCTCTCGCTCCCCCTGCCTGCCTCAGACGCAGCCAGGATGGCATCTTCCGCAGGTGAGGCTGTGCCCAGCGCAGCAGGGGCTGCCGGGTTCCCCTGGGGAGCGGCCGTCGCCACGCTGAGCCGGGGCAGTAGCTTGGCTTTTAGCTCCCGAGGTTTGTGCCAGTCTGGAGCGGGAACCTCCCCGCAAAGTGGAGATGTGTCCGGGTCGTAGCGGTGGGTGCCAGGTTCCCAGGCTGCTGGGGCAGAGGGTGGGTCACCCACCTCACGGTGGGCACGCAGCGCTCCGTTCGCTCGGCAGGGTTGGTGCACCTCGGGCTGGAGGGAACCCCTCGGGGCGCACCCCAGGAGCAGGAGGCTCACTTTGGGCCACCGTGAGGGTGTCGTGCCCGCCCTGCTGCCTCCCGGGCTCGCGGTCCTGCTGCGGGGGGCTCAGCTGCCTGCATGGTGACCCCCCCTGTGCAGCTGGGAGCATTAAGGTCTTCTGAAATGGGAACTGCTGTCCTGTACCCTGCCGAGACGCGACTTGTGGTTCAGCAGCTGCTGTGGGAGCAGCTGACCTGCCCTCTGAAAAACGGCGGAGGGGACAGTGTAAGGGACAGAAAGTGCTACAGCTGCTCCAAGGTGAGCCATGCCTGTGGGTGAGCGCAACCCTGGAGAGCTTTCCTACGCGCACAGTCCACGCTATTGTACATCACGTAAAAAAAATTAAAAGGAAACGCGTTCTTTTGCTGTGGCACCATTTTATGAGTGTGTTTAGGCAGATTTCCTACTAGCATAAGCTCAGGCGTCCATCTGATTGAATCTAAAAGGGTGTTTGTTACTGCGCTGGTTTAGAAATAAACCCTTTAAATTAAATGAGGGTGACAAACTGGTAGGCCCAGCTCATCCCAGCTCATCTGCACCTAAAAATTAAGGCTTACGCTGCCTGGTGTTGGGCTGACCTAACTAACCTAGTTCAAATTTAAATGAGTGAAAGCCTGTGTGCAGGTAATGCAGAAATAATGCTGCTTGTTTCTCGTTACCTTTCACTTTTCACTGATTAAACTTGGCTGTAGCTGGAGCTTTTGGGAGCTGCTGTGCTGGGCACTCCCGGTACAAAACCCCAGTCCTGCCTGCAGCAGGGGGAAAGCTGTGCCGGCCCGCGGAGAAGTTAAGAGCAGCTCTCGCCGGCTGGAAAATTACCTGGGAGG
Organism: Chionis minor; assembly: GCA_013398295.1. Taxonomy (NCBI): domain Eukaryota; kingdom Metazoa; phylum Chordata; class Aves; order Charadriiformes; family Chionidae; genus Chionis; species Chionis minor. The sequence goes on from VZSF01004565.1 coordinate 381,065, forward strand.
TCAGTGTCGGGGGTAGGACGCTGGAGAGGGGGAGGATCGAGTCAGTTATGGTGGGGATTCCTGCGCGGGAGGGCAGGAACCAGCCTGCATTTTAAAATGCAGTCCAAAATGCAAAATCACAGCCCCTTGCAGCCCCTCAGACTATGGACTTTGTCCCTTCTGATGATTGAAACGTGCCACCACGAAGCAGCCCGGCAGCCCGCTCCTAGGTTCAGTGCTAGCAAGGAGTCGTTTCTAAACACGGAATGAATTGCTGCGGCCTCACGTCAGTACGAAATGGTGCAGATTTATACTTGGTGGTACCTGAGGTATTTTAAGGCACAAATAATGTTCTTGTGTACAGAAGACAAGTATTTCCAACTTCCCCCAGCCCTGGCTCTGAAACCACTTCACCTCCCCCTGCCTGAAGGAAGTGTGTGTGGATGGTACCGGCCCGTGTCCCACCCTGGCGCTGGAGGGTGCGCAGCGCCCACCTCCATTTGCATCGTAGGGGTTCTACCACAGGCGTAGCGCTGCTGGAACGTCGTCTGGAGGAAGCAGACGGCCACTAGAGCAGGGTACGCTTGGTGTCGCTACGTAAATCGTAAAGGAAGAGCTACTGAAGCCACCACAGCAAGAGGTGAGCGCTCCCAGCCTTTGCTAGAAAGCCAAAGGCAAGGAAAGCCCTTTGAAACGGGATTATCGAGCCTCCTGCATGCACCTTACCTGTTCCTGCTTGCGTATCTGAAATACGACTGTTCTCCTCGGAAAAGTAACTTGCTAGACGTGAGTATTTGATGATAAGACACTATGCAGAGTTGGCTATGAATGTTTATTAACATCACAGGGAAATCTGTACTCCAGAGCAGACAAACACCGGCTGTGAACATACCTACAGAGTCCAGGGAAACAAACGCAAGCTTTTTAGACTTCTTCTTTGCAGCAGTTGAGTGTCTGATGTTCCTCTTCAGTTTTTCTTCTACATAAGATCATCTCAAGTTTCAACGCATTGTTAATGATTTAACTGAATGATCACAAGTATTACAAAAATAAGTTCTAGTTAGTGCTCTTCTTGATCTGGATTGATTGGAAAAAGGCAAAAGACGACCTCCTGGTTTTCACTCGCAAAAGCAGGTATTTATGACATATCATGCTGACACCTTTCAGCAGTGGCTAGAACCGCCAGAGGCCCGTCCACTCTGCAGCGCCTGCACAGGTTACGCCTTAGTTACTCAAAGGCCAACACGCTACCTTCAAACTGTACGCACAAACCAGTCGTTCTTACAAGCATAGTCAAGGGTATCACAGTAAAAGGTGGTCACGGTTTCTACCGAGACCTCTAAAAGCCTCAGCAGAAGAGCAGCCTTAAATACAGAGCCAGGAGGAGCACCAAAACGGCGGGTGTGAGGGTGGAGGAGACAGCGACCACCTCCACAACCAGAGATCCATCTCGTTTCAGGTGAACCTCCAGAGCACAGCAGTGTAGTCTGAGAAGAGGCACGAGGAGGGAGTAAGAGAGTATCGTTCAGCCTGGCAACAGCATTTTCTCCTGCTTAATTCTTCCTTTGAGCCTCGAAAACTTCCATCGGCCCTCTCATTCACCCACAAAATAGGGCAGCATAATGACAGAGCAGGGACTTGAATAATGTGCTAACGTTGTCAAGGTTTTAAGACTGAAGACAACAAATAATACTGTAAGTTGAGGCAAATTTTATTTAGACTGTACAAACAGGGCACTGGGAAAAAAAAAAATCAGTGGCTTGATGTTGGGACCAGTTCTATGAAATAAGTGGAGTAAGAAATTAAAAAGGCACTAATCTTAAGAAAGAACACTCCATATATTCTAAGAATATAATTCATTTAATACTGTTAATTTCATAGCACAAAAAATAAAACAAGCTATGATCCCCAAAATAAACTTTAAAAGCTTACACTTAATATTATTGCCTGAAGATCATGGTCTTTAAATTACATATTGTGTTCTAAAGTTTACACAGTGAAGACTGTCTCAAATACAAGGCCACCTTTCCCACTGCAATAATTGTATCCTTGTCCCAAAACACACTTTCTTTTAACACAAGTAAATGCAAAATGACAACTATACAAGAATGCTTCCACTGGTCCCAAAAGGCAGTCTTTTAGGCAGGTCTCACTTTCAAATGCAGGTATTGAGGAAAATGCTTGAAAACTTGACTAGAAAACAAAGGTAGCCCACTCGTTCCCAGGATGTTAATACAGTATAAAAAATTGCTTTACAGGCACATGAAATGGCACAAAGAATGCTGTTTTTCCCTTTACAAAAATAATGCTCAGGCTCACCAGAGCCCCAACCCAAACAGGATATTCCCTTTTGTTTATTCTCTCCCAATTTGTAAACAATCATGAATTAAATTAGCGCTTATCCAGTGATGGACACCTATTAAAACAGTTTTCATTTAAACTTTCAGACTGGTCAGAGGCTTCAATGTCTATATACACGTGTACACAACAGGAGGAAGTCAAACAGTGAGCCTTTCGTGATGGTTAACTACTGTGGCACCAGGTAATTAAACCAGCTCCTAGTTCAAAGGCATGAATGACTTTAATGGTGCATAGATTGAAGCCATCACTTGCAGGCTCTCATGCTTCATATTCAGTATACCTTACGCGCCCGAGAACATTTACACCGATAGGTTATCACTCAAATTTAAGAGGCTTCATAAAGCAACGGACAGCACACATGTAAGCAAGCAACAAGCGATTGAGAATCCGGAGTCCTTCAAAGAGAAACACAAACTGATCAAATGAAGTCTTTATATGAAAATACTTGTCTCATAGTAAAATAGCAAAGACACATTTTGAAGCAAGGTTACAATTGGTATAGGCTGGTCAGTATGCTACATTTAAACCACATTTAACATACCTCAACCACACCACCGCTATTCAGAGAAACACTGTTCTTCTGTGGCCCAAAACCAGGTTCACAGAAGTTTAAGAATTCTTGTCTTTGCATCAGATGCCACTACACACAAATTTTGCATAGTTTTGAAGGTAAAATGTTTTGCTTTCCTGCAGTATCAGAACATAATTAAACCCAAACCAATACTTGTGTTCAAAGTGTATACCTTAGTCAATGCGGGGATAAGTCAAGACGTTTATTTCAGTGAAGAAAAAAAAAAATCTAGGTCAAAAGCTGCGCTCAAGATCTCAGATCTCACAGTATTTATTTACCATGCAAAGGAAGAATTCTAGAATCAGTCTTCTGAAGAGCTGCCTGTAACTGGGTCAGGTCTGAAATAAGATTTCTCTGCAGCAGACTGAGTTTAGTGCAGTTTCTGTATCCAAAAGATGACTTTCAGTAGTACAATCTATGTAGTAAACTTACAGGTATAGTTGGGGCACAGAAAAAACATGACCTCCTTTAGTTAAGAGAGCTGCATAGCTTTTCTTTGCAAGACAAAATGTCAATGCCTATTGTCAAGAATTTCTCTTACAGCACCAAACACTTCAGTCAATGCTACTCTACTTCACAGTTAATTTGGTAGTAAAATGCTCTACAAGAATGCCTAGACCGTCAGCCTCTTGATCAATACTACAGAAAATAGCTAACAGATGAACGGAGAGACTTCTTTAAAAACCCCGGCATTTTGAATGTCTCATTGCAAATGCCATTTTTGCATTTTTTCAGTGCCTTCCAATTAAGGATCTCATGGCACTTTCACGAGACCTAAGAACAACGTGCTTTTATTAGGATCAAGCGACACAAATCAACAAGAAAACATGCTGGAACTTAAGACGACGACTTTCTTATAATTTGACATTTATAAGAACGGGTGAGGTTCTGCAGGTGTCTGAAGTTTCTCATTTTGCTACAACTGACAGCCTTCAAAAGTTGAAAAATGGAGGCCTCTCTTTTCCTGTCAGCTTCCACTGCAGATGTTTTTCTTCAACCAGGCTGTCTGAAAAGGGAGGTTGTGTAGTTGTAGTCTTTGCAGACGTGTATTCTGTTAATTCAGCATTCCATTAGTTTTAAAAGAGCATTCCAGTTCACCTACAAAACACATTTAAAGGTGACAGCAGAGGATACCACTGTACCTCAGCTTTCATATCCTGTACACAGGCTAAGGACTTAACCTGCATGGCACAAATTGTACTTACTCAGCTGCAGCCATACAGTTCCCTATTGTAGTACAATTACAGCAACATCGCTTATGTACAGAAAAAGGGAAAGAAGCTATACTGATAACAGACACCTTTGTAGCCTCCTCCAGCCTGAGCATTAATTTATCACATGGGGAACCCAGGCAGCTGACCCCAATTAACCATCTTCTAGAGGATGCTGGGAGGGGGAGGGATCTGGGACATATATAAACCAGAGCCAACTCATTTGGAAGGGTAAAAAAAAAAAAAAGATGGCAGCATGCAGAGGACTCAGGATGCAAGCGAGGAAAAAGAGGGAGGAAAGAAAGAAAAAAAAAAAAAGAAGACAAAAGCAGCTCTGGAAAAGCAGCACAGCAACATGGAGACACCCTAAAAAAAGGTACTGTGTTTGAAAAGGAGCTTTCAACAAGCTGTGGCTGGCATAGCTAGGAAACTTTGGAGAGATAAGGGACTTGGCAGAGAAATGGGTATAAGAAGTATATGTTTAAATAAGAGGATTTTATCAGTATTTACCAAGTTCTTCTGTCCCACTCCTCTGCTACCTCTCCACGCCATGGCAGTCGGATCAATCTGTCTACCAAGTAACAGCTTGGTGACAAACACTTCTATATTAGTAAAACTACACTGTCACCACTGCAGAAGAGCTGTACGTAGACCAGGCCAATGTGTTTCCCTTTAACGCTTACTTCCTACAGTTAGTGCTTGCAAAAATCAACAGAAATGTGTTAAGTATGTCAAAAACAGGTTACAAGTATCAGTCCTCCTAAGTCTCCTTATAAATAATTGCCTCAGCTTCAATGCAGCTCAATCAATGGTTATTTGCATTTAACACACACTGTTTCAGGAAGGTCAACAACAAGCTTAAGAGTTAACAGAAAAGAGCAGCTTCTAATACAACTGCTTAGAATACATAAGCTTCAATTATTGTCCTTTAAAGAGACCATCATTTTAAATGTACTACCTTAGGACAGGTTCTCTTAAAACTAAGTCTTCTTCAGTCCTAAAATTGCATTTTTGTTGTTGCTTTTTGTTGGACAGTAATGCACAAGTTGCACGTTTGATCTAAGATTAGGGCTCTTCCTACTGAGCAAGCCAGAAAAAGTCTGTGGAAGTGTCAACAGGAAAGGTTTTCTTCCCATACTTCTCCACTATATACTGGTTCAGTCTTCTCCAGCTTAAGGCCCAATAAAGTTTTAAAAGTGAAAGTAAATTCTGGATGGTGCAACTATGGTATGAAGGTCAGGCAGTGACTTCAGTTGCATGTATTCCAAATGTATATTAAAAGAACCATCAAACTGCAGCAAGCTGGAAAATGGGCAATGCTAGCAATGTGCCATTAAGTCATCATCCCACCTCAAACGATGCTAATGATAGCCAGGAAAATGAAGCAGCAGTGTAAATCAGGCAGAGGGGATCATTCGTTCTCATCTGGGTTTTGAGGGTCAAATATTTTGACGTGTGTGAATGGGAAGAGCCCTTTTCGACCATTGACTTCTCCTTCCCACTGACCGTTTATGTTCATCCTTGTAACCTTCACAATATCTCCAACCTGTATAATTAGAAAAAAGAAAAAAGTTACCACACATGGGAATCTCACTTCTGATACAAATACAAATCAAATGAAGAACAACAACAAACAGAAGCCCATCGTGGGGAGGAAAACTCCCCACCCTCTTCTTGGCATAAGATTCAATTGAAAAGTTACTTTTACTTAACTAAAATACCAACAATTTACTGCTAAACATGATAGTGTTGTTTGCAGTCTTTTTCAGACTCTTAACTAAATATATATTTACATGTTCAGACAAATTGCTGAACTACATCTTTTCCTACAGGAAAGCTCACAGCTTCATGCAACAATATAGCTTAGATCTAAATTAACATCACTAAAGCTACCATCAGGAATGAGATGCAACATCCATTCAAAAGAGCATAGTACTCATACAGGTTTTAGCATCAGTTTCCTTATTTCAGAGGAAATTTAGTTTTTCAAAGAGATTTCTGTGGCAAAGAAACCGTTACTTGAAGTTCTAGTTTGATCACAGTCTAAGAAGATTCTGCAGTTTCTAAAATAACGGCACACTTCCAAAGCAGTCAAAAGCGATCTCAAACATTTTTTAAAAAGTAATTAGATGTATAGATTCTAGCTTTATTAGTTGTTTTCACCTCTACTTCCTGCCAAAGAATTTGAAACAGGAACAATGACATGTCAGGCCTTTCCTACGCTAACTGCATCTCTTCCTATTTGGTGGTGAAAGATGAGAAGAGCTAAACTACGATCAAGCAAGGAACATCAGCCCAAATGATGATAAGTTATACTTTTACCATTGTTCAATACCTGTACTAAATTTGGATTAGGGTAATTTACAAAGCAAGATACCCAATGTGACAAGTAGCATCTAAGACTAGCTAAATAGTCATTTATCCCTTAAATGCTTCAGAAGAGCTGAACGTGTGGTCTGTTGCAGCAGCTCTCTAACTTCACACCTCCCTTCCTGTTTACTTCACTTAGTCTATGTGGTAACTTTAGTAAATATCAGAAAAGTGACAACAGCAGCTAATAACTAATTTCACAAAAAGCAGACCAGCCTATGACCAATGGCAAAGAGTTCTGAAGTTTCTTCCCTAAACTAGGTCCCAAGGTCTTTGTAGTTGAGTCTCAGCTTACTGAGCCACTTCTGTGAAATCCAAAGGTAACTAGCTTTGATATTATTTAAGGAAAAATGAGATTTTACTCCTGATACAGTGTGTATAACCACTTCTCTGTGTTATTTGAATACTATTGTAATTTAGAACTGATGCAGATAGTTTAAGGACCTTGGCCATCCTTAGGTTAAAACTTTTCAGGTAAGACCTGTATATTTTCTGTTAAAGAAAGAAATCTTGAGTTTACAAAATAGTATGCATGTCACCAGATGATCTGAAGCCTGTTTAAACCAGTTACTGCTACTCCAATAGATATTTTTGAAGATCACTCAGAAGCAAGAATCCTTAATTGAAGTTTAAGATACTATTATAAAGTCATTGGCAGTCACTTAGTGTTGTATCTCTTAAAATAAAATTCCTCCAACTTTGAAACTCTTCTTAGAGATTTAAGCTTTATGTTGCATATTAGAATGAAATTAGGTATTTAAGCAAAATGTGTTGCTCCACCGCCCCCC